>JAQMRL010000006.1:28584392-29184392 GCA_035578175.1 Catonia carolina
CGACGTGGTTAACCATTGCCTTAGTCACTGAGTTGAAAAGTAGTCTATACTTATCAGTACGCCCCTCAAAAATCATCTACTTTCCACCCTGCAAATGACATCTTCACTTCAGTCACCACAGGGTTTGGCTGTACAATGATGAAATTCATTACTCTCAAAGGACGTAAAAACGCCAACAATGAAAATAATGAGTTCATGAAAATAAATTATTAAACCTTTAGAACAAAAAAATTCACGCAATTTATTAACAATAAAATAAAATAAATAATTTCCCTTACCAAATCAGTCATAAAATACAATGTTTTATGACAAAATAACAAACTTCACCGTAACGAAGAATCCCGTACAAAATTTAGGCCCCTAAAACATCAGCCATTTAAACCGCGGCCCGCCACAACAATCAAATGCTTCGTTTCTATCATTTATCAGTCAGCTGTTTATGAACAGCTGATTTTATTTCCCGATAAATGCATCGTTTTTATAATTAGTCAGCTGTTGATGAACAGCTGAATTAATTTTCCACCGCTTCATGATTAAAATATTTTATGAAAGTTTAGAAATAAACAAGAAGTTCCGGTTTAGTATCAGCACAAGCAACACGTGTATTTTTTGTGTTACTAATATTGTTTGATTATAATTTAATTTTGATTTTTGTTGTTCATTGTTTGTGTAACGTGACTCTTAATATGTAAGTGAACTATATTTTGAGATGTTTACCTGGATGGTAAGCAATTACAAATAGGTTTTTTTAAATTTTAGTTTAGTGTAGTTATTAATATGGATGGGTTAGAAGAAGAAGAAGCAGAAGAAGAAACAACAATGCGCATGCACCGGCCTTCTGTATTAAGTTGTCATACAGATGTTCTTACAGAAACAGCTGATCCGGCCAAATCGCCAATTAACATATGTTCTAATACCGATTGGCAAAAGGTATTGTGCAAACGTAAGTCATCTAACAACCACACAGATGACAGCTCCATAACAAAACGTATGCATTCGAACGATCTGCGCCGTCACAATTTTGATATTGCAACAAACACAAATATTATAAATAAAGAAAATCGTTTCGAACCTCTTTCAAACTTACCGGATTCAACTTTAAATGATAAGAATAGTTCACAAAATATTCCTGATAAATCAAAAATTCCTCCACCAATTTATTTTAAATCGGATGTACAATTCTTACCGTTCTGTAATTTACTAAAACGTTTAGTCGGTGAGAATTTTAAGTGTACTTCTACAACCGCCGGAATCACGATTTACCCTAAGAATGCGGAAAGGTACCGGATTTTAGTTAAATATTTTAAGGATAATAATGCTGACTTCCACACTTTTCAACTACGTGATGATAAACCCTTCCGCTTTGTTATTCGTGGGCTTCATGCATCGATTGACGTTACTGAACTAGCGCTTGAACTGGGCGCTAAAGGGCACGTGGTACGTTCCATAGCAAACGCCAAGTCAAGAAATAAAGTTCCCCTGCCTCTTTTTTTTGTTGAATTAGAGGTTAAATCGAATAATCAAGAGGTTTTTAAGTTGGACTCATTACTTTTTTCAAAAATTAAGGTAGAATCACCACGACCAAAAAGAAACATGGCACAGTGTTCTCGGTGCCAGCAATATCAACACACGCAGGCCTACTGTAATCATCAGCCAAAATGTATTCGGTGTGCAGGTGATCACTTGTCTGCAAATTGCACTAAACCAAGAGACTTACCAGCAACTTGTGCTCTTTGTGGTGGATCTCATCCCGCCAATTATAAGGGATGTCTGTTCTACAAAGAGTTACAAAAACGAAGATCGCCTAACGTTACTCGTCCCGCCAAACAAGATAATGTAACTGTACGAGTGCCTACAACTGACGTTCGCTCATTCCCTCCACTTCCAATCAGGATGAATCACACATCTGATCACATCACGTCATCTACGGCTCAACCATCGAATCGCGACGCGCCACTACAAGTTCAATCGGACAATCAACATCAAATCTCTTACTCTCAGGTAGCCAAATCAAACTCACCAGGCACGTTTCAAACTTCATATCTAGATAATTCATCAAGCCACATAGAAAACACCATTAATCCACCTTCAGACATTGTTACACAATTAACCACATTTATTACAGATATAAAATCCATGTTTACTCCTTTGTTTACTTTAATGACGCAGCTACTTCAGGTTTTAATTTCACAAAATGCCAGACAATAATGTGACATGTAATTCCTTGACCATATTACTATGGAATGCAAATGGGGTCCATCGACGTTTGGCAGAATTAGAATACGTATTACATGAAAAAAGAATAGACATTTGCCTTCTCTCCGAAACTCACCTAACCTTTGGCTCACGTTTTTTTATCAAAGGGTTTACAGTCTACCGGACTGATCATCCTGCCAACCGAAGTCAGGGCGGTACTGCTATACTTATCAGATCGTCTATTCGTCAAAATTTTTATCCGCTACAGGAACCTACAATTTACCTTCAGGCGACTGCAGCCACAATTTTCTTAAAATCGATAGAAATTAATGTAGCGGCGGTCTACGTCCCCCCAAGATTTTCCATATCGAAAGAAACTTTTGAAAACTTCTTCTCAACCCTAGGACCACACTTCATAGCCGGAGGAGATTTCAACGCAAAGAATACAATCTGGGGCTCGAGAATTACAAATCCACGTGGTAGAACGTTACTGAAATGCATCGATGATAAAAAATATAAAATTGCAACATCCAGAAAACCAACTTATTGGCCGACTTCCGTAACTAAACTCCCGGACTTATTAGACATTTTTCTTCTAAATGGGCTAACTTCAATCAAATATACGGTAGCGGACTGCAGTGATTTGTCGTCTGATCATTCAGCTGTACTTTTCTCTTTGAGCTCTGAACCAATCCCTGTCCAAAAACGACCGTCATTAGCGAGTGGATTTATGAACTGGTCATATTTTCGGTCATATTTAGAAAATCATACGAATCTACGTCTTCCACTGAAGTCGCCATCTGATATTGATGAGGCAGCGGAAAATCTTCAAGCCTTAATTCAATCTGCAGCTACGTTGTCTTGTACTCCACCAAAGACGTCATCGAAGCTTGGACCAATGTATCCATTGTACATCAGACAAATGATACGGGAAAAAAGAAGGTTAAGAAGAATTTGGTAAAGGTCTCGTCTTCCTGAAGACAAAATTATTTTTAATAGATTAGCTAACAGATTAAAAAAGGAAATAATAAAAATAAATTGTGAAGTTACTGAAAATAAACTTAGGAATCTATCAACCATCGACGGAACGCTTTGGAGAGCTACTAAACGCGTTACTGGACATATTTCTTTTAACTCACCACTACGCAAGGCGGACAATTCTTGGGCAAACAAGGAGGAAGAAAAAGCGGAATTATTTTCTGAACATCTTTGCAACGTTTTTAAACCCTTTGATGAAGATATCAATGCTGAAAAAGAGGCAGAAGTAGAGGATTATCTTGCCAGTCCAGTGCCCTTGTCTATTCCACCCAAGAGAATCAAATTAATTGAAGTGGAAAAAGTAATAGGTATTCTTCCGTCAAAAAAGTCACCTGGTCATGACTTGATCACATCTGAAATTGTAAAAGAATTACCAAAGAAAACCTTAATATTCATCACACAAGTGTTCAATGGAATCTTACGAATATGTCATTATCCAATTCTATGGAAACTATCTGAAGTGGTTCTATTTGCAAAACCAGGGAAACCGTCTCATTTACCTTCATCGTACCGGCCAATAAGTCTCCTTCCGGTTATTTCTAAAGTTTTTGAGCGGCTGCTTTTAAATCGATTGACAGTAATCCTTGAGAGGAAGAAAGTTATCCCACTCCATCAGTTCGGTTTTAGGAGGGAGCACTCAACAGTGCAACAACTTCACAGAGTCGTGGATAAAATATCAGCAGGATTAGAAGAAAAAAAGTTCACCTCGGCTGTATTTCTTGATGTGACAGCTGCCTTTGATAAAGTCTGGCATGACGGATTACTTTTTAAACTTAAGAAAATTTTACCGTATTCGTACTATTTTATATTTAAATCGTTTCTTGAAGATAGGTACTTCTTAGTCCGACAAGGGGGTACGTATTCAGACATGAAAAGCATAAAAGCCGGAGTACCACAAGGTTCTATCTTGTCACCTACTCTATATTCGATCTACACTTCTGACTTTCCTTGTACACAAAACACCTCTGTAGCGACGTTTGCGGATGATACAGCCATTTTATCACAAGATCTTTCCATACAAACGGCCACTCAAAATTTACAACATCACCTAAATTTAGTAGACAACTGGCTGAAGGACTGGAAAATGAAGGTGAATCCGGCGAAGTCTGTTCACATTACATTCACTCTAAATAAACAACCGGTGCCGTCGCTGTTCTTAAATAATGCACCTATCCCAAAAAATTCTACTGTTCGCTATCTTGGACTTCATTTCGATCAACGCATGACCTGGAAACACCACATTAAGACAAAACGACTTCAACTAAACTTACGTTTGAAACAACTGTACAGGTTTGTTCACACTAAATCACCCATACGTCTCAAACAGAAATTATTACTCTACAATTCTCTCTTAAAACCTATCTGGATGTACGGTATTCAAATTTTTGGTTGCGCAAAGCTGAGTAATTTAAAAACTATTCAAGCATTCCAGTCTAATTTTCTCCGTATAATTACCGGTTCACCATACTATGTCTCAAATTACACACTTCACAACGATTTAAAAACACCATTCATTTGTGACATCGTCAAAAATAGTTATACTAAATTCTACTCAAAATTACCAATCCATAATAATCCACTTATCAGTGATATGGCAAATCCACCAGGCTTCATTAGAAGATTAAAAAGAAGATGGAGCAGAGATCTTCTTTAATTCTTTCTGCATGTTTATGTTGAAAAAAAAATAATAATGTGAAATATTTGTAATTTTCGTTTTATTTTAAATGTTTTATTACTCTTGATAATAACTTTTCCGTGACAAAATGAACTTTTTTTTTCTTTTCATACTTTTGTATATTATTTATGTTTATTGTTATTCCAAATTTAACATTGCTGAATGTTGAATTTTATTTCCTGTCTGTTCTTGTCTGTAATTTAATATCGATGTTTTCTCATCTTTTGGTTGTTCTGTATAGTACAGTTAAAGATTCAAAATAAAGAAGAATAAAATATGAAAGTTTAAAAAGTTTTGAAAACATCAAAAAACTGTTGGGTTTTTTAAAATTTTGAATAAAAATCTGTATATTGTACCCTGTATCTTACGAGAACGGATAAGCGACATTTCAATAGTACAAGAAGAAGAAGTTTTGCATTAGATGATTTTTTTTCAAATACATAAACCGTTTTACTGATGAAGATAAATGGTTATAACCTTAATTAACTGTTATTTTCTTAAAAGGAAATGTCTTGTATTCTGGGGGGAAAAGATGTCAGGAATGATCTTAACACCTTTTATTAAATTCAAAACTTAAAATTAAGCATTACATAGCTCCACCATCCATTAGTAATACTTTAACTGTAAAGATATAACATTATGTGTCATCTACTTAACTAATGTGAACATAAACCATCATCATCAATCAAAAAATTCAGTGTTTTTAAAAATAAAGATGCATAGCACCTTCATCCATTTATCTCTTTAATTATTGTGTAATTTTTTATACAATTTGGGATAAACTTAAATTAAGATGTAATTTCCACTTAAAACAGCCCCGTTGCTTTTACATTTCCGTACAAAACAGTCAGACATAAAACAAAAATCTGGTGTGAAACACTCACACAACTTTCACTTGCCAATGCAAATAATTTAAACAATATAACCTAAAATTAGTAATAAAACATTAGAAATAAACAAAAAACTAACCTCAAAAAACATAATTTTATTTTAATCATGAGTGAAAGACGGAATATAAAATCGACCTGTTTGGCTTAAAAATATGGAAAATCTCTCTTTCACGCTAAACTAGGATCTGTAGAGAATGCTTTAAATAAAAGTTGTAGATCTTGTAATTTCCTATAAATTTTATTTTAAATTTTTGTCGTAAAATGCATACCAAGGCCGAAATCTTAAAAAAAAATCGATTTTTCACACGTTTTCGTGAGAAAAACAGAAAATCGCTAATTACCACTAAACTAAGCGTTAGGGTATACAAAAAAATGTTTGAAATAAAAGTTGTAGGATTTAAATTTTTTACAACTTTTATTACATAAATTTTTGAGCTAAATTGCATATTAAAGCCGTAATCTTAAAAAAACAACGTTTTTACGTGAAAACACCCTTACTAAGAATTTCAGCAAACATGGCACCTACCCTATCTTGTAGAGCATGAAAAATTTAGTAAACAAGGCGATTTTTTAAAAAAATCGTAGGACCAGTTTATGAGAAAATCGCAAAAAAGTGAAAAGTTACACGAATAAACTACTACTTTCGGTAGACCGATTTTAATGAAAATGTTCGTGTCGGGTCCGGTAGTGGTAGTGGTATGTAACTTAAGTTTTAAGTTTCAAGTTCGTACGATGTTCCGTTCTTGAGATATTTTGTACACACACACACACACACACACACATACATACACACACACACACACACACACACACACACACACACACACACACACACACACACACACACACACACACACACAAACACACACATACACACATACACACACACACGCGCGCGCGCGCGCGCACACACACACACACACACACACACACACACACACAAACACACACACACACACACACACACACACACACACACACACACACAGACCAATCGCTAAAAACATGTTTTTTGGGGTTCAGGGGGTCTGAAAACGTGTAGATCCGGTGAAAACTCGATTTCGAAAAATCGTCATGAAAACAATACTTTCCTTCCTATATACAGGTATACATATACCTCATATAGGCAATATATAGGCATATAGGCCTATATATAGGCATATATGCATATATATAGGCATATAGGCATATAGGCCTTCATATAGGCAAGAGAAACTAAGAATATAGCTACGTGATTTTAATTATGAGTGAATGATGCTGAATGCAAATCAACCTCTGTAGAACCTAAAAATACGGAAAATCACAAATTGACACCAAACTAGGCTCTGTAGAAAAATGGTTGAATTTTTAAAAAGTTTCTATAATTTTGATTTGTGTAGTAAATAGCATACTAAGGCAGCAATTGTAAAAATTCTATTGTTTTACCGATTTTGATAAGCAAAATACCGAAAATCACTTATTGTTGCAAAACTAACTGTTTTAGTAAAAATTGATTGTAATAAAGTTATCTGTTTTTCAATATCCTACAACTTTGATTATAATAAGCCTTCTCACTAAAAAAATCTGCAATATTAAAAAATAACATTTTTAACCATGAGAGCACAGCCGCACAAATTTCAGCAGTTCGGCGTTTACCGTATCTTGTAGAACATAAAAAGTTTAGTAAATGGGGTTATTTTTTTAAGTAGGAACTGTTTTTGAGGAAATCGAAAAAAGTGAAGAATTGCACAAATAAACTATTATATTTCGGTCGACCAATTTTGATGAAAATATTTGTGTCGGGTTTCCTTGTGGTACCTAATTTAAGTTTCAACTTCGTAAGATATTCCGTTCTTGAGATATTTTGTTCACACAAAGACCAATCGTTTAAAACATGTTTATTGGGTTCACAATACCTGAAAACGAGTCTTTCCGTGAAAACCCATTTAGAAAAATCTGGTGTGAAACACTCACACAACTTTCTCTTGCCAATGCAAATAATTAACAATAAACCTAACATTAGTATTAAAACATTAGAAATGAACAAAAACTAACCTCAAAAACATAACCTTATTTTAATCATGAGTGACGCAAAATGAAAATCGAACTCAGTTTGGCTTAAAAATACGGAAAATCACGCTTTCACGCTAAACTAGGCTCTGTAGAGAAAAATGCGCTAAACAAAAGTTGTAGATCTTTTAATTTTCTATAAATTTAATTATATACACTTTTGTCGTAAAATGCATACTAAGACCGAAATGTTAAAAGAATCAATTTTTCTCACGTTTTCGTGAGAAAAAAAACAGAAAATCGCAAATTACCGCTAAACTAAGCGTTATACAAAAAATGTTTGAAACAGAAGTTGTAGGTTTTTAAATTCTCTACAACTTTTATTATATAAGTTTTTGCGCTAAAATTTATATTAAAGCCGTAATCTTAAAAAAACAACGTTTTTACGTGAAAACAGCCTCACCGAGAATTTCAGCAAACATGGCGCCTACCCTATCTTGTAGAGAATAAAAAATTAAGTAAAATAGGCGATTTTAAAAAAAATCGTAGGACCAGTTTTTGAGAAAATCGCAAAAAATTGAAAAATTATACGAATAAACTACTACTTCCGGTTGACCGATTTTGATGAAAATGTTCGTGTCGCGTCCGGTAGTGGTATGTAACTTAAGTTTCAAGTTTCAAGTTCGTACGATGTTCCGTTCTTGAGATATTCTGTTCACACACAGACACACAGACACACACACACACACACACAGACACACACACAGACCAATCGCTAAAAACATGTTTTTTGGGTTCAGGGGGTCTGAAAACGTATAGATCCGGTGAAAACTCAATTTCGAAAAATCGACATGAAAACAATACTTTCCTTCCTATATATTCATATAGGCAAGAGAAAGTAAAAATTGACATAAAAACAATACTTTCCTTCCCTATATTTATATAGGGCAAGAGAAAGTTAGGTTAAATTTGAATGTCATGGGCAGGTATCTAACCTAACAATATTTAAGTAGATATTTTCTTTTAAAAGAAATACACATTGAAGAGTCACTTATTTTGATAAAAAAAATGTTCCCAAACGCCGCTAAAGAAAGGAAAAAGACCGAAGAGAAGAAGTAGATAAAGAAGAAAAAAAAGAAGAAGAAGCAGAAGAAAGGAGATGTAATCTACATGCATCGTTGGTTATGCAGATCTGAGATGTGGAGAATGGGATGGCCGATCCCAAAGCAATGACAGCGATTCTACTGCTATAGTTCGTACATTGAAATTCACGACATTTTCTTTCACCAACTGGGTATGACGGGACAAAAACTCCCTGTTCGCATATGCGCTCCCAGAACAACGGCTTACTCATATAAAATCATTCGTTTCTGAAAAACAAAAGGTAGGGAAATAATACTACGCCAAGTTTTCAATAGGGGATAAACTAACCGTGAATTGGTTAAAAAACGCTACACTACCGGAATACATAATGGGATAGAATTTTAAAGAATTACTTATAATAAAATATTACAGGAAAAAAATGGTTTATCGTTGTGAAAATATCTGAAAAGTATTTATAAATAGTTTAAAGCTCGTCTGATGGTTCGAGTCGGCTGCGTTGTAAATGAAATAAACTCTCGCATCGTTCGTAAAACTTTACGTACAGTCGCTTCATTAAGATTTAGACAATTGTCTACCAATACTATCCTTATCCTTTTTTCTTTTTCTTGCCTTTATGAATATGTTGGAAGGAAAGTATTGTTTTCATGTCGATTTTTCGAAATCGAGTTTTCACCAGATATACACGTTTTCAGACCCCCTGAACCCAAAAATATGTTTTTAGCGATTGGTCTGTTGTGTGTGTGTGTGTGTGTGTGTTTGTTTGTTTGTTTGTCTGTGTGTATGTCTGAATAAAATATCTCAAGAAAGGAACATCGTACGAACTTGGAACATGAAACTTAAGTTAGATACTAATACCGGACCTGACACGAACATTTTCATCAAAATCGATCAACCGGAAGTAGTAGTATATTCGTGTCATTTTTCACTTTTTTGCGATTTTCTCAAAAACGGGTCCTACGATTTTTCAAAAAATTATTCACTAAATTTTTTTATGCTCTACAAGATAGGGTAGACGCCATGTCTGTTGAAATTCTTAGGGAGGTTGTGTTCTCGTAAAAAAATTGTTTTTTTAAGATTGCGACTTTTTAATATGCATTTTAGCGCAAAAATGTATATCATAAAAGTTGTAGAGAATTTAAAATCCTACAACTTTTATATCAAGACATTTCTTTGTATAACGCTTAGTTTAGCGGTAACCACCAATTTTCTGTTTTTCTTCACAAAAAGTTTAAAAAAATCGATTTTTTTTCAATTTCAGCCTTAGTATGCATTTTACGACAAAAGTCTGCATCATCAAGTTTATAGGAAATTAAAAGAAGGAAATAAAAGTAAGAAATTTAAGCTCCTTAAATAGTCGTCTGCATGAGGTTAGCTGGTTGGCTCTCACCATACACCTAATAGCTTTCTTTGGAATTTTACAAACCCTATTCATATTACCCCATACTAAGATACCATAACGAATATGAGACAAAATGAGGCCATGATAAGCTGCTATTAGTAATTTTTTATCATTTAATCTGGGAATTTGTTTTAGTGCAAATACCCCAGATGATATGTTACTACAAACTTGGTATAGAAGTCCCAAGACAAAAATTTATCTAGATATACTCCTAGGAACTTCACTGTTTCTATATACTCTAAACTATTATTATGAATAAATATATCCACTCCTCTACTTTCTTTAACGTTATGTTTGTTTTGAATGCAAGTACTGACACTTTTCCCATCAACTGTTAATAACATTTGATTTAAGAACTGTACTACGGACTCTATTTTAACATGTGTATTTATTTCAAGAGCATCTACCAGTAAACTGTTACTGATTACTGAAGTATCATTAGAAAACAACAAAGCTCTGCCATTGGTATGACTTCTGGTAGCCTATTAATG
Source organism: Catonia carolina (assembly GCA_035578175.1). Taxonomy (NCBI): domain Eukaryota; kingdom Metazoa; phylum Arthropoda; class Insecta; order Hemiptera; family Achilidae; genus Catonia; species Catonia carolina. The sequence goes on from JAQMRL010000006.1 coordinate 28,595,175, forward strand.
TACAATAGAAACAGAATTGGACCTAAAACTGACCCTTGTGGAACGCCTGATTTGACTTCAAGCTTTCCAGATACAACTTTTGTAAGTTTCCCCCTAACAACTCTAGTTAACTCCATCTCCATCAAGGTCATTGTAGTCATAAACTTCAGCATCAAGTTCATGTTTAAAGATATTTATGTTCAGAGTCAAGTTTAGTTTTGGTTTTATTCAGAATTAAATTCTTGAAACACAATATTGAGTGTTATTTTTATATTCGAAGACGTTATAATTCAGACTTTTGTCGTCGTGCTTCAAGTTTATATTAAATTATTTAAAACTAATTGAAAAGTAATTATACCTTTAAAAAATAGTTTAAAAAATTGAAAATAAAATAGTTAATTTTTGTAATATTCTCGGTTGCTAATAAATTTTTTTTACGATTATTATGAATAATTATTTTATTCCGGAATGTTTTTATAAAATTTTACTAATTTCGATGACAGTAAAAGTTCAATTAGTGATTGCATTTTGAAGACTTATGTTGAATATGACGTTACAATTTTGATAACTACCGATACAGAATAAATCTTGTAATACTGTAAAATTACTGAATACATATACAGGAAATTTCTATGCTAACTGTACCGGATATGGCATTTACGTGTTCATTATTAATACCATTCAGTTGAGTTTGGCAGACTGTCATGGAAATGCAATGTCTGGTTTAGTAAAAGCAGATTTTCTCTCCACAGCTGCCTCTCACATTTCAAGAGAGATGTTTCTCCGTACCATGTAAGCTGTACTTTGTGTTAGTTTATCTTATTAATTTCAAGCGTGCTGATTTTTTAGAATTATTTAAGATGGAAGCGTTATGTTCGATTTACCGAAGCTGAAGTTACTTAAACATGAAACTAAGAGCAATATTAATTTAAACGATAAATAAAAATTATGTCAGCATTTATCAAATCTCTTCTGAACAAAAATTAATAATCTGGTGTGAAACATTCACACAATTTTCTCTTGCCAATGCAAATAATTAACAATATAACCTAACATCAGTAATGAAACATTAGAAAGAAACAAAAAAACTAGCCCCAATAAATATAACCTAATTTTAATCATGGGAGAAAGACGCAAAATGAAAATCAACTTCAGTTTGGCTTAAAAATACGGAAAATCACTCTTTCACGCTAAACTAGGCTCTGTAGAGAAAAATGCTACAAATAAAAGTTGTAGATCGTTGAATTTCCAATAAATTTGATTATACACTTGTTTCATAAAATGTATACTAAGGCTGAAATCTTTAAAAACTCAATTTTTTACACGATTTCGTGAGAAAAACAGAAAATTGCTAATTACCGCTAAATTAAGCGTTTTACAAAAAAATGTTTGAAATAAAGTTGAAGGATTTTAAATTTGTGTATAATGAAATTCATTACTTTTAGGGAAGATAACTCTGATTGATGTCTTTTACACCTCTATCTCTTCTGTTCTTGAATAATTCAGCCATTTAATTGGCTGACAATGCGATAAGAAACAGAACTATTTAGTTTAGCCCTGCAACGAACAGATTGAGTGTAAATAATTTGACACTCTACCTGTCTGTTAATCTTTCATGTCGGACTTTATTTCCTGGAACCAGTAATTTTACTATAACAATATTTTGATGTATTTACTATTTGAGTAAATAAATAAAATGCTGCACAGGTAAATTTTCTATTTGTAAAATTTCACACGTAGCGTAACAATACGAATACACAATGCTTTTTCAATATAAAAACGTATATTTGTTATGAAAATCATATTTTACTATTCAAACATTTACCAATACTACAATTGAGATGCATGAATTTTGTAAATGTATTGCATCTCTATAATAGTTTTGCCCCGAGAATGTACATAAAGGATGGAATGTGTAAAAAGGACTGCCATTCTTCTTGGCGTTGAAAATAAATATTTTTTCACTAAAAATAGTTCAGAAAAAAATCTGGTGTGAAACACTCACACAACTTTCCCTTGCAAATGCAAATAATGACCAATATAACCTAACATTAATAATAAACAAAAAACTAAACTCAAAAAACATAACCTTACTTTAATCATGAGTGAAAGACGGAAAATGAAAATCGACCTCAGTTTGGCTTAAAAATACGGAAAATCACTCTTCCACGCTAAACTAGGCTCTGTAGAGAAAAATGCTTTAAGTAAAAGTTGTAGATCTTTTAATTTTCTATAAATTTAATTGTATACACTTTTGTCGTAAAATGCAAGGCCGAAATCTTAAAAAAAATTGATTTTCACACATTTTCGTGAGAAAAAACAGAAAATCACTAATTACCGCTAAACTAAGCGTTATACAAAAAATGTTTGAAATATAAGATTAAGGATTTTAAATTTTCTACAACTTTTATTGTATACATTGTTGCGCTAAAATGCATATTAAAGCCGCAATCTTAAAAAAACAAACTTTTTACGTGAAAACATCCTGACTAAGAATTTCAGCAAACATGGCGCCTACCCTATCTTGTAGAGAATAAAAAATTGAGTAAATGAGGCGATTTTTAAAAAAATTGTAAGACCAGTTTTTGAGAAAATCGCAAAAAAGTGAAAAATTATACGAATAAACTACTACTTCCGGTTGACCGATTTTGATGAAAATGTTCGTGTCGGGTCCGGTAGTGGTATGTAAATTAAGTTTCAAGTTTCAAGTACGTACGATGTTCCGTTCTTGAGATATTTTGTACACACACACACACGCGCACGCGCGCACACAAACACACACACACACACACACAAACCAATCGCTAAAAACATGTTTTTTGGGTTCAGGGGGTCTGAAAATGTATAGATCCGGTGAAAACTCGATTTCGAAAAATCGACATGAAAACAATACTTTCCTTCCTATATATTCATATAGGCAAGAGAAAGTAATAGTACTACATCATTTATCTGTATGTCCAGATTATCCACAACAATCTGGATGATATGCTGATCATTATAGTAGGCTATATCAAAAAATCTCATCAAATATGTATGTGAGCTTTGTTTCATAGTGCACTTCCAATCGATCCCCATATTCTACGGAAACCATGCATTTTTTGTGAACATCAAACTATTCGTCAAATCCAATGTAGCAGCCTACGTTATTAAAATGTCCTGACTTGTTCAATAAGATACTTATCAATCAGAAACTTGTATCGTGCAGGGTCACTTCCTACATACTGCATAGCTTTCTAAAAAGAAAAATCTGGTGTGAAACACTCACACAACTTTCTCTTGGCAATGCAAATATTAAACAATATAACCTAACATTAGTACTAAAACATTAGAAATAAACAAAAAACCTAACCTCAATAAACATAACCTCATTTTAATCATGAGTGAAAGACGCATAATGAAAATCAACCGCAGTTTGGCTTGAAAATACGGAAAATCACTCATTCACGCTAAACTAGGGTCTGTAGAGAAAAATGCTTTAAATAAAAAATGTAGATCGGTGAATTTCCAATAAATTTGATTATACACTTTTTTCGTAAAATGTATATTAAGGCTGAAATCTTAAAAAAATCGATTTTTACACGATTTCGTGAGGAAAAACAGAAAATTGCTAATTACCGCTAAATTAAGCGTTTTACAAAAAAATGTTTGAAATAAAAGTTGTAGGATTTTAAATTCTTTACAACTTTTATTACACACATTTTTGCGCTAAAATGTATATATTTAAGTCACAATCTAAAAAACATTTTGTTACGCGAAAACAGCCTCTCCAAGAATTTCAGCAGACATGGCGCCTACCCTATCTTGTCGAGCATAAAAAAATTAGTAAATGAGGGATTTTAAAAAAATCGTAGGAGCCGTTTTTGAGAAAATCGCGAAGAAGTGAAAAATGATACGAATAAACTAGGTACTACTTCCGGTTGACCGATTTTAATGAAAAGTTCGTGTCGGGTCCAGTAGTGGAATCTAACTTAAGTTTCAAGTTTTAAGTTCGTACAATATTCCGTTCTTGAGATATTCTGTTGACACACACACACACACACACACACACATACCGACCAATCGCTAAATCGCTCTATTACGATTATTACTTATATACGATGATATCCAACAGCTGCGGTTTTTTTCTTAGATAGTAATAAGCAACGAATACGTTTCTTCATCACTTGACGTTTTGCAAATAAAACTGCAGGTGGATTTGAAGAAAAGCTAAAACAGTAGTGTCGAGGTCGCGTCTCCTCTATGTGCAAAAATGCATGACTCTTTTTCGGTCGAGTCGAGATCTCGTCATTTTAATCGCACTGAGTTCGTGTTTCACCGGTGTGAGAGCGGCCTAAGATTCTTGACACAGTAAATCCGTCTTCTACCCGGTTCACGTCTTCCCCTGATTTTACCCTGAAGACGCCCTGTTTCTCATTAAAAGTCCCGAGATTCAAACTTCCTTTTTTAACTTTATTCACAACCTCCATTTTCTGCCCCATAATTTCCAGCACCACTCCGTTTGTTGTATTTCACAATATAGATTCTAAAATATAAATGAATAAATACATTTTATTACATGAAGTAACTTTACATAAGTATAAAATCAAATCAATTTTGAAATATATTTGCTCAAATATGTAGAAGGAAAAATAAAACATTTTACAAAAATGAGTAAAATATAGATGACGCTTTGATAATACTCTTTTGACGTGTAATATTTTTAATATAACGTTATTTATGTTCAAGGTAAACCTTTCATTGGTTATGAAAAATGTAGTGAACGGATTTCAAGCAGTAATCTAATATTCTTCTTAGAATACTTAATCATTAGAAATTTCAAGATAAAATATAATTTTTGTACTCGTTTCATACCTGAAACGTTTTCGTCCGTATTTATAGACTTTTCAGTGCTGATAAATAGTTTATAATAAATTCCATCTAAAATTTTTACTACGCATTATATTATATTTATTTATAATTTTAAAAGCATGAATTTATAAAATTTAACTTCAATTTTTCCCTGATATATTACTTCCAATACTTGAATTAATAAAAATTGTGAAGCAGTTATCCCAATAAAGCAATACAGTGGAACATTGGAAATTCAAATTAATTGAGGTTGATCTCTGTTTTAATTCTAGAAAATTCAGTAAAATATTTTTTCAGGTACAAAAGTAAGGCTTAATCATCTAACATAATAAATAACCTGGATACGAAGAAGAGGAAAACTGCCTTCAATAATGGATTGCAAGCGACAACAGTCATCAAGATTTAAACGATGGTGCATTGTTTACATGGTCAGGAATCAAGATCATAATAATTCCGAGGAAAGTAAAAAATAATTTGTAGATTTTTAAAACCGATTTAAAAAAACTTGTAGGAGCCGTATTTGAGAAAATCTCACCAATAAACTACTACTTCTGGTTTACCGATTTTGATGAAAATGTTCGTGTTGGGCTTCCTAGTAGTACCTAACTGAATTTCCAAATTTCAACTCCATACTATGTCCTCTTCTTGAGATATTTTGTACATACGCAAAAAGATAGACACAAACACAGACTATAGCTAAAAAAATACTTTGTGGGTTCAGGAGGTCTGAAACCGGTGAAAACTCGAATTATAAAAAATCATCATGAAAATAATACTTCCTTTCCTACATATTCAATAGGGAAAGAGAAAGTAAATATATTTCTTACTAATGGAGAATAGAGAATTGATAACCATTTTTCTGCAAAATTTTTAAAAGATAGATGCGGTATTGGACAAACTATTCGTATACTTGGTTTAAAAAATATAAAAAGTTTATATGTTATCCAAATAATTATGTTTAATTTAGGTAAAAATTAAAGCGGTAATAATTATCGAAGCAATTTTTCACCAAACATAGAAAAGTTTTTTAAAATATTTTCAAAATTTTTTGTTACAACTTAGGCTATAGCTTATATAATTTTTCAACGAGCAAATTTTTGGTTAATGCGTCTTTTAACTTTCATATTTTTTATATCTTTTGTTAATTAAAAAAATATTAAGAAGATAAAATATAAAAGAGGAATAAAATTAAATGATGAAAAAGTAGTGAACAAGAAAACAAAATTTGACCTAATTCTTTTAAAATATTTAAATAAATTTGCATAATTTCTTTGTTTAAATAAGGATTTATAAGCAATAAAAATTACGTGCTGTTAATGTAAATTTCTTAGGAAATTAAAAAATTAAAAAAACTACAAAACCTAATTAGTAAAAACTAAATAACGAAGTTGTAATATACACATTAATATTAATGGAGATTGCGATGATTAACTTGAAAATAAATAAATTACGGGTAATTGCTAATTAAAAGTTATTGCTCAAGTTAAGGAATAAAAATATGAAAACCACAGTTTTTAAGAATAATTTAAAATTTTCGTACAATATTTTATGGGTGGCAATTTTTAAATTTTTATTGTCATCTATCAATTTCCTCAGTCGATCCGTCACACCCAGTTGTTAGAAACTACAAAATATAGCAACAAACAGTTTCCAAAATCGTAAACTACACAAAAGGTTAGTAGGGATAAATTGTGTTTAAAGTTCCAGTTTTGACCGGAATTCAAAAAATCAAACTCAGAAACTACAAGAGATAGCAACAAACGCTTTTCGAATTCACAATCTATATAAAAATTTAGTGATCCTCAATTGGCTTTGAAGTTCTGATTTCGACTGGAAGTGGCCAAAACTGAAAGTCAAGAGTTGGAATTTTGAAACAAAATTAGTGTTATTCGATTCCTCTTTAAGAGTAGACATAGAAATCATTGGGTATGAAATTCCGGTTTTAAACGGAAGAGACCCAAAACCGGAAGTGAAGAAATCAAAATCAGAAACTACAACGGATACCAACAAACAAAGTTTGTTGACTCTAATTTGTGCGTGTTATGCCAATTTTCTCAAAAACTACTTAAATTACAGTTCTGGGACCCATTTTTTTTGCTCAGTTCAAAAACCATCTTGAATTTGTATCCCTGGAATTTCAGTATTGCAAAACTTTACCATTTTAGAAGAAATCAGGGTGAAATTTTCCGCTAGCCGTGACTCGAAAATAAAGCGTTTCCGAACATAGTTATGTTTATAAAAATTATTTTTCTTATTTTTAACTCTATAATCAGTTGTCAAAGTATTGCCTCTTCCTCCTGAATCCCCCATATACAGCTCGGAATTCACTAGCCACGATTTCTAATACCTGTGGCTAGTTCAAAAACAAAATAAAATAAAATATCTGGTGTGAAACACTCACACGACTTTCTCTTGCCCATGCGAATAATTAACAATATAACCTACTATTAGTAATAAACCATTAGAAATAAACAAAAAAATAACTTCAAAATCCATAACCTTATTTTAATTATGAGTAAATGATGTAAATAAAAACCAACCTTAGTTTGGTCTAATAATACGGAAAATCACTCTTCCACGCTAAACTAGGCTCTTAAGAGGAAAATGCTTGAAGTAAACGTTGTAGATCTTTCCATTTCCTATAAATTTTACTATATACACTTTTGTCGTAAATGCATAGGGCTACAAGGCCGAAATCTTAAAATATTAATTTTTTACAGATTTTCATGAAAATAAAACAGAAAATCACTTATTACCGCTAATTGAAGCATTATACAAAAAACTTTTTAAAAAATGTAGATTTTTAAATTGTCTAAAATTTTTATTACATAAATGTTTCGTCCTAAAATGCATTTTAAGGCCGCAATCTTAAGAAAACCATTTTTTATGAGATAGCCTTTCCAAATATTTCAGCAGACATGGCGCCTACCCTATCATACAGAGCATAAAAATGTAGCAAACGAGGCGATTTAAAAAAAAATTTATGACTCGTTTGTGAGAAAATCGTAGAAAAATGAAAAATGATACGAATAAACATTTTTATCAAAATCGGGGTACCGGAAGTAGTAGTAGTTACTACTACTTCCGGTACCCCGATTTTGATAAAAATGTTCGTGTTGGGTCCTCTAGTGGTACCTAACTTAATTTTAAATTTTCAACTTCGTATGATGTTCCGTTCTATATCTTGTTCACAAACACACACACACAGAGACCAATCGCTAAAAAAAACATGGTTTTTTGGGTTCAGGTGGTCTGAAAACGTGCATAACCGGTGAAAACTCGATTTTGAAAAATCGACATGAAAACAATACTATCCTTCCTATTTACATTTACACGCAAAAGCAAGTAAAAAGTAAATGATATTGAAGAGTCCAGGCCTTAAATGAAATGACTTTATGAGTCGGTATTGGTTCTCTGAAGCACTCATACTTAAATTAAAATTTATGATTACTATAAATGAAACTCAAAAATATTCTGTGCAATTTTAACATTCACTTAAACTAACAGAACAGTTGCTAATAAATAGAATAGTAAGTAATATAGACAGGATATTAATCTACTGTAGATTATATTAATACGAATAGATTACAGATGGTAATAAGATAGATATATTATAGTAATATAAATTATAGTCGGTAGATTATACCAAATAATTAATTAAAACGATTGCAAATAATGAAACTTAAACGGGAAACTGCAGTTTGTTTTTTCGCCAATGTTAAATTTGCTATTTTTAGGAATTATAAAGACAAAGCGTGGTTTTTTGTGCAGGCTAATTTGTAAAACTGCTGAACGAATTTTCATGAAATTTTGACACCATATTCGTATTTACGAGGTGTGGCTATTAAATAACGAGACTGACGTAAAAAATTTAATTTTAATTTTATACATAATCACTTATTGTCACCTTCAATATACACTCCTTCTCTATCCCTACAACGCTCCATGCAAATTTTCCATTGTTGGAAACAGTGCTGGAAGTCATCTTCTGTCAGCTCCTTCAGGACACGTGCCGCTTTCTCTTTTACAGCTTCCACAGACTCAAATCTTGTCCCTTTTAATGCAGATTTCACCTTAGGGAATAGATAGAAGTTACAAGATCTGGTGAATAAGGTGGATGTTCTAACACTGAGATGCTGTACTTGGCTAGGAACATCTTGACAGATAACGCGGAATGAGCTGGCGCATTGTCTTGGTGGAGAACCCATGATTTGTCCTTCCACTTTTCGGGGCGGGCTTTCCTTACTCTTTGACGTAGTTTAGAAAGTACCTCAAGGTAGTAATATTGATTAATTGTTTGACCTTCAGGAACCCAGTGAAGGTGCACAATCCCATGGATATAAAAAAAACAATCATCATTGCTTTAAATTTTGACTTGCTCATTCGAGCTTTTTTGGCTCTCGGTGAAGTTCGGCTATTGCAGGGCTTGGATTGGCGTTTCGTTTCCAGATCTTAAGTAATAAACCACGTTTCATCACATGTTATTATCGTTTCTAAAAAATTTGGGTCATTTTCAATCGCATACAAAGTGTCAGTACAAACAGTTTTGCAAGCATCATTTCAAACATTTTTGAGCGGCACTTGTCCTGAAGCAGCTGACAGAAGATGACTTCCAGCACTGTTTCTAACAATGGAAAATTCGCATGGAGCGTTGTAGGAATAGAGAAGGAGTGTATAATGAAGGTGACAATAAAGGTAGTGATTGTGTATAAAATAAAAATAAAATTTTTACAACGTCAGTCTCGTTATTTAATAGCCACACCTCGTATATTCACAGCAACATTTTATTTTTATTTTCAAAAATAATAACCTGAAGGGCCTTAATGAAGAGTTTAATACACTGGGTGGTCCATATGTCAGTTTCCTCATAATATAGGATATTTCGTAACATTAAGTTTTTAGCATTGTTACGTTAGCAGCAACCACGTAAAACATTAATTGTTGTCCGTTATAGTGAGGTGAGTCTCTAAACCATATCGTCCATCTTAACTCCAAGTTCTTCACGAGGGTGATTCCGATAGGTGATTGGAATTCTGTGAGACAGTCGCTATCCGTACAGAAGCCGATCCAAATTTCCTACGATTAATTTTGTGGTGTGTTGAGGCATGTTTCAAACTCAATGAACCTGTTAATTGGCGTAACTGCGTGTACTCGTCGGATGCAAATTCTCATAAGGGAATCAAAGAAGAGCTTAATGTGCCTGGTGTTATAGTATGGAGAGAAATTTTGAGTACAGCATTGATAGATCCTTATTTTTCTGAGAGAAATGTTAACTCGGAAAGCTACTAACAGCTACTGACAGGTGCTCCGGAACTTAAAAACAATTCTGTTTACAATTTTCAATCGCACTGCTACTTAGATAACATAGAAGCAAGGAAGGTTATGATGATTCCAAGAAAGATAGAAGATACATATAAATATAATATATATATATATCTTAAATTCAATGACAATGTAATTTAAATTAGTTGAAATAACCACCGAGTAATATAATAGGTTCTTTTGTTTACGTATTCATTTAACAATACACTTGATGACGTCTGTAATTCTCGTAAAGATGCAAGAGAATGAGTATTAAAGGTCAAATACCAATAGTAATTAATTTAATTGTTCAACTTCCGGAAAGGATCTGGGAGACAATCCAACATCCCACTTGTCAGGAAACTCTGTTTCACTCCCGCACAAAACGTAATGATCGTAGTAAAACTGTAACGCTTTTCATTTTATATTTTATTTTCCCGTTTTTTAATAATTGGTTTTCTGAAGCATTTGTTGAAACAATTAAACCGTATTTAATTGATAAAAGATTTTAATTAAAGTAAAAGATGAAATTATTTGCACTAAAATAAAAATACAATTAACTGAATTAAATAAACTTGAAGTTTTACCTGAGCAAGCTTGTGGTGGTAAAGGAAAGATGAGAGTTGTTGATGATTTCCTACGTGCAACTGCACAGCCCAAACTTTGGGGCTTGAAGCTGCGCAACTGTTGCATGAAGTCGGAGCATTCCATTAGAGCGACGTCAGCAAAATGAAGGTCACACAGGATGTGATTCTTGAAGCGACGCGCCCTCTTCTGATTTGGCCCGGTTAGATTGAGGCCGCAAGAGTTGCATCGCAGGCATTCCTCGTGATAATGGTTGTTATCGTACAAGGGGGACGGTTCTGAAAATAACAAAGAAACAAATAAATAAGATTTTAATAAAATTTAATTGTTTATTAAATATTATCTGCATGTTGTTTAAGTATAAAGAGTAGGAGTCATAATTTAAAAAAAAATAATAATTTGTCCCTCTAATTTGATTGCTTTAAATTTTCGTAGCTTAAATAATGAACTCAGATTTAATAAATTTTGTAAAATACCATTAATAATATATTAATAATAATAATAATAATAACAAAAGTGTGTTTATTTTCCCAAAGCAAAATACATAATTTACAATAAGGTTTATTTTTACAATATAAGTTTTTTAATCATCATCTGTCAAGAATTAAGCTCTATGGCCTGTTCCGGCAACCATCTCTTTTTAGGTCTACCCAATCCTCGCTTCCCTCTAGGTTTATATTTCCATGCTCGCAGAGGAAGTCTGTGAGCTGGCATGCGAAGTAAATGGTTGGAACAGTTTCTCAAATATATTATTAACTTTTCTAACAGTGACTGAACAGTTAACTCGGCGTGAATAGCTTCGTTACGTACTCTATCAAACCGGGTACAACCTTTGACTCCCCGCAAAAATCTCATTTCAGCAGCCTGGATACGAAATTCATTTCTCTGTAATGACACCCATGTCACTCCCATATGTTATGAGTGGCACAGCCATTATTCTATAAAATTTCATTTGGGTGTCCTTCTCGTTTTCCTTCCTATCGTCCTGCGAACAGAACTGGAGCCAGCGCTGAATTTTGCCAGTTTTTCACTCACGTCATCATCTTTGTCATAGGCAACCTTGCATCCTAAATATTTACAGTCTCGAACTTGTTCTATAAGTCGGTTGCCAAGTATAATTTTTGAGTGAACTTATAAAATTATCAATATTTTAGGCATACTAAAAATTAAAACATTCCAGAATACTTGACAATAATTTCACGGTTACAGGAAAACTCCCCACCCAGAAATTACCGAATTTTGGTCAACCGTCTGGCTACCGACAGCTAACTCAATACCTAATAAAAAATAAACAAAAAATTACCCTTATAACAATAATAAAAATAAAAAAAGGAAACTAATAATTAAATTCTGTACTAAAAAATTCCTGTACTTCAAATCCTCCCTTAAAAACCCCACTAAATTTACCCAACCTAAGGCCCGATTCAGAGTATTAAAAATTTTCCCCGTTTCCAATCTGCACTTTGTAAAAGATTTATATCTAATACGGCTCAAAACAGAGCAGTTACCTAAAAACATATGGCGTCTTTCTCCACTCCTTCGTTACACATTGAACACACACGTTTTTACCTCGCCCTGTCGAGTCTACAATTCAATGGCAGCGCGGATGCTTCGGCCCTGAAAATAGTTCCCATAAACTCTCGCGTATATCCGTCATTCTTATAATCATTTACCCTTAAATCTATCGTCAAATGATTATAAACCCAATGAAACTGTGACCGACCGCTTCTCTCTACCCATCTTCTATAAATTGTCGTCCTTTAATTTTTTCAAAAATCCCACAAGCTCCTCTACTGTAAAGTGCAATTGGAAAAGGTACTGTAAGCGTTTTCTATTAAAAAGCCTCGTGTGAAAAATTCAGGCGTCTTTCTCTTGGTAAAGTAAATAATGAACAATATAACCTATATTTAATCATGAGTAAACAATGTAAAATGAAAAACATAACCTAATTAAAATCAGAAGTGAATGACGCTAAATAAAAATTAAACCCCTGTGGGATTTATAAAATGACGTAAATTAGGACTTAAATACAGTAATTTATTAAATATGCAAATAGAATATGATAACGGTGACCTAATTAGGTTGGCAAAACTGACTAGGTAAAATTAACATTAAAAATACTGACTAGGTAGAATAATTGATAAATAAATTGAATACTGTAATTTGTCATGACATGTACAAGGGAGGTTAATATCTTTGTTAAAATATGCGTTTTTTAAATACATATCATAAAGGGCTGACAATGTGGAAAAGCCACGACAGAACTACTCAATATTTTACTTTGATCATCTTGAAATAACTTTATTTAGCTATAATAAAAAAAACATTTCATAAAACATTGGATGAATGTTTAATAAATTAATATAAATACAATAAATAATTTTTTTAAGAAAGGACGCAAAAGTATTTGAAACTAGATTTCCAAAAAACCCGGGCTATAGGAAAATGTGGGGTTATTAAACACTAAAAGAAAACAATTTACAGCAGTCTTTGTAATGTTTTCCCAATGTATCAAACTAATTCATCATTTCTCCAAAAATCAATATAAAATTAATTTTTTATAACAGAAAAACATAGTAAAAAAATCTGGTGTGAACCACTCACACGATTTTCTCTTGCCAATGCAAATATTGAACAATGTAACCTAACATTAGTAATAAAATATTAGAAATGAACAATAAAACTAACATCAAAAAAACATGAATGAATGATGCAAAATAAAAATCAACCACAGTTTGGCTTAAAAATACGGAAAATCACTCTTTTACGCTAAATAGGCAATGTAGAGAAAAATACTCTAAATAAAAGTTGTAGATCTTTTAATATCCAATAACTTTGATTTTGCACTTTTGTCGTAAAATGAATACTACGGCTGAAATCTTAAAAAATCGTTTTTTACACGTTTTCGTGAGAAAGAAACAGAAAATCGCTAATTACCGCTAAAGTAAGAGTTTTACAAAAAAAAAAAATGTTTAAATAAAAGTTGTAGGATTTTAATTTCTCTACAACTTTTATTAAATACATTTTTTCGCTCAAATGCATTTTAAATGCAAGACTTGAAAGTCACGGAAACGAATTAGCCATAAGTCTTCTAAACAGTGCAGAATAAGTTAGGCGCCTGAAATTTTGGACCATATTTTGGACTTGTCTAGAAGAGTTTAAATGTACATAAAATTATAGTGAAAAGTACTCTATATTGTAAAATGTAAATATCTTTGTACATAGTAGGCCTAATTTTTTCTTTTGACGCATGAATATTTGATATGAGAGGTACTCAAGATAATGAGACCTTAACTTGTAAATTGTAAATTCAAAAGATTTGTTTATAGTTTATTTTTAAAAAACTGATTGCAAATAATGTTAAAAAATGCATATTAAAGCCACAATCTTAAAAAAAAACATTTTTTTTTTACGAGAAAACAGCCTTTCTAAGAATTTCAGTAGACATGGTGCCTACTCTATCTTTTAGAGCATAAAAAATGTAGTAAATGAGGCGATTTAAAAAAAATCGTAAAAGCCGTTTTTGAGAAAATCGCAAAAAAGTGAAAAATTACACAAATAAACTACTCCTTCCGGTTGGCCGATTTTGGTAAAAATATTCGTGTTGGATCCTCTAGTGGTATCTAATTTAAGTTTCAAGTTTTAAGTTCGTACGATGTTGCGTTCTTGAAATATTTTGTTCACACACATATTAATCTAAAAACATGTTTTTAGGTTCAGGGGTCTGAAAATGTGTATATCCGGTGAAAACTCTATTTCAAAAAATCGACATGAAAACAATACTTTCCTTCCTATATTTTATTTAAATAGGTAAGCGAAAGTAAAAAACTGTACATTACTATAAAATAATTTTAAAATTGAACCAGATAATATTATTAGACGTGTTTACAGTATAACATTATTGTATCAATATCAATTTCCATTATGTTTCGCAAAATAGAACAAAATTCCGTACACAAAACTACTGTTAAAATCTGCTATTTTACAAATTTAAATCCATTGGCAGTATCGATTAATATTCGACCCGGTTATTTATATGGGTTTATGAGGTTTTAACATATCGATATTAAGCTATATCCGTTCGGAAAGAAATTTTAATCCGCAAGGACTAATTAGAACGGTAGACGGGCATTAATGTGAAGCGTAGCTAAACAATCCCGCGGCGCTAATTTGGAAGGGTTTATTGTTCATAACTTGACATACACAGACCATTACATTATCTCCGTACCTATCGAATAATAATTATTAAACAAAATTGCAGAATACAATTAGCTGTATAACAGAATGTATACAAAATATACTTATATATCTATATCGTTAATATGATTATATCGGTGAATATTAAAACTTATGAATTAATTATCATTAAAATCAATATTATAAATTATATACAAAATTGTAAAGTTTTACATTAAAATACTGGCGGTACACGGCGCGCGTTGCTACGCCCAAGAACAGAAACATGTTTTCATGAAACATATGAAATTTATTTTATTTTATCTATGGCCCGTTAGCGTAGTGGTTAGCGCAAGTGGTTTCTACACCGGGGTACCGGGTTCAATTCCAGGTCAGGTCTGACATTTTTTCATCACTCATTTTCGTTACCATCATTATCCACCGGCTGTATTAACAGAAATTGCAGAACAGTCAGACGTACAAAAAAACAACTAATGCCAGGGGCATAAAATGATAATTGTAAATGTCACTACTACGATCGATGCACAAACAATAATAATGGCTGAAAACATTATAGGGAGTGAGAGAAAGCTTATTGTGTGAGAAAGATCGGAGACCGGCTTCGTTCTCATCCCTACTCTATGCTGTTTACGAAGTGAGAGTGACACCGGTAGACGCCTGGCGGGAATAACTGATCGAGTGACAACTGATCAGTTATCGACCGCTGAGAGAAGAAAATGATTAAATTACTAATATTGCTACAAAAAAAATAGGGGTTGGTGGTAGATGGGTGAGTGTATGTATGTTTTAATGCCACATTATAAAAAACTAAAAAATAAAAATTTTGTCCAAAAATAACAAAAACGTTTTTGAGGTGGACCACCCTTATCACTTAAGGGTATAAAAAATAGATAAAAACCTATTCTCAGACCTACCAAGTGTACATATAAAATGTTATCATAATCGGTTAAGCCGTTTCGGAGGAGTGTGGGAACTAACACTGTGACACGAGAATTTTATATATTAGATATTTTACTTTAATTTCCTTTTGAATATTACAATTATTTTATTTTTGACTTTATTAACACAGGTTTTGTGTGAGAAGCCGCGACGGGGCATGCTAGTAATAATGTAACACAATAAGTAAAAGTTTAAATAATAACGGTCACAAGATGATGACATTAAGTGCCGAGTTAAAACCTTTTATTTTTGGTGGCCCTGAAAAGGGTCGTTTAAGCGGTGGTCGTCTTGGAGAAGAGTCGGTCGTAGTCGTCGTGGTGGTCGGAGGCTGGGTGACACGGCGTGTCATCGACCAGCGGAGATGTCATCTTCTTCCCTCGCAGTAGTGCGTCGATGGCTGCTTCGTCGAATTCGGTGGGCGTAAGGCTCAGTCGAGAGACCACTGTGGGCATCGCTCGCGGCAGCGGGCAATAACAGTCCGGTCGACGGTTTACGGTGACGGTTCGGCGAGTGGAAGCATCATCTTCTCTCTTGCGGGGTCGTCGGTTAGTCTGGAATTTCCGATTTTATGAATATTATATTATATTTTATGAGATAAAATCGGATTAATCTGGATAGCAATTGAATCTCCCTGTTGAGTGTAGCGCTCTTTATATAGTTGCCGAGAGCGCTGTGGTAGAGGGCGGTTATTGGTCTTGACCTTGATGACAAAAGCCTCTGTCGGTACGCCACCAAAAGCCTACCACCCTTCTCGGAACTATTGGCGGCTCCCTCTCTCGCTACGTCGGAAGCTTTGATAGCCGGCAGCACAGTACCTAATCAAAGGGGCGACGGTGACATAGCACTAAAAAGAAATCTGGTGTGAAGCACTCACTAAACTATCTCTTGTCAATGCAAACAATGAATAATATAACTTATATTAGGAATAAACAAAAAACCGGCTGCCTCCATAGCGTAGTGGTAGCGTGCTAGCTTATCACGTGGAGATACCAAGTTCGATTCCCGGTCAGAGTCTGGAAATTTTCATAAGGCAAACACACACTGTTCATATCCTACCGTAGTCGCTAATGACCGAGCTCCAGATGCGACTTCAAATAAAGTAGAAAAAACGAACCACAAAAATCATAATATCATCTTAATCATGAGTGAATGACGCAAAATGAAAACCAACCTTAGTTTGGCTTAATAATACGGAAAATTCCTTTTTCACGCTAAACTCTGTATATCAAAATAAGTAAAATAAAAGTTGTAGATCTTTTAATTTCATAAAAATTTGATAACATATTTTTTGTCGTTAAATGCATTTAAAGGCCGAAATCTTAAAAAAATCAATTTTTACAGATTTTCATGAAAAAACACTAATAACCGCTAATCTAAGTATTATACAAAGAAATGTCTTGAACAAAAGTTGTAGGTTTTTAAATTTTCTACTGCTTTGATTTTTATGCACTTTTGCCCTAAAATTCATATTAAGGTCGCAATCTTAAACAAACCATTTTTTTTTCTACGAAAACGCAGTCTCTATAAGAATTTTAGCAGACATGGCGCTTACCTTTTCATGTACAGCATAAAAACTGTAGTGAATGAGGCGATTTTTAAAAAAAAAACGTAAGAGCCGTTTTTGAGAAATAAGAAAAAAAGTGAAAAATTACACGAATAAACTACTACTTTCGGTTGACCGATTTTGATGAAAATGTTCGTGTCGGGTCTTTTAGTAGTTCCTAACTTAAGTTCTAAGTTTCAACTTCGTACAATATTCCGTTCTTGAGATTTTTTGTTCACACACAGACCAACCACTAAAAACATGTTTTTTGGGTTCAGGGGGTCTGAAAACGCGTAAATCTGATGAAAACTCAATTTAAAAATATCGACATTAAACAATACTTTCATTCCTATATATTCATATAGGGCAAGAAAAAGCAAAAAAGAATTTATAATAGAAAAACTTTTCTAAACATTTTGTAAGGATAAGACGATAAATTTACTAAAAGATAATCATCAAATTATTACATACACAACAAAATTAGAAACTTAACCGTCAAGAGAGCCTACGGCTAAGTAATAAAGAACAGTCGTAGAACTATGCAACAGGTCATGCTTAGCTGTTTGCCAAGATGAGATCTCTACAAACTAAAAAAAATAATGTTTGAGAACAGACGTTATTTAGTCAGAAGCGCCTTGAAACTTGGAACTAGGCAACCGTGCTATCAACTGAAAATAATATTAAAGTGCATTGTCTCTATAAAACATTTTACGAGTATTAAAGCACAAGATGGTGAAATGTTATGCTAGTAGGTTATTATTTAATTTAATTAATATTTATTTACTAGATTATTACTTTCTCTTGCCTATGTGAACATATAGGCAAAGTAAGTATTGTTTTCATGTCGAAATTGAGTTTTCACCGGATATACACGTTTTCAGATCCCTTGAATCCAAAAAAACAACATGTTTTTAGCGATTGGTGTGTGTGTGTGTGTGTGTGTGTGTGTATGTGTTTGAACACATATCTCAAGAACGGAGCATCATACAAAGTTGAAACTTGAAAATTAAGTTAGGTAATACCAGACACGAACATTTTATCAAAATCGGTTAACCAGAAGTATATTCCAGCAATCAACACGTAACCAGAAGTTTAGTTTATTTGTGTAACTTTTCACTTTTTGCGATTTTCTCAAAAACGGCTCCTACGATTTTTTAAAAAAAAATCGCCTCATATTCTACATTTTAATGTTCTACAAGATAGGGTAGGCGCCATGTCTGCTAAAACTCTTGGCGAGGCTGTTCTCTCGTAGAAAAAATGTTTATTTTTTAAAGATTGCGGCCTTAATATGCACTTTAGACCAAAAGTGTATGAATCACAATTGTACAAAATTTTGAAATCTACAACTTTTACTTGAAACATTTCTTTCTATAACGTTTAGTTTAGCGGTAATTAGTGATTTTCTGTTTTTATTCATGAAAATCTGTGAACAAATGGTTTATTTTAAGATTTCGGCCTTAGTGTGAATTTTACGACAAAAGTGTATATGAAATATATAAGAAATTAACAGATCTACAACTTTTATTTGAAGCATTTTTCTCTACAGAGCCTAGTTTAGCGTAAAAGAGTGATTTTCCGTATATTAAGCGAAACATAGTTGGTTTTCATTTTTCATCATTCAGTCATGATTAAAATTAGGTTTTTTTGACACTTTTAATTGAAATTTAGAATCTGTTATTAAATTAATATAAAAATTTCTAAATGTGAAGCTAATGTTCCAAAACTTGATTTACTTGAAGGAGCGTGCAGTCATCACCACAGTCCTACAGTTGGCCAAGAAGGTCTCTTGGCCAGAGGCGCTTCAAACGTCTGCGCTGAGTACCCGGTATCGCCCTGGGGTACATGTTTTGTATGAGAGGGTTGTCATGTAGTTCAAATTTGTCAGGCATCGTCTTGTATAGTTGTTTCGCGACATCAATTACGTGTGGGATTTGAAAGTCTTTGTACAACATTGAGTTTGTGATGTAAAAGGGGCATTGCGTTATCGTTCG
Organism: Catonia carolina; assembly: GCA_035578175.1. NCBI lineage: Eukaryota > Metazoa > Arthropoda > Insecta > Hemiptera > Achilidae > Catonia > Catonia carolina. The sequence continues at coordinate 28,614,558 of JAQMRL010000006.1, forward strand.
TAGAATCTTGTTTTGAATCGCTTGTATACGTTTCGTGTGTGAAGGTTTAGCAGATTCCCAAAGTTGAACTCCATATGTCCAGATTGGTCTTAAGACTGTCTTGTAGATTGTTAATTTGTGTGGTATGTTTAATTTAGAACGTCTATCGAGTAAGCGTTTTAGTTTATAGAAGTTATGTTTTTTTAAAGTTAGTTTCTCGTTTATTTCTAAAGTATGATTTAATAACAGCTGAAATACTTAAACATTTACCGCGGAAAGCGCTCGTCCTCCTTACTACAATCTTCAATAGTATATTGCGCTCGACACATTTCCCCACTCAGTGGAAGTATGCAGAAATAGTAATGATACAAAAACCGAACAAACCTTTTAATTCACCTTCCTCCTACCGACCAATAAGCCTCCTCTCAGTACCTTCAAAAATTTTCGAAAAACTCCTTTACAAGCGCATTCTTCCGCTGGTTTATGATATACTACCTCCACATCAATTCGGATTCCGCACTCAACACTGCACTACACAACAACTGCACAGAGTGACTGATTACATAGCTTCGTCTATGGAACAAAAGATGTATGTGTCCGCAGGTTTCCTGGATGTCGCTCAAGCTTTTGACAGAGTTTGGCATACAGGTCTCTTACACAAACTGAAAGAAATATTACCATTTACCTACTACCTTATTATAAATTCCTTCCTGTCTGACAGATTCGTTAGAATTCCATTAGGATCGTCCTACTCAAATTTCTTTCTTATCTTAGCCGGCGTGCCTCAGGGCTCAATTTTAGCTTCACTTTTCTATTCTGTATACACTTCAGACCTACCGACCCTACCCCAGACCCTCACTGCTATCTACGCTGACGACACAGCGATATTAGCCCGAGACCAAAACTCTATACACGCTTCACTAACACTCCAACATCATCTCAATCTTATACACGAATGGTGTATAACATGGAAAATAAAACTTAATACGACAAAATCCCTTCACGTAACTTTCACACTCCGTCATAATGATTGCCCACCAGTATACATAGACAATGAACCTCTCACAAAAACAGATACGGTCAAGTATCTCGGTCTGACTTTTTATAAACGACTAACTTGGAGCACACATATCAAACGGAAACGTTTATTACTGAATTCTCGACTTAAACTTCTATATTCCCTACTTTACAAACGATCAAAATTACCAATGGCACAAAAATTACGCATATATTGTTCTCTTTTGAAACCTATGTGGACCAACGGATCCCAAATTTACGGCTCAACCAAATCCTCTAACATGCAACGAATTCAAGCATTCCAGTCAAAAACATTAAGCCTTATAGCAAATGCACCTCTTTACGTTAGCAACAAAACCTTACAGATTTGAAAACACCACTTGTACAAAATTCCATTGAATACCTAAACAAACGCTTTCACGACAAGTCACACGAACACGAGAACCCCCTGGTGCGTTCACTTTCCTCCATCCATTTACCTGATAATCCCCCTAGACGCCTTAAAAGACGCTGGAGTAGAGACCTGCTAATTTGATATACAAATTTCACTCTTGGGGAGGCACCATTGGGGGCCCTACCCCTCTCATGTCATTTACATTATTATCATAATCATCACATTTGCTTGTTGTAACATTTTACAGTTGTAAATAAAGAATTAAAGAGAGAAAAAAAAATTTCTAAAGTGTTTGGTTATATTGGTATATTTGAATTGGCAAGAGAATGACAAGTAAGTGTTGCACGCCGGATTTTTTTAAGCTTTATTAATCAATACATTTTATTTATTTAGAGAAAAATTTAAAACAAATATTGTTAAATATTTTTAAAAACTTTGTTAGTTTTATTTAAAATATTTCCAACCAATTTTGTTTTATTTATCTGAGCTTATTGAATATAATCTCAATAGTGAAATAGCAAACATGAAATAAACTAAGTTTAAACACAAATCTGTAATCGTATAATCTCTCTTTTCATTGAGCGTACAACAAAAACTCGAAATGAATTTTCAGAATTTTAGAGTACATGAGTAAACATTGAATAGTATTGACATATTTTTTTAGGAATGATAGATAAAACATTATTAATTTATAGATAGATAAAAAAGTACACATTATTTTTTAGATTAATTAAAACACTGTAAACTAATCTATGGACAAGCTCCAATTAATTCGTACTGAAAGATGGTTTTGATAAAACAAATCTGGTGTGAAACACTCACACAACTTTCTCTTGCCAATGTAGATCAGGAACAATATAACCTAATATTAGTAATAGAACATTAAAAGTAAACTAAAAACTAACCTTAAAAAAACATAACCTTATTTTAATCATGAGTGAAAGACACAAAATGAAAATCAACCCCAGTTTTATATAAAAAAACGGAAATCACTCTTCACGATAAACTAGCTCTGTCGAGAAAAATGCTCTAAATAAAAGTTGTAGATATTTTAATTTTCTATAAATTTTATTTGTATACTTTTGTCGTAAAATGCATACTAAGGTTGAAATCTAAAAAAAAATCGATATTTTTTACACATTTTCTTGAAAAAAAAAACAGAAAATTGCTAAGTACCGCTAAACTAAGCGTTATATAATAAATGTTAGAAATAAAAGTTTCAGGTTTTTAAACTCTCTACAACGTTTATTATATACATTTTTGTGCTAAAATGCATAATATGCATTTTAATATTATTAAGGCCGCAATCTTTAAAGAACCAATATTTTTAGGAGAAAACCCTTTCCAAGAACTTCAGCAGTCATGGCGCTTACCCTACCTAGTAAAACATAAAAAAATTAGTTAATGAGGCGATTTTTAAAACCGTAGGAGTCGTTTCTGAAAAAATCGCAAAAAAGGAAAAATGACACGAATAAACTACTATTTCCGGTTGACAGATTTTGATTAAAATGTTTGTGTCTGAGTCCTCTAGTAGAACCTAACTTAAGTTTCAAGTTTCAACTTTTTACAATATTCCGTTCTTGAGATATTTCGCTCACACACAGACCATTCGCTTAAACATGTTTTTTTTGGGTTCGGGGGTTTGAAAACGTGTAGAATCGGTGAAAATTCGATTACGAAAAATCGAAATGAAAACAATACTTACCTTCCTATATGTTCATATAGGCAAGAGAAAGCAAAAATTAGCGAAATTTTTAAAAAAATTGTAGGAGTCGTTTTTTAGAAAACCGCAAAAAAGTGAAAAATGACACGAATAAACTACCATTTCTGGTTGACCGATTTTGATGAAAATATTCGTGTCGGGTTCTCTAGTGGTAACTAACATAAGTTTCAAGTTTGTACGATGTTCCGTTCTTGAGATTCCGGTTGACCGATTTTGATGAACAAAATCGGTCAACCGGAAGTAGTAATTTATTCGTGTCATTATTCACTTTTTTGCGATTTTCTCAGTAACGGCTTTTCTGTATTGTATAAAAATCGCCTCATTTACTAAATTGTTTATGCTCTACAAGATGGGGTAGGCGCCATGTCAGCTGATATTTTTGGGGAGGCTGTTTCCTCGTAAACAAATTGTTTTTTTATAATATTTCGGCTTTAATATGCATTTTACCGCAAAATGTACATCATAAAAGTTGTAGAAAATTTAAAGTTTTGCAACTTTTATTAAAAACATTTTTTTGTATAACGTTTTGTTTAGCGGTAATTAGCGATTTTATTTTTGTTTCTCACGAAACGGTAAAAAAAATCAATTTTTTTAAGATTTCAGCCTTAGCATGAATTTTACGACAATATGTATATATTTATATACAATATGCATATTGTATATAAACAAATATATAGGAAATTAAAAGATCTACAACTTTTATTAAGACAATTTTTCTTTACAGATCCTAGTTTAGCGTGAAAGAGTGAGTTTCCGTATTTTTAAGCCAAACTGAGGTCGATTTCATTTTGTCTTTTCACTCATGATTAAAATTAGGGTATGTTTATTGAGGTTTTGTTTTTGTTTATTTATAATATTTTATTACTGATGTTAGGTTGTATTGTTAATTATTTGTATTGGCAAGAGAAAGTCGTGTGAGTGTTTCACACCAGATTTTTTTTTATCTAATTTCTGTTCTTTTGCTCTGCTGAAATTTTTGCTTAGTGAAAATATAGTCTTTTTTTAATGGACAGTCACATTTTGTTTACAGACACACAAATCAATTGGTAAAAAAAACAATCGATATGAAAAAAATATTTTCTTCCCGTATATATACTGTATATTCATATAGGGCAAGAGAAAGTAATATTAAATAACACACTTTCAGTATTGGGTGAATTTTTTTTTAACGATACTAAAATGAAAAGTTTATATACTTGTAGAACACGAATGTATTGATGGTAATGAATTATTAAATAAATAAATGAATGAAAAGAATTAAATATCAGTGTTGGCTAACCTGATGAATGACTGTTCTGTCAGAACGAATCAGTTTGTCACTTCAAGTTGCCAGTACTGACAACTGGATTGGTATATGCATGTTGTACTCTGGCAGGTAATCAATGTTTAGAGAAATATCCCATTAAGTGAGTACATGTACGTATTCAACCCATTTTCCGTAAATAAATTCTCTCATAAAATGTCAAACCCTTTAATTTAACAAGCTTAAAAAGATAAAAACGTAGAGTACATTAATAGAATTCTAAAATTTCAATTTTATTTTTGTAGAATATAAATATAAAAATTCAATTAATATCACCCACAATTTAATTTTGTGAAATTCCCCCTTTGTGTAGGACCAATTTTAGACCATGAGAGGTGAGTTTAGAAGTTTCTAAAGGCTCTTTTTGCAACCCACATTCTCAGCATTCGTTCAATATTTACTTTTCTCCTTTCTTCTGGCCACCCGATATTTTTGCTTTCATTGAAGTCCTTAAGTCCATAATTATTTGTTCATTAAGTTTTCTCGGTTTGTTCCGGTTTTCTCAAAATCTTTTATGGCTTCTTTAAACCATTTCTCCTGGACCGAAAAGAGTTTGGAGCGATCAAACCCGGTAAATGAAAATGGAAAACTGTACAAAACCTTATAATGGAACTAGAACTGCTGGTCGAATTATGCAAGTTAACGCTTCTAGCGGTTAATCTATGTACTAAATAACCTTCACTACTTCGTTAGCAATGCGTGATTTTCATAATTTGTAGTTTTGCGTGTCCTTAATAAAATTGAATTTAAAAGAAAACTGTTCCATTTTTATTGACTTCATTTACATTATTTTTTTGAGAATAAAATTCTCTACAAATTGTATTGAATATTTTTCTTTGTTTATTAGCAGTTTAACGGAGTTATTGTAGTCCAAATGCAAAAAAAGTGTGTTTACGACGCTAACCTTTTTTTCTTTACCCCGATTTTATCCTAAACTATTAGAGATAGAGTTCTGCGACAGGTTTTATACGATTTGTTAGCTCATTTTACACAAAACTTATCTAATTATCAAACTCAATTAACACCCTAAAATTTTCAGTGTGAGTTAATTTCACTGAGGGATCTGAATTTCAGGTGAAATCTTTGATCCTGTCAAAATCTGAAAATCTGTATAACTCGCCAACGAAGCGTTCCAGACCCATATTTATATGAACTTTTTTCATTATTTTTCTGAGAGGAATAAGCTTGTGCAGTATGGCATACTCCTCCTGAAACACTCTGTATACAAATAGCTTTTTTTAAATTACCAGTAGCCTAAACAATACACACACACATATTTATACACACACCCTCACGCTCGACATTTGATCACGGTTTGTACAGTCTCCAAACAATAATAACTTTTCCATATAATTTATTAAACAAGTGTGTTACTGATCGTATCCTCTAAAAATATATGACGCAATCTACGATATGCTCATATTTGAAAAGCTTCAGTCCAGTGTATTGTTTCTTTACTAAACGTCCACAACTTAGCTGCAAGAAATAATACTGAAAAAACATAACATCGAAATAATCTGACTCATAGTTTAATGTGTAAATTAATAAAAAGAAGAATCTATATTGAAAACCCTTCGTAATCTTGACATAAGTTTAACTTCCTGTAGACAGCTCTTGTTATGAAAATTTATTATCGTACGCGCCGGAAAATAAAATATATTGTTCTTGACGTCTCTCAGACGTTCGACAAGGTGTGGTATGATAGATTACTATATAAAATCAAATTTATTTTCCCTCATAATATATTTTATGTTTTACTACAAACCTAATTCAGGACAGTAATAGGATAATTACAGTAACAGGATAATTTGCGAAGGGCCCATTTTAGGTTTTGTGAGGTATGCTATCAAGTTAATTAAAAAATATCAAGTGATAAAATGAAAGTGGCCTTTAGAGGAAAATATCTCTTTAGGAAAAAATAATGGTGAATGGAGTGATTCTGGAACAGGTCAAACACTTTGCCTATTTTGGATGTGATGAGTCATACGAAGAGAATAACGATGTATTACAAAAATTTCAGAAATTTAGTAGGATTTGTGGTAAAATACATCGAAATTTTAAGGAAAGGGCCCGAACTGGCATATTAATGAAGGTTTATAAGGCAGTAGCTGTCTCAACACTGATATATCGCAGTGAGACCTGGGTGTAGAAGAAGAATATGAAAATTTTATATGTAAATATGAAAAATTTCAGAAATTTAGTAGGATTTGTGATACAATACATCGAAATTTTAAGGAAAGGGCCCGAACTGGCATATTAATGAAGGTTTATAAGGCAGTAGCTGCCTCAACACTGATATTTCGCAGTGAGACCTGGTATAGAAGAAGAATATGAAAATTTTATATGTAAATATGAAAAATTTCAGAAATTTAGTAGGATTTGTGGTACAATACATCGAAATTTTAAGGAAAGGGCCCGAACTGGCATATTAATGAAGGTTTATAAGGCAGTAGCTGTCTCAACACTGATATATCGCAGTGAGACCTGGGTGTAGAAGAAGAATATGAAAATTTTATATGTAAATATGAAACATTTCAGAAATTTAGTAGGATTTGTGGTACAATACATCGAAATTTTAAGGAAAGGGCCCGAACTGGCATATTAATGAAGGTTTATAAGGCAGTAGCTGTCTCAACACTGATATATCGCAGTGAGACCTGGGTGTAGAAGAAGAATATGAAAATTTTATATGTAAATATGAAAAATTTCAGAAATTTAGTAGGATTTGTGATACAATACATCGAAATTTTAAGGAAAGGGCCCGAACTGGCATATTAATGAAGGTTTATAAGGCAGTAGCTGCCTCAGCACTGATATTTCGCAGTGAGACCTGGTATAGAAGAAGAATATGAAAATTTTATATGTAAATATGAAAAATTTCAGAAATTTAGTAGGATTTGTGGTACAATACATCGAAATTTTAAGGAAAGGGCCCGAACTGGCATATTAATGAAGGTTTATAAGGCAGTAGCTGTCTCAACACTGATATATCGCAGTGAGACCTGGGTGTAGAAGAAGAATATGAAAATTTTATATGTAAATATGAAACATTTCAGAAATTTAGTAGGATTTGTGGTACAATACATCGAAATTTTAAGGAAAGGGCCCGAACTGGCATATTAATGAAGGTTTATAAGGCAGTAGCTGTCTCAACACTGATATATCGCAGTGAGACCTGGGTGTAGAAGAAGAATATGAAAATTTTATATGTAAATATGAAAAATTTCAGAAATTTAGTAGGATTTGTGATACAATACATCGAAATTTTAAGGAAAGGGCCCGAACTGGCATATTAATGAAGGTTTATAAGGCAGTAGCTGCCTCAGCACTGATATTTCGCAGTGAGACCTGGTATAGAAGAAGAATATGAAAATTTTATATGTAAATATGAAAAATTTCAGAAATTTAGTAGGATTTGTGGTACAATACATCGAAATTTTAAGGAAAGGGCCCGAACTGGCATATTAATGAAGGTTTATAAGGCAGTAGCTGTCTCAACACTGATATATCGCAGTGAGACCTGGGTGTAGAAGAAGAATATGAAAATTTTATATGTAAATATGAAACATTTCAGAAATTTAGTAGGATTTGTGGTACAATACATCGAAATTTTAAGGAAAGGGCCCGAACTGGCATATTAATGAAGGTTTATAAGGCAGTAGCTGTCTCAACACTGATATATCGCAGTGAGACCTGGGTGTAGAAGAAGAATATGAAAATTTTATATGTAAATATGAAACATTTCAGAAATTTAGTAGGATTTGTGGTACAATACATCGAAATTTTAAGGAAAGGGCCCGAACTGGCATATTAATGAAGGTTTATAAGGCAGTTGCTGCCTCAACACTGATATTTCGCAGTGAGACCTGGTATAGAAGAAGATTTGAAAATTTTATATATGAATATGAAAAATTTCAGAAATTTAGTAGGATTTGTGGTACAATACATCGAAGTTTTAAGGAAAGGGCCCGAACTGGCATATTAATGAAGGTTTATAAGGCAGTAGCTGCCTCAACACTGATATTTCGCAGTGAGACCTGGTGTAGAAGAAGAATATTAAAATTCCATTCAGTCGGTAGAGATGCGCTTCTTGAGATTAATTAAGGACTGTAGTCAACGGGTTGGTTCAGAAAATGAGGATATACGGTGAGAGTGAGATGTGTGTGTCCTCTTAAGGAGACAATTAAGAAGTACCGCCGGAATAAATGTATAAAATACATACGAATATGGCCTTCAAAACTCGACTCACCACGTTTAAAGTGCCCAAACCACTTGACAAAACTCGTGTGCGGCTCATTGCATATTCCATTAAAGCCTGTTAAAGCATTTAACAACAAAATTTCAAACACACTCTTTGTTCTTTTAAATATACCTTAACGACGTTGCAGAACACAACAACAGTAACAAAATGACAGCACTATGATCAAAAGTCAACCCACGAACTGACGCCGTCTGAGCCGTTTTTAAGAAAATCGTAAAAAGTGAAAGATGACACGAATAAACTACTACTTCTGGTTGACCGACTTTGATGAAAATTTTCATGTCCTTTAGTAATACCGAACTTAAGTCTCAAGTTTCAATTTCGTATGATGGTCCGTTCTTAAGATATTTTGTTCACGTACACACACGCACACACACACACGCGCGCGCGCACACACACACATAATCTCATTTAAAAAAATCTTTTAATTTCTCACACACACACACACACACACGTAGACACAGACCAATAGCTAAAAACATGTTTCTTGGGTTCAGCGGGTCTGAAAATATGTATATCCGTTGAAAACTCGATATCAAAAAATCGACATGAAAACAATACTTTCCTTCCTATAATATTCATATAGGAAAGAGAGAAAGAAATAAAATCGTAGGAGCCGTTTTTGAGATAATCTCAAAATAGTTTAAAATCGCACGAATAAACTACTTCTTCCAGTTGGATAATTTTAACGAAAATGCTCGTGTCGGGTCCCTTTGTGACACCTACCTTACTAAAAATTTGTTTTTCGGTTCACGCGGCCTGACAAAGTGTTCATACAGTGAAAACTTGTTTCAAAAGAGCGACATGAAAACAATACTTTGCTTCTCTAGTATTCATATAGGGCAAGAGAAAGTAAAAATTAAATAATATATGAATATCATATTATAATAAAACTACTAAAAGTTTTGTGGGAATGAAATACTGACCACATATAAATTCAATTTTACAATTTAATTGTTATGTTCTTGCGGTTACATTACTCTCCCATACTCCAAGTCTGGGTGATGAATATCAGAAATGGTGCTTCAAAACTGTTTGTTTCCCTAACCACACTGAAGAGCTGGAATTACTGTTTATTTAATGAGGCAAAGCGTTACTAACGTAACAGGTTGAAGAAAGGAAACACAGTAAAACGCAGTAGAATAGAAAATCGTAAGTAAAACCACAGATGTTAATTTACATAACCAAATAAACTTAATTCTTAAACTAATTTTCTTATTGACGTTTCTTTTACATTTTATATTCAAAAACTCTGACGACTACCAGAAAAATTCTGGTGTGAATTCGTTAGACGTTATTTTTATATTATCGGATTTCAATAACAATATAACTTTTGTTAAAATACTTTTATAAACTTTTCACTATAATTTTTCTTTAAAAAAGTACTTCTTTGAAGACTATGATAATCTAGTTATGAAAAATCTGGTGTAAAACACTCACACAACTTTCTCTTGCCAATGCAAATAATAAACAATATAACTTAACATTAGTAATAAATTATTAGAAATAAACAAACTAACTACCCTTAAAAAACATAACCTTATTTTAATTATGAGTAAAAGACGCTAAATAAAAATCAACCTCAGTTTGGCTTAAAAATACAGAAAATCAATCGTTCACGCTAAGCTAGGCTCTGTAGAGAAAAATGCTTAAATAAAAGTTGTAGATCTTTTAATTTCCTATAAATTTGATTATACAGTTTTGTCGTAAAATGTTTATTAAGGCTGAAACCATAAAAAATGCTTTTTTACAAGTTTCGTGAGGAAAAAAACAGAAAATCGCTAATTACCGCTTAACCAAGCGTTATACAAAAAATGTTTAGAATAAAAGTTGTAGGATTTACAATTCTCTACAACTAAAACTTTTATTATACATTTTTACGCTAAAATGCATATTAAAGATGCAATCTTAAAAAAACAATTTTTTTACGAGAAAACAATCTTTCCAAGAATTTCAGCAGACATGGCGCCTACCCTATCTTGCAGAGCATAAAAAAATGTAGTAAATGAGACGATTTTTAAAAAATCGTAGGAGCCGTTTTTGAGAAAATCGCAAAAAAGTGAAAAATGACATGAATAAACTACTACTTCCGGTTGACCGATTTTAATGAAAATGTTCGTGTTGAGTCCCTAGCGGTACCTAACTTTAGTTTTAAGTTCGTACGATGTTCCGTTCTTGAGAGTTTTGTTCACACACACACACACACACACACACACACACACACAAAGACCAGTCGCTATTAACATAATTTTTTGGGTTCAGGGGTGTAAAAACGTGTAGATCCAGTAAAAAATCGACAAGAAATCAATACTTTCCTTCCTATATATTCATATAGGCAAGCGAAAGTAAAAATATGTACCACTAACATTCGACTTTCTCTAGCTCCATGTGAATTTATAACTTATAGGAGAAGAAAATTATTGTTTTCATATTGGTTTTTCGAAATCGAGTTTTAATGAGAAATATAGGTTTTCATGAAACCAAAAGTATCGGTTTTTACAGATTGATCAGCATGTGAACAAAATATTCCAAGAACGGAATAGCGTACAAAGTTGAAACTTGGAACTTAAGTTAGGTACTACTAGGAAACCAGATAGGAACATTTTCATCAAAGTCGATCAATCAGACGTAGTAGTTTATCGTAAAAAAATTTCGTTATTTTCTTACAAATGGCTACTCCGATTTAAAAAAAAGTTCACCTCATATATTTTTTATTCTCTGCAAGATAAAGTAAACGCCATAACTACTGAAATTCTTAAGGAGGCTGTGCTCTCATGGTAAAAATTGTTTATTTAAAATTGTGGCCTTAGGGCAAAAGTATAAAAAGGTATTAAAGTTGTAAACAATTAAAAACCCAACAACTTTTATTTAAAACATTTTTCCTACAACGTTTAATTTAGCGTCATTATTTTCTGTATTTTACTCATCAAAATTGGTAAAAATTCGGTTTTATTTAACATTGTGGGCCTTAGTTTTCATTGGTAGAAATTAAAAAAAAATTGTCATCTAACATTTTGTTTTGTCCGTCCGTCCGTCACACCCAGATATCAGGAACTACAAGAGATAGCAACAAATGGTTTCCGGATTCAAAATTGACACAAAATATTAGTGGGTCTAAATTGGATTTGAAGTTTCGGTTTCAACCGGAAGTGGCCCAAAACCAGAAGTCAAGAAAATCAATCTCAGAAACTACAAGAGATAGCAACAAACGGTTTTAAGATTTATAATCTACACAAAAAGTTAGTGGACCTGGATTGGGTTTGAAGTTCCATCTTTGACTGTAAGTGACCCAAAACCGGAAGTCAAGAAATAAAATTCGGAATTTAGAGAACATAATTAAATAGTGTCATCGATTCCTTTTAATGAGTAGATACACAAATCATTGGGTTTTAAGTTCCTATATCGACCAAAAGTGGCCCAAAACCGGAGTTCAAGAAATCAAAATTTTTTTTTTTGACATTCTGCAAAATTACAATCTATTCAATCATGAACAATAAGTAATTACGATGAGTAGAAAGAAACAGTTATTCACATCAGCAATCCAGTGATTACTGTTGTAGCCACTAACTTAAATGTATACTATCATTTACAATAATATTAGTAATGTTAACAATGATATTAATCTTAGTAAACAAGAACATTCATACTCACGTACATCAACAAACACGCACACACACACACACACACACATACTCACGCAACCACTCTTAATACGTACATTTTACATATTTTACACACTAAATCTATGTACAAGGTCTAAAACGTTAAATCTTTTCAGTCTCACAAAATTATTTACACTATTGTCTAATAAGTTCACTGATAAATACGAGGGTAGGCTGATAAGTAATGCACACATGCTTGTAGAAGACGAACAAAAAGAAATAGCAAGATGGGGTAAATAACAAATTAAAGTACAAATCTTAACCTACCAAATTATCTATTTATTTTTCAATATAGTCACCGTTAAGCATTACACATTTCTCCCAACGTTTAACAAGTTTTTTCATTCCGTCACTGAAAAATTCTTCCGACTTTCCTCGAACCCAGGACGCAATAGCTGCCTTCACCTCATTGTCCGAGCTGTAATGATTACCCTTAAGGTCTCTCTTCAGTAGAGGAAAAAAATAAAAATCGCAAGGTGCAAGGTCGGGAGAATACGGAGGGTGTAAAATTGGTTGAAACTTCAGGTTTCTCAGAGCCTCTTCAGTTGCACGCGAAGTGTGTGGACGAGCACTGTCATGTTGCAAGATTATTGGCGCCAGGCTGTCTCTAACAAGGTAAACTCGACGTCGGAGGTGTTTTAGAGTCTGTATGTACTGAGTAGAATTTACCGTTCCTCCTCGTTCCAGGTAATCAGTCACCTAAACTCGACGAGCATCCCAAAACAGTCAAAAGAGTTGTTTTTGCGGATGGTTGTGTTCTGAACTTTTTAACATTGGGAGAATGTGGATGACGATATTCAGCGCTCTGCCTTTTCTCTTTGGGGTCGTAATGATGAACCAATGACTCGTCTCCCGTCACAATAGTCAAAAAAGTCGTCTCCTTCGTCGCGATAAATTCAATAACAGCACGTTTTTTTACTCGCGTTGACACAGCACCAGAACACGACACCATACTTTCACTACTTAAAACAAACTGGATGAACGCAACGTTTTCAAACTGTGCAAGCGTATAGAGAAGAAATAGTACTTTCAAATGCCACCAGGCGCCCTTCTAAAGTTCACTTTGTTTGCGTTCTACAAGCATGTGTGCATAAGTTATCAGCCTACCCTCGTAATTTGGATGGACCTCAAGCCGTCTTTGATACCGAACACTGAAGTTTTTAATTTCTTGTTGAATAGAATTCATCTTTAAATCTTTGTATATGTATTTATTAGAAATATACCAAGGTATATTGAGTAACTGTCGAAATCAAAATTGGAATTTGGAAACAAAAATATTGTCATTCGATTCCTCTTAAAAAGTAGATACAGAAATCACTAATGGTTTTTGCCATTAGTCAAAGTTAAGTCCTTTTAAAAATTGCCACCGGCCATGAGACGCATCGTCTCATAACAAGGATTTTTACTATTCATTTTAAGATAAAAGTATAAAAATATAATTAACGTTATAGAAAATTTAAAAAAATACAAATTTTACTTAGAGAATTTTTTTTATTAAGCTTACTTTAGCGTCAATTAGTGATTTTCCGTATTTTTAAGCCCTAAAGAGACTGATTTTCATTTAACGTCATTCATTCATGGTTAAAAGTTTTATATTTTTCATTATTTAAATTGGCAAGAGAAAGTTGTACAAGTATTTTAAAAAGATTTAAAAAACTATTTTGAATATTACTACAACGGAATTTAAAATTATGTTAGGAGAAATTAAAATATATTAAGAAGTTGCAAAGAAAAAATATGTCTGATAATTTTTCAACCGAGCGAGATGGAGAATAATGTCTAGAATACCGTAATAAAGAAAATATGGAAAGGGACGAGACAGGGTTGCTGATGTTGATAATAACTGAGATGATGATGATGATGATGATAATGAAGAAGAATTCCTTTTGAGAACACTGCCCTTTACTTTGTTGTAAATTATTTCCTTTCGTTTACATGTTTGTGAAAAATTTAGGTATTTATTGGCACAAAAATATGTGAATGCTCATTAAATTCATTGAACGTCTTTTACCACTTTATTATTATTATTATAATTTCCACATATACTTTTAATATACCGGGTGACCCACGAACAGGTTACTATTTTTGAATTAACATACCGGTTGTATCGCACACTCTACAGACTGGAAACTTTACGATTATAATAAATATATATGTAAAAATGTACCCTCGAATTTCATTTGCTTATGATTAATCAAAACAAAATGGCGGAATAAGAAAATACTATCAAAAATCTGGTGTGAAACACTCACATAACTTTCTCTTGCCAATGCAAATAATTTAAACAATATAACCTAACATTAGTAATTAAACATTAGAAATAAACAAAAAACATAACCTTATTTTAATCATGAGTGGAAGACGCAAAATGAAAATCGGCCTGTCTGGGTTAAAAATATGGAAAATCACTCTTTCACGCTAAACTAGGCTCTGTAGAGAAAAATGCTCTAAATAAAAGTTGTAGATCGTTTAATTTCCTATAAATTTGATTATATATCTTTTTGTCGTAAAATGCATAATAAGGCCGAAATCTTAAAAAAATCGATTTTTCACACGTTTTCGTGAGAAAAAAACAGAAAATCGCTAATTACCGCTAAACTAAGCGTTATACAAAAAAGTAATTGAAAAAAAGTTGTACGATTTTACACTCTCTACAACTTTTATTATATAGCGTTTTGCGCTAAAATGCATATTAAAGCCGCAATCTTAAAATAACAATTTTCTTACGTGAAAACAGCCTCACCAAGAATTTCAGCAAACATGGCGCCTACTCTATCTGGTAGAGCATAAAAAATATAGTGAACCAGGCGATTTAAAAAAAATCGCGGGACCAGTTTTTGAGAAAATCGCAAAAAAGTGAAAAATTACACGAATAAACTACTACTTCTGGTTGACCGATTTTGATGAAAATGTTCGTGTCGGGTCCGGTAATGGTATGTAACTTAAGTTTCAAGTTTCAAGTTCGTACGATGTTCCGTTCTTGAGATATTCTGTTCACACACACACACACACTCACAGACACACAGACACAGACACACACAGACCAATCGCTAAAAACATGTTTTTTTGGGTTCAGGGGGTCTGAAAACGTATAGATCCGGTGAAAATTCGATTTCGGAAAATTGACATGAAAACAATACTTTCCTTCCTATATATTCATATAGGCAAGAGAAAGTAAAAATGAACAATAATCTTGTGGATAAAACCACATATATTTACAATAGGATTCAGAAAGAAAGAAAATAGCTGTTTTTACCATCCCAAATTGATCAGCTGATTTTTTGAACCCACAACAATGAATCAATTTAGTAATAAAAATACCTATTTACTACGTAGTTGTGTTGTGTTGTGTCATATCTAACAATGGATTTTTCAATGTTGTATTAAAATTTCTAACATTTCGGGCAAATAATTATCGAGTGTGTGTAACTCGATAATTATTTGACCGAAATGTTTGAAAATTTTAATACAACATTGAAAAATGCATTGTTAGATATGACACAACACAACTACGTACAGTCCAGCCTCTCTTAGTTTGCTCCTAATGTAAACAAACAATGACGTCACTGAGCATGCGCATTATATCAAAATGTGTACACGCTGATTAAAAAGTAACAACAAAATACTTTCAAACGTATTTAAATACAAAATACTTTTAAAAATATTTTTATAAACGAAATTGTTAGGCCTACATCATATCATGACTGATGTTTTTAGTACTTAAAGTACTTACAATTTAAAACATAGTTAACTTAATAGGAATACGGCATCCATAAAGTCGCGGACTCTAGCGTGCACCCTGTAGCAGCTGGCTTTGGTTTGTTGACAGTATGAGCAAACTAAGAACGGCTGAACTGTAGAAATGTACCCTCGAGTTTCATTTGCTTATGATTAATCAAAACAAAATGGCGGAATAAGAAAATAATATCAAAAATGAACAATAATCTTGTGGATAAAACCATTTATATTTACAATAGGATTCAGGTAGAAAAAAACAGCTGTTTTTACCATTCCAAATTGATCAGCTGATTTTGTGAACCCACAACAATGAATCAATTTAGTAATAAAAATACCTATTTACTACGTAGTTGTGTTATGTCATATCTAACAATGTGTTTTTCAATGTTTTATTAAAATTTCAAACATTTCGGAAAAATAATTATGGAGTGCGTGTAACTCGATAATTATTTGACTGAAATTTTAATAAAACATTGAAAAACTCATTGTTAGTTATGACACAACACAACACAACCAGAGTCTGTCTAAGCTAAGAGTACTCCGACGTATGCAACCAGCAACACAAGTGAGCATGCGCATTAATCAAAAATACGCACAGCATGATCAAAAACAAAATTCCATACAACACTAATTCGCTCTAAGCTTAATATAATAATGAAAACACGTTCAATTCATCTGTTAGAAAATATTTTATAAATCGAACATTAGTTTACCATTAATAACTAAAACTTTTACTATTGTTACTCATACATTGTTATTTTTCGTTACATTATTTACTATTATTACATTATTATTTATGATTAGTAAATTTTTAATAAAGACACAGTTTAATTTTTGGTCACTAGTAATAAAATAAGACTAATGCGCTTGAATTATAACAGGAGAGTAAACAATTCCTGTGATTCGTTATCATTTCAGATTGTTTACTTCATACCATTAAAATTAATGTCTGTGACTAGTTTAATACAACTGTTGCACTTGCCCGTGTTGAACTAATTTTTTATTTCATTAGTTAGGCCTATCTTTTGGTATTGTATCGGTTTGTTTCGATTTTTTTGTAGACTGAAGTTGAAAAGTTTTGTAAGCTGTGTTTTGTTAACATGCCTGACAGTAAATGTGTTGAGTTTTTGAAACATAAACGAGGCAAAATTAAAAAGTAGAAAAAATTTGTTTTGTTAAATGTAACGGTTAAAATAATTAATTAAGGAGTCTCTTTATGAAAGTACAATAATTAAAAGTAATCTAAACGTTATAATTAAAAACGCTTAAAGGATTATGTTTACTTTAGCTGGATGTAGATTGTAGATTTTTATGATTATGATGGAACGCAGTGCAAGAAATTGTCATGCGGAAAAGTAGATACGCGCTAATAGAGTAAAACTTTCGTTTACAACTTATAGGCGCTTGCCTCACGCGGAGTACTCTTACAGTAGACAGACTACACGTAGTAAATACAGTCCAGCCTCTCTAAGTTTGCTCCTAATGTAAACAAATAATGACGTCACTGAGCATGCGCATTATGTAAAAATGTGTACACGCTGATTAAAAAGTAACAACAAAATACTTTCAAAAGTATTAAAATACAAAATACTTTTAAAAGTATTTTTCTAAATGAAATTCTTAGGCCTGCATCATATCACGACTGATGTTTTTAGTACTTTAAGTACTTATAATTTAAAAAGTAGTTATCTTAATAGGAATACGACATCCATAAAGTCACGGACTCTAGCGTGCACCCTGTAGTAGCTGGTTTTGGTTTGTTGACAGTAGGAGCAAACTTAGAGCGGCTGAACTATAGGTATTTTTATTACCAAATTGATTCATTGTTGTGGGTTCACAAAATCAGCTGATCAATTTGGAATGGTAAAAACAGCTGTTTTTTTCTATCTGAATCTTATTGTAAATATAAGTGGTTTTATCCACAAGATTATTGTTCATTTTTGATATTATTTCCTTATTCCGCCATTTTGTTTTGATTAATCATAAACAAATGAAACTCGAGGGTACGTTTTCCATATTTATTTACTATAAATGTAAAGTTTCCAGTCTGTAGAGGGTGCGATATGTCCGGCATATTAATTAAAAAATACCAACCTCTTCGTTGAGACACCCGGTGTATTTAGATAAGGCGATATAATATCGGTTCGTCATTATTTAAATTTAAATAAATATCTTAGCATTAACGATTGAAACATTTTGACAATATATCAAATAAATATTAATGATTGAACTATCTAATTTGTAAATGTCATTTTTCTTAGTACGGAATTTATCTTATAAAAATTCAAAGGGAAAATAATAAAAACAAAAGTTATCTTAACGAATAATAAATAGGTGATAAATTATTCATGGAAGACGTCCTCGAATATTAGGTACTTCAAATTATGCATATAACTTTCTTATATTATATAGAGCACAGGAAAAATATGTTTTTGTCTTCTATTAAAGCAAAAAAAGCCGACAAAAATCGTACCTTTTCAGAATTGCAAACAAGATAATGAAAATTAGTTCTATGAAGTTTACGTAATATTTGGTTAAATATTAAAATGTAAATAACAAATAGCTTATTCATGTATGCCTTTAATGTGTACCGTTGTAAAAGTACAATTGTACAAACAGTTATGGTAATTTCTAATTACTATAACTTTAATTACTCAGTAAAATCCCATTGAAAATGCCTGGGAAAACCCCCCATTGTTAAAAAAGTTACATTAGAATAATGGTATAATAGTTATAGTACGTAGAATGAAAGATGAAACCTGTGTTTGGAACCGCTTACCTCATCAAGTATAAAAATAAATAGTATATAAAGTATATATCAAAAAGTGTATAAAGTATAAAAAATAAATCATCAAGCATAAAAATTTCGGGTACGGCTCGTTTTAAAGCTTGGTTTTTACTTGCCTATATGAATATATAGGAAGGAAAGTATTGTTTTCATGTCGATTTTTCGAAATCAAACTTTCACCGGGTCTACACTTTTCAGACCCCTTAAACCTAAAAAACATGTTTTTAGCGATTGGTCTGTGTGTGTGTGTGTGTGTGTGTGTGTGTGTGTGTGTGTGTGTGTGTGTGTG
This sequence comes from Catonia carolina, assembly GCA_035578175.1. NCBI lineage: Eukaryota > Metazoa > Arthropoda > Insecta > Hemiptera > Achilidae > Catonia > Catonia carolina. Next base: position 28,633,712 of record JAQMRL010000006.1, read on the forward strand.
TGTTTGTGTGTGCGCGTGTGCGTGTGTGTGTGTGTATATGTGTGTGTGTGTGTGTGTGTGTGTGTGTGTGTTTGTGTGTGTGAACAGAATATCTCAAGAACGGAACATCGTACGAACTTGAAACTTGAAACTTACGTTACATACCACCAGAGAACCCGACACGAACATTTTCATCAAAATCAGTTAACCGGAAGTAGTAGTTCATTCTCGTCATTTTTCACTCTGCGATTTTCTCAAAAACGACTCCTACGATTTTTTTAAAAATCGCCTCATTTACTAATTCTTTATGTTCTACAAGATAGGATAGGTGCCACATCTGCTAAAATTATTGGGAAAGCTGCTTTCTCGTTAAAACCGATTTTTGTTTAAAGCTTGTGGTTATAATATGTATTTTAACCCAAAAATGTATATAATAAAAATGTAGAAAATTTAAAACCCTACAACATTTATTTTAAACATTTTTTTATATAACGCTTAGTTTAGCGGTGATTAGCGATTTTATGTTTTTTCACGAAATTGTGTAAAAGAATCGATTTTTTAAGATTGCGGCTTTTAATATGCATTTTAGCGCAAAAATTTATAAAATCAAATTTATAGAAAATTAAGAGATTCTACCAAACCCGACACGAACATTTTCATCAAAATCAGTCAACCGAAAATAGTAGTATGCATTTAACGACAAAAGTGTACACGATCAAATTTATAGGAAATTAAGAAATCTACAACCTTTATTTTAAGCATTTTTCTCTACAGAGCCTAGTTTAGCGTGAAAGAGTGATTTTCCGTATTTTTAAGCTAAACTAAGGTTGATTTTAATTTGCGTCTTTCACTCATGATTAAAATTAGGTTATGTTTTTGAGGTTAGTTTTTTTGTTAATTTCTACTGGTTTATTATTAATGTTAGGTTATATTATTCATTATTTGCATTAGCAAGAGAAAGTAGTGTGAATTTTTCACACTAGAGTTTTTGTTAATTCATTTGTATAGATTAACACGGAAGTGTAATAGGAATTTTCTAGTAATTTGGAAACAAAATATGTACCAGTTTTTTAGCGCATTTTTTACTTAGTCCATGTTTCAGAACATGTAGCATGATCAATTTAAGAGGAAAAAGTATGGTTAATTAGAGAAATGTTCCTGCATGCTTTCTCATAAATTTCAGCTAAAATTCAGCCTTTGTATTAAAAGGGTGAAATTTCCTTACAACAAAAATAGTAAGCCGTTTTCGGAGTTTTAGGGCACCCAGTATTTAGATTACTACTTGAAAATAATAAAGAAGGACTTTCTATATGACAACAAATTGAATTGTGACTATGTTTTTAAACTGGACACAAAGATTTGTCAATTTATTGAAGGGCGGAAGTTTAAATGGAGATAGCCAAAGCACTATAGATCTGATGTCCACCAAACCGACGTAAGAATTTATTCGGCTTGTCAGTAATGATTTATGATTTTTATCTACCCCACATCTTCTTATTTCGTTCAACTTTTCCCACTTTCTATTTTTCTATTCCAATATCTTTCTCACTTTGAGAAGAAATAAAGTAGAAAACGCCTACACAAGTATAGGCCTACAAAATTTCGGTTTTCTTTTTTATGTAGAATAAACTAAAAATTTTTATCGTTGAATGTTTCCAAGAGAAAAAACACTTTTAAAAACTGAAGTTTTTCATAATAACTATGACAAGGTGATTATAATGAGTTTCAATTCCAATTTTGTATTTTAAAGTGAGAGGTAATTTATTAACCAAGAATAAGAAAATATAAACTTCACTTTTCAAACAGATATTTTTTTTTAAAACTGGTATTAAAATTTCAAACCACTTTTTCAGAATTAAACAGAAAAACTAACTTTAAAAAACATAACCTAATTTTAATCATGAGTGAAAGATGGAAAATGAAAATCAACCTTAGTTTGGCTCAATAATACGGATAAATTACTTTTCACGCTAAACTAGGTTCTGTAAAGAAAAATGCTTTAATAGAAGTTGTAGATCTTTTAATTTCCTATAAATTTATTATATGCATTTTTATAGTAAATGAATACTACGGCCAAAATCTTAAAAAATTGATTTTTTTTACAGATTTTGATGAAAAAACCCCAGAAAATCACTAATTACCGCTAAACTAAGCGTTATACAAAAAAAGTGTAGAATTTTAAATTTTCAACAACTTTTATTATTTAATTTTTGCGCTAAAATGCAAATTAAGGCCGCAATCTTAAGAAAATCTTTTTTTCTACAAGAGCATAGCCTCCCCAAGAATTTCAGCAGACATGGCGCCTACCCTATGTTGTAGAACATAAATAATGTAGTAAATTAGGCGATTAAAAAAATAATGTACGTAGGTGCCGTATATGAAAAAATTGCAAAAAAGTGAAAAATGCCACGAATAAACTACTACTTCCGGTTGACCGATTTCAATAAAGATGTTCGGGTCGTGTCCTCTAGTAGTAGGCTACCTGACTTAAGTTTCAAGTTTCAACTTTGTATGATGATCCGTTCTTGAAATATGTTGATCACACACACACATACACAGACGCAGACAGACAGGCATACACATACACACACACGCACACACACGCGCACACACACACACACACACACACACACACACACACACACACACACACACACACACACACACACACACACACACACACACACACCAATGGTTAAAAACATGTTATTTGGGTTCAGGAGGTCTGAGAACATGTATATTCAGTGAAAACTCGATTTCGAAAAATCGACATGAAAACAATACATTCCTTCCTATAAACAATACATTCAGATAGACAAGAGAAAGTAAAATTTACAGAGTATGAATATTACATAAAAGAAATTACACTTTAATACGAACATCTGAACACAAAGCTTTATGCTTATTGCAAACAGTCCACTGTACGTAAATAACTTTGAATCACTAGGGAATCAAAAGTTGACGCAGTGAAATTTAGTATACAGAAGTTGTACACACATTTCAATGGAAAATAACATGAACACCAATCCTAGAGTCAGATTAATCTCACTTCCCTATTTCCACCATAACCCACAGAGAGTACTAAAGAGGGGGTGATATAGAGTTTTCCTTTACGCATGACCTGAGAAGTTGGCACTGGGTTATTACCTCTCTCAATATGATTGAAAATTCTGTTTTGTGTAGGAATGAAATTTGTAGCGACAAAATATCACAGTTACATTTTCTGATAGAGTAAAAATACTTGTTGACAGTAAACTGGCTACACTTATTTACTTTCTCTTGCCTATATGAATATATAGGAAGGAGAGTATTGTTTTCATGTCGATTTTTTGAAATCGAGTTTTCACCGGATATACACGTTTTCAGACCCCTGATCCCAAAAAAAACAAGTTTTAACGATTGGTCTGTGTGTACGTCTGTGTGTGTGTCTATACAAAATATCTCAAGAACGGAATATCGTGCAAACTTGAAACTTGAAACTTAAGTTACATACCACTACAGGACCCGACACGAATATTTTCATCAAAATCGATCAACCGGAAGTAGTAGTTTATTCGTGTAATTTTTCACTTTTTTGCGATTTTCTCAAAAACTGGTCCTACGATTTTTTTGAAAATCGCCTGGTTTACTCAATTTTTTATTCTCTACAAGATAGGGTAGGCGCCATGTTTTCTGAAATTCTTGGTGAGGCTGTTTTCACGTAAAAAAATTATTATTTTAAGATTGCGGCTTTAATATGCATTTTAGCGCAAACATTTTCATAATAAAAGTTGTAGAGAATTTAAAATCCTACAACTTTTATTTCAAACATTTTTTTGTATAACGCTTAGTTTAGCGGTAATTAGCGATTTTCTGTTTTTTTCTCACGAAAACGTATGAAAAATCGATTTTTTTAACATTTCTGCCTTATTGTGCATTTTACGACAAAAAAGTTTATAATAAAATTTATAGGAAAATAAAAGTTTTACAACTTTCATCTAATACATTTTTCTCTACTGATCCTAGTTTAGTGTGAAGGAGTGATTTTCCGTATTTTTAAGCCAAACTGAGGTTGATTTTCATTTTGCGGACATGAAGAAACACCCCAAATATTGATTTAGCGTGCTCTCGTTAAAGAGCTATTCGAAAAAAAACCAAAAAACCAAAAAACTGTATATAAATACAACCAGCGCTATTTATCATGTACGTGTTTAGTGTCTTATTTTAGTCTTGATTGAGGAAATTATCCAGTCTTTATTCTCCATGAATATCGTCAAAACAGCGTCACTAACGTTGTCATCGTAGTACAGGAAAAAAATACAGGAAAAAATCTGGTGTGAAACACTCCCACAAATTTCTCTTGCCAAAGCAAATAATTAACAATATAACCTAACATTACTAATAAAACATTAGAAATAAACAAACACGCTAACCTCAAAAACATAACCTTATTTTATCATGAGTTAATGATAAAAAGGTGGAGTGTCAAATTATTTCCACTCAATCTGTTCGTTGCAGGGCTAAAATAAATAGTTCTGTTTCTTATCACATGGTCAGCCAATTAAATGACTGAATCATTTAAGAACAGAAGAGGTAAAGGTGTAAAAGACACTAATCAGAGTTACCTTCTCTGAAAGTAATGAATTTCATTATACAGCCAGACCCTTTGGTGAATGAAGTGAAGTTGTCATTTACAGAGTGGAAAATATGTGCTTTTCAGAGGTCCCGGCATGCTGATAAGCATACTTTTTCACTCAGTGAGGAAGGCAATGGTAAACCACCTCACTTCTCGTTTTACTTAGTAAAACCTCTAGAGGTTCAAAACAGCCTTTCGGCTGTTGACCTAAACAACAACAACAATGATAAAAAATGAAAATCAACCTTAGTTTGGATTAATAATGCGGAAAATCACTCTTTAACGCTAAACTAGGCTCTGTAGAGAATAATGCTTCAAATTACAACAGTTGTAGATCTTTTAATTTCCTATAAATTTGATTATATACACTTTTGTCGTAAATTGCATACTAAGGCCGAAATATTAAAAAGTCCATTTTTTAAAAAATTTTCATGAAAAAAAACAGAAAACCATAAATGACTGCTAAACTAAGCGTTAAGCAAAAAAAATGTTTAGAATAAAAGTTGTAGGATGTACAATATCTCTACAACTTTGATTATATACATTTTTGCACTAAAATGCATATTAAAGCCGGATTCTCTAAAAACCTAATTTTAATGAGAAAACAGTCTCCCCAAAAATTTCAGCAGATACGGCGCCTGCCCTTTCTTGTAGAGTATAAAAATTGTAGTTAATGAGGCGATGTTTTAAAAAAATCGATAGAACCGTTTTTGAGAAAATCGCAAAAAAGTGAAAAATGACACGAATAAACTACTACTTCCGGTTGACCGATTTTATTTTGATAAAAATGTTCTTGTCGGGTCCTCTAATGGTATATCTAACTTAAGTTTTAAGTTTCAACTCCGTTCGATGTTTCGTTCTTGTGATATTATATTCACACACACACACACAACACACAGACACACACATACACACAGACACACACACACACACACACACACACACACACACACACACACACACACACACAAATCACTAAAAACATGCTTTTTGAGTTCTAGGGGTCTGAAAACGTGTAGCCTATATCCGGTGAAAACTCGATTTCGAAAAATCGACAAGAAAACAATACTTTCCTTTCTATGTATTCATAAAAGCAAGAGGAAGTAAAAATCGGCTTTTCCGCAAAAAAAATTTGCTAAAATTATTATTCCAGAAGTTAATTTGTGATTTCCTTTATAAAACCACGTTAAAACACATTATTGTTGACAGAATGAAATCGTAACTGTTTAGGACACAGGATATAAATCGGCCATAACATAAATTAACACTGTAAGTACTACATATGGATCAACGAGAAAATTTATCTGTTTTCCGACTATTAAAGGGAGACTATATTTTGTATCCCGCCAATGTTAAATTAGCTATTTTTAGGTAAATTTTATAGGATTGGTAAAAGATAGAGAAATTAAACTTTACACGCTATAGGTGTCGCGTTTCTTTTCGAGCTACTGACATTTTTTAAATTTAATCTTTAGACCATACGATTTTTTTAAAAAAAATACGAATATCATAAAATTTTTACAAATTTTGTTTTCTACGTTTTTTGCGTATTATTAATTTTTGGAGCACCTGAGGAAGTCATAAAAATGTCGGTATGTGTAGTTATAAAAGATAATTGACTGGTAAAAATTTTAGCCTGGTAGGCTACGTTTAGTGGTTTCTGAGAAAAATGTACCTTAGTGTTAAAAATCTAAATTTACGGGAAAAGGTAAGAAACAAGAAGGCACTAATCAAAAACAATACGTACACAAACAAGTAAATTTCCCATCAACAGTTGTTTAGAAAGCTGAACCAACAGCTGAGAATACAAAAAACAGTGATGCAGGTATTTTAAAAATTAAAACGCTCTGCACTTAAACGAGCAGTATAAAATTATGAAAATATTCTTTCATGGTAACATGATAATTTTTCTGTGTAAACCAAATAAAAACATAATTTTTTGTAAAAAAATTTTTTTGACGTAATTTAATATTTTTCTGGTAGATCCAGAAAAATTAGGTAGGCCTAAACTACTGAAAAAAAACAAAAAAAAAACCAAAAATCGAAATTTTGAGTTAAAACCATCGTGCCATCTTCCCTTAATAAAACTCTTCAAAATACTCACTCTAAACTATAAACGCAACTTTAATGAGAAGGCGAATGAATATCAATTGTTTCGAAGAAAATGTGTTAAAAATAAAGTATTTTCTCTAAGCTCTTCTAACCGGACAACAGATTTGTCAAAGAATGTGAAGAGGCGGAAGTCTCAAATAGAGCTTGAAACTGTCGTTATTCAACTTGGTGAATTTATCTGGGTTGTCTGTTACGATTTACAAAGCTCTTTCTTTCTGAGGGGTTTTTATTGTTTGTTGACAGTTTGTTCCCATTGAAAAGTTCCTCTCAAAAACTTTTAAACTTTCATTATTAATAATTTTGTCAGTGTTTATACAACGCGTTGCAAAGTTTATAATTTACCTAATAAAAGGTACAGTTTTTCAATTTTTTTGTCGTTAAATGTACATATTTGTGAAGGGCTTTTCCGAGTAAAAACCTAATTTTTATCTGGGTTCTCTAATTTATTTATATTCTACAGTAGCGCATCATTAACAAGTTAAATTTTGGACCTCTAATGTTTATTTCAGTTGATTTTGAATGGCAAAACTTTTCAATGTATCAAATTTAACATATAAATAATTAATATAATTTTTGGACCCGGAATGCCTATCTCCGTAATGTTAATGTAAGGAACGTTTTCTCACAGTTATCCTCTTCAATTATTTTGTGGTTACATTTCAGACTATTTTACACCCACTGAGTTAGTAACATTTTGATATAATGTAAGGAAGATGGGACATTTTTTTTGTTGAAATTACCACTTTTGAAAATCATAACTTTGCCTATTTATGTGAAAAATAAATATTTAAATATATTATTTTACTGTAATATTAACTCAAAACATTGAAATTATGTATGAAAGGCTGTGCCAAAATTTCATTAAAATCCATTCACAGTTGGCTGAAAAAATGTTCCTTATGCGTTAAAAGTTGCTATTTACGGGAAACAAAAAAAAACTAATGAGAACACGTTGTTGTTTAGGTCAGCAGCCAAAAGGCTGGTTTAAACCTCTAGAGGTTTTACCAAGTAAAACGAGGAGTGAGGTGATTTACTATTTTCTTCCTCACTGAGTACAAAAGTAGACTATGCTTATCAACATGCCAGGCCCTCCGAAAATCATCTACTTTGCACCCTGCAAATGACACCTTTACTTCATTCACGCAAGGGTCTGGCTGTGTAATGAAATTTATTACTTTCAGAGTAGGTAACTCTGTCTAGTGTCATTTACACCCCTAATTTTCTGTTCTTAAATAGTTCAGTCATATAATTGGCTGACCACGTGATAAGAAACAGAACAATATTTTGTAGCCTTTGAACTAGCAGATCGAGTGCAAATAATTTAACACTCCACCTGCATATTACGGGCATAATGAGAACACATTATACGTTATATAATCAATATATTATGTTTTTACAGTTCAGAGGTTTTATTATACTCACAGGTGGTCTGGTGCTAAAGTTTTAAAACAAAAAATATCGCACAACGTAAAAAAATTTATGTATTTATCTGATGTCATTCGAAAAAATTGAGATGTTATGCAAATAGTAAAAAATAACGTAATGATTCAACATATTTTTAATTAAAAATCAAAAACTTCAAAACCCCCAAAAAATTATACCTACATCGTTGGATGCAGAAAACTGCTACTATATATGCTTTTCGAAAACATCATAGCGACAGCTCTAAACATGATATCATGTTGTAGTTTTACTCTTACATTGATATATTATGTTTACAACTATGTCATTTTATAAACATCCCATTGTATTATTTATTAATTCTTAATAATTATCCTAAATAATAAATATTCATTCTAAATAATCAATAATACTAGGCCGAACCTATATTTATTATCCTTTTTGGTCATCAGCAATAAACTGAATTACTGCACTCTGACATTTGTAGTGATAGACTAGTTAGTCCGTGAGTTCCGCCGATGCGAGCTTATTATCGTGAGTAATACAACCATAGTTTTACGGTAATTTCAAAAATGTTATTGTATTTTTAGGGTTTTCATATTTCATTGTTTTCAGTAAAGTTATGTTTTTAAATTGAATTAAATTTTAAACATTTTAATTTTCTTTAAATAATTACATTACTCCTTACTTATTTAGTGTGATGGGTCATGAACTGGATTTTATTACTTAAGTGTTTGTGGTGGTTACATTTTGAGTTACACGCTTGATACTGTTACTGCCCATAACAGACAGGTGGAGTGTCAAATTTTTTACACTCAATCTGTTTGTTGCAGGGCTAAAATAAATAGTTCTGTTTCTTAACACATGGTCAGCCAATTAAATGACTGAATCATTTAAGAACAGAAGAGGTAGAGGTGTAAAAGACACTAATCAGAGTTATCTCCTCTGAAAGTAATGAATTTCATTATACAGCCAGACCCTGTGGTGAATGAAGTGAAGGTGTCATTTGCAGAGTGGAAAATATGTGCTTTTCAGAGGGCCCGGCATGCTGATAAGCGTACTTTTCCACTCGGTGAGGAAGGCAATGGTAAACCACCTTACTCCTCGTTTTACTTAGTAAAACCTCTACAGGTTCAAACCAGCCTTTCGGCTGATGACCTAAACAACAGCAACACGCTTGATACGTCTTTTGCTTTCGGGTAGGCCGATATAAGTAGGATAGATAGTAGACTGTCCTCCGTATGATAGGCGCAATCGTCAACTTATAGCGCGTTACCGGTACCTTTAAAAATAATTTTCAAAAGTCCAGTCTGGTGCATCCACTTAACAAAATCTTGCGGAACGAACAGTTCAACCAATATTTGCAAACATACTGTGACAATATCGAAGACGAATATGGTTCAAGAAATTTCTAGTGCCTCATTCATAAAATGGTAAAGAGTAGATAATAGAGTGAAGAAGTAACAATAGGGTGGCTATAAAGGGATGCCTATTCATGAAAGTTGTTTGAAATGACTGCGCTATTGTGTTTTTGTTGTACAACTATTTATGAAGGGTCGGTTGATTACCTGTTTACATTAAATAAGACTTCTCTAGAAAGGACTTTTATATCGCATTTAGGTGCCTTTCGGGAAGATTCTTTGAACCGCTTGTATAAATAGAACCCCGGGCGCAGTCAGTTAGTTAGTATCCGTTTGATCTCTGACGAGTGTTTATTGCGTGCTATCGGGGCGTTATATCAGGTTAACGGTTCCGAGGTATTGTTATACTATCTTTTTGTGTATGTGCTTTGTGTATAATTATTGTAAGTAGTACTAAGTAAATTATTTAAGTTATTTATTGTATTACTTTATTATAATTAGTTTATTATTTATTTTGTAAATCTTTTAAATGTAATAAATATTTATAACTGTAAACTTTAGTGTATTAATAATTATTTAATTACCTAGATCCCGAAACGGACCTTAGCGATAAGTGTCACAATACTATTTAAATAAATATGCCTTAAAAGAAACTTAATAATAATATTTATACCTAATTACAGTTTTATAGAAACTTTGAGATTTGGCTATACCGCCGCATGCTCCGTATATCGTGGACCGACAGAGTACGAAACACGGACGTACTGACTCGGATGGGCAAGGAGATGGAACTGCTATACGACATCAAGCGACGAAAACTGCAGTACTTCGGCCATGTTCTTCGAAACGGGAAATACAGACTTCTTCAGCTGATAATGGAAGGAAAGATAGCAGGAAAGCGCCGGCCGGGTAGAAGGAAAGCGTCCTGGCTGAAGAATTTGAGAGATTGGTTTGGTCTCAACTCCACGTCACTGTTCCGAGCAGCTGTTTCGAAAGTTAGAATAGCAATGATGATCGCCAACCTCCGACGCGGAGACGGCACTTGAAGAAGAAGAAGAAGAAACTTATAATATTTACATGACTTAAAAGTAATTTATAGTTTAACAGAGTATTTTTATTGTTCTTTTTACTACACTAAATCTACAGGCTTAGTCCTTTTCAGACGCCTAACTTTTACACTATTATCCAACAGTTGAATTGCTTTAATGTTGACGTGATCATGAAGAAGATCTTCATGTTTTTTTTGGCACACAATTTTAAAAATAATACTTATTCTATATTTTCTGAATATCATGAAAAAGTGAACCAAGTTTTCAACTTACATATAACAAACAATATTATTTTATTGAAATAGTTATCATAAAATTTGCATCGTATTCATCTCTCACATACATTCTGTACTTTTACTTAAAAATGTGATTTTTCATTTAAGGGTGTAACAATATCTTGAACTAGGTCACTCCGAATACTTCTTCTTTATTTCATTGTTTGAAAGATATTGAAGTTTTCTAAAGAAGTTTAGTTACTAAGGGAACGATAATAAATAAAGTAAAACAAAACAAACTACAAAAAAAACGGGCGTTATTGTTTTATTAAATTACGGAGCACTTTTAAGGAAATTTGAAAAGAACTTGTCACCATTGAAATACGTAATGCAGTTTTCTCGTTTAATTTTTCAATTTAACAGACGAAAGAAAACAGAAAAGGAATAAAAAGTGAGAAAAATAACAGAGTTGAAAATATTGTAATGAATGAATGAAGCTAACTTAGATATATAAAAATTTTATATTGAAAATTTAAAATAACGGGAAAATTTTTACATAAATAAAAATTCACAAACGTGTGACATATAATTTGAAATTTAGATTATATTACATCATTCATATGAAAAGATAAAATGAAGTGTTTTTAGTAAAAACTACTTGAATTTTAACTCATACTTTAAAAAATTAGGTTTCAAAATTTTATTACAAGTATATACTTTTCAAGCCAATAATTCACAATTCTATAAAAAAAAAAATTTTACAGTTTTATATTTTGTTATTTTCTCTTGGAATTATCATTATTTTTGAACAAAAGATTTTTTGCACTAAAGTTGACTGGTCTTAATACATTTGGATTTACCATATTTATGAACTCACTATTTTGCTTGTTACTAATTCTCTAACTACCCGATCATCTGAAGGGCTGAAATTCGGAAACCTTTCTTAAGGATTTAACAGAAACAGAAAACGTGAACTATTTATAATTTTATTTTCCCATGTTTTGAGGTTTCTAAAACTTAGCTCCTACAAAATATTGCGACAATATCTAAAAGGAAAGTGTTGTTCCAGAATTCTAGTAGTAGAATTCAGTAGGATTTTAAAATGTTAATGTAAATAATAAGAGTTAAATAAATAGGTTTATTTCCAAGAAATAGTTAGAAATATAGTGTACAAATGATTAGTTATAATACAGGTCTATTGTTGGGACGGCTACCTGAAAAGAGTCGGGGTATTTATTTAGATAATTAGCTCTTTTGTTATGACGTTATTATGTGTCCTTTATTCAAAAATAATAATTTTACCTTTTGTTAATAATCATCCAGAACCGACAGAAAAACTTTGTATCTACAGTGATACTTCTACTAACGGACACTTCCGAATTGCGGACATTTCCTAATAGCGGACAATTTTAAAAGTCCTGACTTTTCCCGTAAAACACAATACTAAAATATTTCTTAATAACGGACCCTCCACATAACGGACGCGGACAGTTAATTTGTATGGTTTTGAAAATTAAATTTCTGGAAAGCGGACAAAATTTGCCTATAAAATACGTTAGTACAATGTATGCAATATATTGCATTTCCAAAAACTGACGGATTAATCATAGACAGCATAACATATGATTGGTTTTGTAGAGCGCGTGCAAATTCATTACTATTATCCGGTTCGATAGTTCGTGAAAAAGCGTTAGAAGTAGCCAAATATAGGTATTGTGTAAATTGTGTAATCAACTTTTCGTGTGATCAACTTTGTGTAATCAATCCTGGGATACAAACATAAGGTATGTTGGATTACTTATAAGTACTGTACATGCATGTATATTTTTTATATTGCATATTAGATAACACGTTTAGTTTTTGGTAATTTTATATACAAGTAAAACTATATAGTTATGTATTAAATACTTTTTTTATTGCATAAACGTACAAAGTATGTATTTTATATTTTCTTGTTAAATACGTTACATTACGCAATACATAATGTAAATACAGAAAATTATACAGAACGCATATTTCTCATTAGAAGACACTTCTTTATAGCGGACAAATGTTTTGGTCCCGCGAGTGTCCGTTTTTCAGAAGTTTGACTGTGTATAGATAAAGTTTTTCTGTCAACAACTAATGTAATCATGGAGGCTACAATTAATGTAATAATACTATTAATTAATACTATAAACCTGACATAAATCATAGAACAACAACGTCAAGCAATTTAGACTTGCGTCAATATTGATTAGTAGAAACTATACATTTCCAGTAAGTGCTACCTAAGTGATATGAAACTAAGAGGAAACCTACGCGAAGTGAGATAATAGTAGTAATCTTAAAGCAGATTATGGATACTATTACGTTGAATCTGTCACACAAAAGTCACGTCAATAATTGGTAAATTTTAAAAAGGATTACCTTTAACTAATGGAGAAAACCATTAGTGATTTATAAATCTACTCTTTAAAAGGAATCGAATGATAATATTTTTGTTTTCTAAATTCCAACTTTGATTTCTTAATTTCTGGTTTCGAGCCACTTCCGGTCAAAGCTGTAACTTCAGACTCAATCGAATCACACAAACTTTTTGTGTAGATTATGAATCTGAAAACCGTTTGTTCCTATCTCTTGTAGTTTCTGAATTTTGACTTCTGGTTTTGGGCCACTTCCGATCAAACCCGAAACTTCAAACTCAGTCGTTTTACACAAACCTTTTGTGTAGAATACGAATCTGAAAACCGTTTGTTCCTATCTCTTGTAGTTTCCGACTTTGATTTGTTGACTTCCAGTTTTGGATAACTTCCGGCCAAAACTGGAACTTCAAACCCAATTTATGTCACTAACTTTTTATGTAGGTTGTTGTTTAGGTAAACAACCGAAATGCTGGTTTAAACCTCTATAGGTTTTACTAAGTAAAACGAGGAGTGAGGTGGTTTACAATTGCCTTCCTCGCTGAGTACAAAAGTAGCCTATGCTTATCAGCATGCCATGCCCTCCGAAAAGCATCTACTTTGCATCCTGCAAATGACACCTTCACTTCATTCACCACAGGATCTGGCTGTATAATGAAATTCATTAATCTCAGAGGAGATAACTCGTACTAGTATCTTTTACACCTCTACCTCTTCTGTTCTTTTTTGTAGCCCTAGAACTACTTTTTTGTAGCCCTTGAACTAGCAGATCGAGTGCAAATAATATAACACTCCATCTGCCTCTTATGAACGTTTATGTAGGTTACGAATCCGAAAACTGTCTGTTGCTATCTCTTGCAGTTTCTGACATCTGGGTGTGACGGACAGACAGATGGACAAAACAAAATGATAGATGACATATTTAAAAATTGCCCCAAAAATCAGTTCAAAGATATCTCATGCGTTAGGGATAGAAAGGTGGCAAGAAAAAAGTAAATTGGTAGATAAAGGAGGTGAAAAAAACGTACAAATGAAGGGCATCAAGTAAATTACTGTTTGAAAGAGAAGAAGAAGAAGAAGAGGGAGGAAATGTACAAGAAATAAGAGAAGAAGCAGCAGAAACAGAAGAAAACGAAACGAAGAAATTACAGAAGGAGAAGCAGGTAAATTGAGAAAGATATAGATGCAACCGTAAAGGAAAAGCCTTAATAATGTATGAAGAAACAAAACAGAAGTTGCAGAAGAAAATGAAAGAAGTAAAAGAACTAAAAGTAAGTAAGTAGGAGAAAAAGAAAAATCAATGCTAATAGCTCCTTCTGTTCACTAACAATTCAGATTGATTTATAGACTAGTGAAGGCTAGAAGAAAGCCTTTAGACTGGTGAATAGAGTAGGTACCGTAAATTTTTTATACAACTCTTAAGGGGTTCACTAAATGAGCCTTTAGAAGAATAGATCAGAATGAGTGAATTCGGAAACTCGATATTCCTCATGACAGGTTTGGCGAGAGTTAATTGTTTACACTCACTATTTTTAAACTTCCGATTCACTTTTATAAAAAAAATTATGAACATTTAATCAATACCGAAAAAATATTAATCTAAATTAAAATATCTGGTGTGAAACACTCACACGACATTCTCGTGACAATGCAAATAATGAACAATATAACTTAACATTATCAATAAAACATTAGAAATAAACAATAAAATAACCTTAAAAAACATAACCTATTTTAATCACGAGTGAAAGACGCAAAATGAAAATAACCTCAGTTTGGCTTAAAAATACGGAAAATCATTCTTTCACGCTAAACTAGGTTTTGTAGAAAAAATGCCTAAAGTAAAAGTTGTAGATCTTTTAATTTCCTATAAATTTGATTATAATACACTTTTGTCGTAAAATGGATACTGAGGCTGAAATCTTTAAAAAAATCGATTTTTTATACGTTTCGTGAGAAAAAAACAGAAATCGCCAATTAAAGCTAAACTAAGCGTTATACAAAAGAATGTTACAGCTAAAAGTTATAGGATTTTAAATTCTCTACGACTTTTATTATATGCATTTTTGCGCTAAAATGCAAATTAAAGCCGCAATATTAAAAAAAAATTTATCGAGAAAACAGCCTCTCCCAGAATTTCAGCAGACATGGCGCCTACCTAATCTTAAAAAGGATAAAAGAATTTGTGAATGAGGCGATTTAAGAAAAATTTCTAAGAACCGTTTTTGAGAAAATCACATAAAAGTGAAAAATTACACGAGTAAACTGCTACTTCCGGTTGACCGATTTTGATGAAAATGTTCGTGTCGAGTCTGGTAGTAGTATCTAACTTAAGTTTTAAGTTCGTACAATGTTCCGTTTTTGAGATATTCTGTTCATACACTCAGACAAACAGACCAATCTAAAAACATGTTTTTTGGGTTCAGGGGCTCTGAAAAGTGTAGATCCGGTG
The DNA here is from genome assembly GCA_035578175.1 of Catonia carolina. Classification (NCBI taxonomy): domain Eukaryota; kingdom Metazoa; phylum Arthropoda; class Insecta; order Hemiptera; family Achilidae; genus Catonia; species Catonia carolina. Next base: position 28,649,298 of record JAQMRL010000006.1, read on the forward strand.
AAAAAAATAGATTTCGAAAAATCGACATGATAACAATACTTTACTTCCTATGTTTTCATATAAAAAAGAGAAGGTAAAAATTGCTCATCAATTCATACTAGGTTTCTGTTAGTTCAAAAATATAAGTACTGAAGATGTTTTATGTATTCGACTGTGTTACATTTTAACAGGTTTTCAATTCTCATAGCAACTCTAGCACATTAAATTTTAATTGATTTTTTTATTAGCTACCTTCAGCGTCGTAAACACATTTAAACACTTTATTTACATAGATGTTAATTTGAAATAGAAAGTGATACAATGATTTTATTGTGAATATTTTCGACGATAAGGTTCTGGGTAAGAGAGTAATAGGAAGGCCTAGGAATGAAAACTTGGAAGGGTTAATGAAATATATGAAATTCAATAAAAACGTAGACTTGAAAAGATTAATTACTGAAAGGAACTCATAATTTTAGCGACAAGCGAAGCCTTTAGAATATCAACGCGTTCTTGAAGATATTAATTGGGAAACTTTTTTAATGTTTTAAGATGACATAAAGATGTTTTTTAATTTCATGATTTGTTGTTTTCAATTTCCCCATTTTATCAAAGAGAACTTTTTGTTATTAAAAGATATTATATAATACAACATCATCTCTTTTCTTGAAGTTTATGTAAGAAATAGTTAATCAGAAAGTTCGAAGTAAAGTTCATCAAGTTTGGTGAGTTAGCCCACACGTTTTACTTTGAAAGATTGAATTTAATGTGTTGATATCATCCTCCAAACTTTACTAAGGATGTACTCCTTAATAAACTACAGCTTTAGAATTTTAGTATTATGTTATCTATTATTTTTATCAAAAACTGAGTTATATTTTTAGGATGTGGTAAAAAATTGGGGAAAATAAAAAAATGATATATTATAATGGCCATACTATTGTAACGTCATAACAGTTATGTTCTACCAATAGTTAGGGTAATCAATTATTTATTGTAAGAAATTAAGTGTATTGTAAAAAGGGTGAATGGATGGTCTTTAAATGGGAATTCTCGGAAGTGAGGTAGAGGATCTTTTTATGCCTATTACTGATTCTTTTTATTCGTAGATTGTTCTGGTCAACCCTGGAAGGTTTAAGAAGGGTCTCTTATTACGTAGAACATCATGTACCTTTCTAGAAACATCCACTGCCAACGGTATTTATTTAAAGTCGTTAGCCCTTTACCGGCCAGTTCAAATAGTTGAAGTTGCCATACGATCATGAATGAGTACTATTAGATAGTATAAAAGCAGTGTGAGAACATTGTACGTTAAAGGAAAAAGGTCTGCGTACTGTATGGAAACATTATAAATGGTTGTAGGTATGAGGCTATTATTAAGTGTAAAATAATAAGGTCCTACAACTTTTATTTCTAACACTTTTTTGTATAACGCTTAGTTTAGCGGTAATTAGCGATTTTCTGTTTTTTTCTCACGAAAACATGTGAAAAATCAATTTACAAGTTACATTACAAGTTAATATGAATAATTTTAGATTTTTAAGTAAAAATTAAGTAAATAATTGATAAATAAATAAATTTAACTGCTTCTTTTGCTCCAAACGTGAATCTTCCACGTTAGACACCTGTCCAGGTGTAGGCCAAGATATTTTGCTGTATCAGATTGTGGAATTTGTACATTGTTTAAAACCACTGGTGGATCTTTCCCGTTTTATTGTAAATGTGATGTGCAGACTCTTTCGTTGGTTTGTTTATACGAGGTGTGGCTATTAAATAACGAACTGACGCTGCTGCGGATCAAGGAGGCATGCGTCAACTACCATTAAGGGGAGCAGACTGATTTTAATAAAAAAATATTGATTTTTCAATTTTACCATGTATTGATAGATCGTTTTTCCCTATTTAAATTGATATATAACACGATATTCGTTGCTTTTTTTGTTGAGAAAAACTATGTTTTTACGTTGATGGGGTACGTAGTGTTTGTTTAGATATTTTTTCACGTTTTTCATTCTTGTAAATTGAGATTATGTTACTGCTCTAACATTACGGAGATTGCGCTCACATAAAAACAATAATTTCTAGAACACATAGGAATCAGCTGTAAAGCTAGATAAATATTGGTGTGTTTTTGTTTGGAAGTTAATTCCAATTGGCAATAGGTGTTTCTGTTACGGTATTATGCTTTTACTATATCCGCATTTTCCGCATATTGTATTTTTTAACTTTAGGTACACTTATTTCAGGAAACATCCCACCTAGGAGTGTGAAATTTTACAAACGACATTTTTGTATTAAGGTGTGTATTTACTCCAGAAGTGTTTCAAAAATTTTGGAGTTTTTATTTTTTAGGTGACTTTTCCATAAAAAAATGTGGGCTACAGTTGAAAATTTTTTGAGAATAAATACATTTTTAGATTAGATAAAGACAAATGAAAAAGCTCTGGTACAAATCTGTAAACAGGTACTGTAAATAGGTGTGCCAAAGCTCAGCCTTGTAGCTTTAATGGTCCCTTAACAAAATCTACCTAATTTAGTATTACAGGTATAGGATAACGAAAATGGTCTGCTCCCCTTAATCAACAACTGTTTAGTGTGAACCTATCTCTTTAGTATCCAGCTAGTCTCGTTTCTGTAAAGAACACCTTTTAGTCAGAGCCTACGTTCGCGTTATTGTTGTTTTTTCAGTTTTGCTGGATACAATGTTTAGTGTAATAGTAGAGCAAAGAATTATTGTGAAATTTTACGTTAAACTTGAAAAAGCTACTACTGAAACTTATAATTTACTGAAAGAAGTGTATGGCAGTGAATATTTATCGCGGGCACGTGTTTTTGAATGGTTTAAGCGTTTTAAAGATGGCAGAGAAGATGTTGAAGATCACTCGCGCCCAGATCGCCCTAATTTTTTGGAAACGATAATAACATGTGATAAAACGTGGTTTTTTACTTATGATCCGGAAATGAAGCGCCAATTCATGCACTGTAAGAGCCAGCCTTCATCGAGAGCCAAAAAAGCTCGAATGAACAAACCAAAGTTTAAAGCAATGATGATTGTTTTTTTGGTATCCATGGGATTGTGTTACCTTCACTGGGTTCCTGAAGGTCAAACCATTAATCAATATTACTACCTTGAGGTACTTTCTAAACTACGTCAAAGAGTAAGGAAAAAACTCCCCGAAGTGTGGAAGGACAAATCATGGGTTCTCCACCAAGACAATACGCCAGCTCATTCCGCGTTATCTGTCGAGAGGTTCCTAGCCAAGTACAGCATCTCAGTGTTAGAACATCCACCTTACTCACCAGATATTGCACTATGTGACTTTTACCTGTTCCCTAAGGTGAAATCTGCATTAAAACGGACAAGATTTGAGTCTGTGGAAACTGTAAAAGAGAAAGTGTCCTGAAGGAGCTGACAGAAGATGACTTCCAGCACTGTTTCCAACAATTGAAAATTCGCATGGAGCGTTGTAGGCATAGAGAAGTGTATATTGAAGGTGACAATAAGTGATTATGTATAAAATAAAAATAAAACTTTTTGCAACGTCAGTCTCGTTATTTAAAAGCCACACCTCGTATATGTCACTTCTTTTGCCAATTTTATACGGTAAGTGTTGCGATGCAATATATAAAGTACGAGTAGTGTGTAAAATAAACACGAAGAAAATTATTTAGGAAGAGTAACACGAATGAACTAATGTATATGTCCTATGTATAAGTGCATGTATTCATTCTAGTAAGAGTATTTTAATACCTAAGGCGAGGTTTCTTTTTTCAATGCAAGTCAAATATCAATATTTTTTAATATAGGTTTATTCCAAAAGGTTGGATAATTCTTTTGTTGATATACCGAATCGATAACAGATGTTTCCGGTAATTTTCCTTAATCTCTGTCAGTATTATATTTTCAATTTCGTGAATTCTTTAACTTACACGGTAATTCAAAATCGAACAGCAATCTTTCGGGAGTTCATTCTATACTCTAAAACTAAGTAAAATGTTCATAAAAACATAGGTAAGGTAACGCTTGTAAACACTTTTGACTAGAATTCAGTTACCACGGTGAAATAAAGTTATAATGAAATTTGTAAGGCTTCTCAACAGGTTGATCTAGAGGTAAAGTCGTTGCCGTAAGTCAGCTGTTTAACAGCTGATTATCGAAGACTGAGTTTCCTGATTCAAATCCTAGTAAAGGTTGTTAGTTTAATACGAATTTGAATACTAGACAGTGGTTACCGATGTACTTTGATGGTTGGGTTTCAGTTAACCATACTCTCTCAAGAATGGTCAGCCTGAGTCTGTACAAGACTACGCTTCATTTATTCGTCATACATATAAATCTCATTGGGTTATGGTTACGTATTGTTTTAAAATTGAACAGATTCCAACGTACACATATTAGAGATTAAAAAATACGGGTATATTTATGTAGGGATAGAGAAAGTAAAAATTAGACTACAGTGTTGTTGTTGTTGTTGTTGTTGTTGTTTAGGTCATCAGCCGTAAGGCTGATTTCAACCCCTAAAAGCTTTACTAAGTAAAACGAAGAGTGAGGTAGTTTACAATTTTCTTCCTCACTGAGTGGAAAAGTATGCTTTTCACCATGACAGCCCCTCTGAAAAGATTCTACTTTCCACCCTGCAAATGACACCTTCACTTCATTCACCACATGGTGGAGGGTTGTTTGCTGAAGTTGAATCAAGTGGCCAGGCGGCGGGTTTTTGGTTGGTAAGGCGGTTGCGGCCTCCTTGGGGCTGGACGAGGACGCCTCAATTGAGTCCAACACTACTTCTTCATCGGGAGGGAGTGAACTTGAGTTTTTCTAGCCGCCTCGGATAAACAAAAACCACATGGTCTGGCTGTAAACTGAAATTCATTATATTCAGAGGAGATAACTCTGATTAGTATATTTTACACCTCCACCTCTTCTCTTCTTAAATGGTTCAGTCATATAATTGGTTGACCATGTGATAAGAAACTGAACTATATTTTTGTAGCCCTAGAACTAGCAGATCGAGTACAAATAATTTAACACTTCGGCCTGCATGTTATGGGGAATTACAGTAATACTTGAATATAATAAATTAATTTTTATAATTATGTGATAATAGGATTAAAATAATAACTTAATTCCTATATCTCTAATTAATTAATTAGTTAATAAGCTCTTCAACAGGAAAATTTAAAATTATTAGAGAATGAAACTTAAATATACTTCCCTTTTAATGTTTTTTTTAATCGATTCTGATGCCAGCGCAATGATCTTTTTTCTCTTTTTTTACTTAATCACATCTTCCTGTTTACTATCCTTGTCAGTCTCATTCAAAAATATCCATTCTCTTTGAAAGAAACAATTGCATTTCCCTTTAGAACTTGATTACGTATTTCTGATTTAAAAGTGGTATTCATTGTCTTTCTGTACTTATAAAGCCTTGTTTAACAAAAGTTCTCCTTTTGTGTTCTTTGTAGGTTACTTCTAACCATTCCGTTACTTAATATAATCATTTTTTCTACTCTTTGTTTACATGTTACTTGTATTTTTTTTTTTGAAAAAAGTCCCAACTATTGACGTATATATATATATATATTAGTATATTATTCTTTTGATACAATTTTTTTTTCAATCCCTAATTTGTGTACGTTGCAATCTGTTCAATTCAGACCAATAAGCAACCCCATGACCCAATGAGATGAGGATGATATGTATGACGTGTAAATGAGGTGTAGTCTTGTACAGACTCAGGTCGACCATTCCTGAGAGAGTATGGGTTAATTGAACCCCAACCATCAAAGTACACCGGTAGCCACTGTCTAGCATTCAAATCCGTATAAAAGTAACTACCTTTACTAAGATTTGAAGCAGGAACCTTCGTCTCCGAAAATCAGCTGTTAAACAGCTGATTTTGGCGACGACTTTACCTCTAGACCAACCGGGTGGGTCTTTTGATACAATGACATTAAAAAATTTGAAACAATGGCCATCTCCGTAGCGTAATGGTTATCGCGCTAGCTACAACTACTACGTGAAGGTCCAGCGTTCGATTTCAGACTAGGCAGTTATTACAAGTGAAAAACTCATTGTTTTAATTACATAACCTACCGTAGTCACTAATAACCAAGCTGTTAATGAGACTGTAAGTAAACTAAAAATCTGGTGTGATACAGTATCACACAACTTTCTCGTGCTAATGCAAATAATGAACAATATAGTCTAATGTTAGTCTTCTTCTTCTTCTTCCTTTCACGGGTTAGGCGTTGCTGCCTGTTCCGAACCTCCACCATCTGCCCATCTCTTCCTTGGACGTCCTCGATACCTTTTACCCCTTGGCTTGTACCATAGTGCCTGCTTGGGTACTCTTTCATCCTTCATTCTACCTAAGTGATCTATCCACTTCTTCCTGCCCTCCATTACTTTATCATTTATGGAGAAGATATTAAGATGTTGTCTAATGTTAGTAATAAACAAAAAACAACCTTATTTCGTAAGAGATGAAGAAGAAGAAGGAGGAAGAGGAGAAGAAGGAGGAGAGAAGAAGAAGGAGGAGAAGAATAAGGAGAAGGAGGTAGTGGTGGTGGAGGTGGAGAAGAAGAAGGAGGAGGAGGAGGAGGAGGTGGCGGTGAAGAAGGAGGCGGAGGATTTTTTTTTTGGTTTAACGTCCGACTGTTCTGCAATTACTGCTAAAGCAGACGGTGAAAGAAGATGAAATGATTTTTTGTAACGTATGAAAATATGCCGTGCCTGAGTGGGATTCGAACCCAAGACCGCATGATGAGAGGAGGAGGAGGAGGAGACTATCTACTGTTATGCAAATTAAGGCTAGTGAAGAATTATAAATGAAAATGAGCGATCAAACAAATTGCAGACCGAACAAGGAATCGATTTCCGGATCCCCAGCATATTAGTCTTGGGGAATTCTCGTTCGGGGGAAAAGGAAGCCGCTCCCTGGTTACCTGCTTGAACTGTAAGTTTTTTTTTAACGTCCGACTATTTTGCAATTACTGCTAATGCAGACGGTGAGAAGAGTGATAGATGAAAATAAGTGATGAAAAAATTCCAGACCTGACCGGGAATCGAACCCGGGACCTCGGCGTAGAATCCAGTTGCGCTAACCACTACGCCAACTGGCCGGCCGTTATTGTAAGTAGTTAGGTAGTTTAAAAGTGTATATTGGAAAAAATATAACAATATTTTTTATTAAAAGAAGAAATAAACAGCAAAACACATAACAGGTAATTTTTAATAAAACGTGGATGTTTTTCATTAAGACACGTTTGTTAAATTGATAATGTATTAAGCTTATAAATAGAAATTTTTTGATTTTTTTGTATTGCATATTTTTTGTGCAGTACAGATGCGGGTTTTAATTATTTGTTGAGTTGACGAACCAGCGATTAATATAAAACCAAATGGTTGAAACGTTTACCAAATGATAGGACCGACTAAATGGGCAAAATACTGTGTACTGAAAGATAACAGACAATGTAAAAAGTAATTACCAACTGACGCATATGAAAATAAAATTGTTTTTTGTTTTTAATGAAAATAAAAATAAAAATGTTTTATAAAATGTCATCCACATGAATGTGTTCGTTATTTATTTGTTACTTCGAGTCATTTATAAAAATAATATCGTAATCTCTTTTAAATACCTGCTTAACTTTATTTGAATAAAAACTTTTTTGTGTGTGCTTTTATTCTATTTATAACTTAATACACAATTTATTCATAACCTTAAAAACAATAGGACAATTGATTTAATAAGATCATTCAAATTTTTTTAGGGCTAGGCGTCAATCTGTCATCGGATAGAAATTCGCTATTGTTTCTTAAATAACACCAGTTGGACAATTGACTTTGTATGGTGACCAGTCAATATTGTACAGCTTTCGATGATAAATAAAAACAAATATTGCTGTAGTTAAATAGCCGGTACCCAACAGGTTGGTCACGACGAAAATCGTCACCATGAGTCAGCTGTTTAACAGCTGATTTTTTTTTTGGAGGCTAAGATTCCTGGTTCAAATCCTAGTGAAGGTAGTTACTTTTATACGCATTTGTATACTAGACAGTGGTTACGGGCGAACTTTGATGGTTGGGGTTCAATTAATTACACTTTCTTTGGAATGGTCGGCCTGGGTCTGTACAAGACTACACCTCATTTACACGTAATACACATTATCCTCATCTCATTGGGTTATGGGGTTGCTTATTTTTTGAATTGAACAGACTGCAACTACATACATTAGGGATAACAAAATAAACATGAAGAAAAAAATTAAAATCTAAAAAGATGGATAGAACTTTCTTAATGAAAATAAACAATAAATAAATAAACGTTTAAATTAACATGAGCATTTAAAAATTATGAGTTAGACAAATCGAAGATCTTATTCATGGTCAAGAATGCGATAAAACCGAAAGAATCTACATCACCTTAAATAGATTGATGCCTTATATTAGGGGCCCAAGGCAAGCAAAGAGATTGATGTTGGCAGCACTGGCAACATCAGTGTTATTGTATGGTGTACCTGTGTGGAGTAGAGCCTTAAGATTTAAAAGTTACAGCGGTAGGCTTCTAAGGACGCAGCGGAAACTGGCTCTGAAAATATGTGGTGCTTATAGAACAGTATCTACGGAGGCAGCCATGGTAATTTCGGGTTTCTCCCATGGGATCTAGTAGCGTGCGGAAGGGAAGAACAGCGTGCTGGTGCTGATAAAGAGCAATTTTGGATTCTATTACTCAGCAGGTGGCAGAGGAGATGGAGCGAAGCTAAGGTCGGGGAGTGGACAAGGAGGACTTTTGGTGATACCACCCAGAAGCTGACGCAGTTGCTAACAGGGCATGGTTGCTTTGGGGCCATATGTAATGAGGTTCAAACTTCATAAATTACTGAAATGTCGACTGTGCGACAGTGAAGAGAAGGAGTCCATGCCACATATTTTTGAAAGATGTCCCTATTTTGGCCTCCACAGAATGGAGACATCTGAGAAGATAAGCGTTGGACAGTGGATTCCAGAGAGAGTAGGGGCAGCGATGCTGCGGGATGAGGAGAGCTGGAAGTCGTTCGCTCAGTTTGCGGAGAGGGTGGTCGGGAGATTGCGGAGGGAGGAGACATATGAAGATCAGCGGGATCACCCTCTCCCACAGTGAATCAATCCTGTCCCGATCTCAGTAGGTACACTAATTTCCTGAGCTGGTGATAAAAGAGATGAATGAAAGTAAGAGAGTGAGTGTTGGTCGGTGACAGTGAGAGGGGAATTAGGCTACGGTTCCTTTCCACGCCCCACTGAAAGTATGTAAATTTTTTTAACCCGACATTTCCCTTGTAGTATTATATAAACAGTTCCGAGGGAGGTGGAGGGTTGTTTGCTGATGTCGGATCAAGAGGCCGTGCGGCGGATTTTTGGTTGGTAAGGCGATTGCGGCCTCCTTGGGGCTGGACGAAGACGCCTCATAACACTACTTCCCCCATTGTGAGGGAGTGAACATGAGTTTTTCTCGCCGCCTCGGATAAAAAAACGAACGCGATAAAGTATCGATGAAAATCATATATTATTTATGATTAATAAAATAGTTGCAGCAATATAACAAAGATTTGTATAACAAGATACTCTTTTTTTCACTTTGTTTTATTTTGCAACTGTAAAACATACAACCAGCAAAAAGGTTTACATCTTGTGTCAATTACAAAAAAAAAAATCGCGTTAATGGCTTTGAGGAGGACACCACCCAGTGGTAGCTCTCCAGATAATGAAAAATGTGTTAAATTTTAATTTCATATTTTTGAACACGTTTGTATTAGAGTCGTGTTAGTGTGTCATGTCTCTACTCCATCGGCGTTTCAGTCGTCTTTGTGGTACTCCTGGTAGGTCTGGAGAATTCATGTTGCATATTAAGGGATTATTATGATTTTGAAGTTTTTCTCTGAACCTGCGGTATAATTTTAAAAATGTGTCGTTAACGTAAGGGACGCGTAGGTCATCGTGCAGTGTTCTGTTGGATACGTAACTCGGGCAGTTAGTAATGAGTCGCAAGAATTTACTTTGGAAACGTTGTATGCGTGAAATGACCGATGGCTTTGCTGCACCATAAATCTGACTACCATACATCCAGATCGGTTGAAGCATCGCCTTGTACGTCAAGAGTTTTGAAGTCATGGGTAGTTTTGACCGTTTGGCTAATAGTCTGTATAACTGCTTCAGTCTGTTATTTAGTAATTGTCGCTTATGGTTGACGTGTACGTTCCAAGTCAACCGTCTATCTAAATATAAGCCAAGGTACCGAACATTGTTTGCTTGTGGAAGAGGTTGGTTGGATAAAAATAATTGCGGACACGTTTCTCGACGAAGGGTGAAGGTCATTTGTTTGGTAAGTTTTGGTGGTATTAATTTTTATACGCCATCTTCTAAACCATACTTCTAGAATGTCAAGGTGATACTGGATGTCGTTTGCAGCATGGACATGGTCATCAGAGGATGAAAGAACAACAGTATCGTCAGCAAATGTTGCAAGCAAAGTAGTAGGAATTTGTGGTATATCCGAAATGAAAATAGAAAACAGCAAGGGAGCCAAAACTGGTCCTTGAGGTACTCCTGCCTTGATAGGGAGGTAGTCGGACTGGGAGGATCGTACCGATACCGTAAAAAATCTGTCAATAAGGAATGATTGCAAAATATGAAAATATGTGTACGGTAAAAATCGGAGCTTACTCAGAAGCCCATCTATCCACACCCTATCGAAAGCTTGGCATATGTCAAAAAACAGAGCACAAGCGTACTGCTTATTTTCTAAGGCAGCGGCCAGAAAATCAACAACCCTGTGGAGTTGATGAGTAGTTGAATGTTCAGATCTAAAGCCAAACTGGTGATCGGGGAGAACGGATTCTCTCTCCATAAGAGGAAGTAATCTTTTCAGTAAGAGTTGTTCAAAAATTTTCGAACAAACTGGTAATAAACTAATAGGTCTATAAAAAGTTGGATCCTGAGGAGGCTTCCCTGGCTTGTGAATCATTTTTATTATCGCCATTTTCCACTGAACGGGAAAAGAAGCAGTCCTCAAGACAGCATTGAATATGTATGTCAAGAGTAAGACACCTTTCCTTGGCAATTCCCGTAATACTTCAGCTGTAATGAGGTCATAACCTGGTGATTTTTTAAGAGGCATAGATAATATCTGGTTCCAGACGTCAGCTGGTGAAAAATGCTTTGGCAACGGAGAGAGTTGAGTAGGGCTAAGTAATTCCTCTGAAACTGATGTACTAGTATCGGGGTCTATTACGTCATTGTGTGGTGTAAATACCTGAGACAGATGGTCACCAAAAACTGATGCTTTGTCCTCATCAGACATTGCCCAGCTTCCATCTGGCCGCCTTAATGGAGGGAAGGGATTGTGATATTTCAAAATACGTTTTGTTGCGCGCCAAAGTGACCCATCATTGTGGTTTAAACTGGCAATGTAGCTGTTATAAGAGTCAGACTTAAACTCTTTAATGAATCGTTTCAGCTCATTATTGATCTGGTTGTAAGCAGCCTTGTCACTTGGTCTTCTGGATAATTGCCAGCGTTTACGAGCTCGCCTCTTGTCGCTGATTAGACTGCGAATATAAAATGGGTAAATTGGAAGATTGGGGTTGTGAGATCTTTTAGGGGAAGGTAGAGCCGATGACCAGGCTGCTGCGTGGACACGTGAAACGAAGTATTCCACTGCTTCTTCTAAATCTCTAGGGGATTTTAATGGAAGTTTTAGATCAATGTCTTCATCCAGTACTCGTCGAAAGTTTTCCCAGTCAACTCTTCCACGAGTCAGAGATGGAGGTAAAAAGTTTGTCAATGGCGTAACAGCTAGGGTCAAAGCGAGGCAAGAGTGATCGAAAGCAAGTTCATCAATGAATTCGATATTGGTGTAGAAGATGTTTACGTTACGGGTCACAAAGAAGTCTAGTAGATCTGGTTGTTTAGTAGTGGCGGTTGGCCAGTAGGTAAAATTGGGAGGAGAAATAAAACTGTAGTTATTATATAGAATGCAGCGAAGTAAGTCCCTGCCCTTTGGGTTGTTCAATCGTGAGCCCCATTGGCGATGCTTAGCGTTGTAGTCACCACCAGCAATAAATTTCGGCCCTAAAGCAGAGAACAAATCAGTAAATTTTTGAGGTGTAATTGAAAACCGTGGAGTACAGTAAATAGAGGCTACGGTAAGTAAAAAGGGCGCGCATTGTAAAGAAATTGCCGCAACTTGCGTATCTCTCCACTGATTCAATTTCAGAGGGAAGTGAAATAAACTGGAGCGAACAAGTACAGCAGTACCCCCCTGAGCTAAATCATCAGGATAGTCGGACCTGTAAATAGTATAATTTTGAATAAAAAATGTATGCCTTGAAGTAAGGTGTGTCTCTGATATCAACGCTACGTCAATACGTCTGTCATATAGCACATACTCTAGTTCGTTTCTGTGTTGTATTATACCGTTTGCGTTCCAGTGAATTATAGTTAGTGATGAAGTAGAATCCGTAGTCAGTTCAACGTCCATTGTTATTGATAAGTGACTGCGTAAGTTGAACCAACAGAGCAATTAAAGGGTTGATTATACTTTTTATGTCGTTTATAAAGGTTGTCATAATTGTTTCCAATTGAGAGTGGTCACTGTTAGCCGGGCGAGGTCCTCCTGTAAGTGCGCCTGAATATGAGCGCCTGTTACCATTTTCAACACCAATATTACAAGTATTATTATCATTATGAGAATAATTGCTATTGTTAGTACCATTATTAACTCTAGAATTAGAACTAGAAGTAAGATAATTATTGTTTATATTATTATTGTCACCATAAGGATTGTTCGAGTTATTTGACTTATTAGAACTTTTTCTTGAACTATTGTTTTGGTTATCGTTATTGGTGGTTAAACTTTGAACGGCCGCTGGCCGTTTACCATCAGATGAGACGCGCCCAAGTCCTTTCGGAAAGCCGGCCGGTGTAATAGTTCGCTTTTTCTGGAGCTGCTGATACACAGTGCACCCCCGATAATTAGCGGTATGAGTTCCGTTGCAGAGAGCACACACTGCCGGAGAATCTCGACTTTTTTGACAGTCCTTCGTTAGATGCGCTCCAGCACAGCATACACATCTTGGCGGTCGATTACAATATCGCTGTGTATGGTTGTAGGCTTGACATCTCGTGCATTGAGCAAGCTCTTTAATCCTTCTCATCTCTTCTACCTTAACTACTGAGTAGAGAAGGCGATTCAGGGAGTATATTTCTTCACATTTTTGGTTCTGCTTTAAGTCCACATAGAACATCGGTAATGGAATTTTCCTTCTTGAAATAATATTATGAACATTTCGGACCTGGAATCCTAGCGATTCTAACTCGTTCTTTATGGATGCCGGAGACGTCGACGAATGAAGGCCTCTTAAGACCACTCTGTGCGGCTTCTCCTCTGCTAGCTGGTAGGTGAAGAATGAAGCATTTTGTTTACGGAGAAACTGAACAATAAGGCGGTAAAGAGCCGGTGTCGCTGGATACACCGTGACTGAGTCTATGCTGCTTTTGCAGTAAAACTCCATGCCACCCGCCAAATTTGACATAGTGGTTATTAGATTTTGGTAATTACCCCAGGATTTCATATCATTTATATGAATCGGCGGAGGTTTTGAAACTTTTTCACTTGGTTCTTCATTGGTGATCGTTTCTTCAATAGGAAGAACAGCGAATCGATTGCTGGTTTCAACATCACCGGCTTTCTCGTAAATCTTTTTAATTTTTCTTGGATCTCGTTCTTTTTGCAATGGCCTTTTGGAACCTACAGTCACAAAACCTTGTACACAAGACTTTTGCACATTGTCCGAATCTATATGTACACTAGCATCAATGTCATTATCCATGTCTGTTTTAAATTTAATTAATAGAAAAGAGATACAAAAAAAAACAACCAAATAAAACAACTTACACTATAGCAAAGTAATCAACACAACAGAAATAACGAAGAAAATCAGTAAATAATAATAATTAGTAAAGAAATGAAGTAAATTATCGCTGCTATAATAAACAGTAAGTTTGTTTACAGACCGATCATATGTTCTCCAATGTAGCACATAAAAAAATAAAAAAATAAAAAAAATAAAACAAAACAAAACTGAACCACTTATTTTGTAGATCGACTCGGGGTCATTAAAGTCGGGGAACTCTCCCCAAGAAATAGTTAGAAAAAATATATAAAAAAAAATAATAATAAAAATGTATATGTCACTGGTTGCACAATTTACGACGTACGGCGGCGTCCAACGCCACTGTAAGGTGACGGACCAACAAGATACTCGAATACAAATAATTTTCTTCTACATAAAGGGGTAATCAACCCAGAAAAAAAAATGAAAACTGCTGGCTATAATGCGGCACATATGAATAAAATTAGGTTATTAATTTCATTTTACATTTTTTACTCAAGATTAAACATAGGTAATATTTTTCATTATTTACATTAGTAAGAGAAAGTGGTGTGAGTGTTTCTCACCAGATTTTTATTTTTAGAATCCATTAAGGTACTTAATAAATAAATAATTGTTCTCTATTAGTTTCTGTTTAAAGATTTCTTTCATTTACCACAAAATATTTACATATTCATTCTGAAAACTTTACCTTAATTACTTTAACCTTATGTTTTTACCTAAAATTCACATATTTATTTTCACTTACTTATATTAGAAAGGAACTAACGTCATATTCTAAATCTAACGATTCGTAAGTAGAGCATGTAGTCTGCCGTTTTCGTAAATAGTTTTGGCAAATATACTGATGTCTTTCATTTAAAAAATTTTAGCTTAAAAATAAGACCGACTGAATGAGTTTGAAAAAATATCCAATACAGCTCTCAAAAATGTTTTAGAAAGAATCACTAATTTAATTTTTACTTCCTCTTTTTCTAAATAAAACATAGAGAAGAAAAGTATTGGCGCCTACCATATCTTATAGATCATAAAAAATTTAGTAAACCACGCAATTTTTAAAAAAAATTCGTAAGACCAGTTTTTGAGAAAATCGCAAAAAAGTGAAAAATTACACGAATTAACTACTACTTCCGGTAGACTAATTTTGATGAAAATGTTTATGTCGGGTCCGGTAGTGGTATGTAACTTAAGTTTTAAGTTTCACATTTGTGCGATGTTCCATTCTTGAGATATTCTGTTCACACAGACACACACACACACACTAATCGCTAAAAACATGTTTTTTGGGTTCAGGGGGTCTGAAAATGTGTAGATCCGGTGAAAACTCGATTTTGAAAAATCGACATGAAAACAATAGCCTACTTTCCTTCCTATATATTCATATAGGCAAGAGAAAGTAAAAAAAAAACAAGATTTTCTCCATTTGAAAGTTTTAATTTCCTTTGAACTGAAAAGAATGTCGTGAATTGTAGAGAATAGTGGAAATAAGATTCAACAGACCTCCTTGAAAGTGGTTTTACGTTGACCTATAAAATCCTAAAATCCTGTCCAAGCATAACACGTTCTAAAGATTACTTATTTAGGTAGACTAAAACTCTACGGAATTTCTCACAATCTTGCTTTACCCATATTCCCTTTTATTCTCTTTCGTTTTTCCTTTCTCATCTTGTTACCTTTCCTTTTTTATAATGTAACTTTACAGAGTTTTAAAGTAGTACTGCTTCTCTTCCATACGAATAGTTAATAATAATACACTTTGATTTACTTTTATTTATGTCGCAGTATGTTCTACAAACTAGGAAACCAACACGAAAATTCAAAAAATAAAATAATATACGAACGATTAAAATCTAAATTTAATACTGCACATTTTAATTAAATTAGAATTTACAGATAACTTAATTATAACTATTTTATATAATAAATTTCACTAACCTTTTTACCTAAATATATAATAAATTACACTAACCTTAACATGGAATAAGTGAAAAATGCGCTAAAAATCGGTCACATATTTTGTTTGTAAGTCGCTAGAAAATACCTAATTCACTTCCGGTTCAGTAATTTATATGAATAAAATAACAAGTAACCACGCTTTAAAATGAGTCGTCCCGAAAATTTTTTATGTTTTTTACTTGGTGAGATACGCGGTTCCAAACACAGGATTCTGAAATTAATTTTTTATGTTGAAAGCACGGAACGTGAGTTACGGTACAATCTTAGTTCTTAGACTAAACTTAATTTAATTTATCAAATTAAATAAAAAAAATAAAGTTTACGTTAGTATATCAGGAAACGAGAAGGCATACAATGCTGCCAAACAAGCCATAAAAGAAGTGTTTCATGATCATGCTGTCTCACATGTTAATTTGTCAAAATTTGTTCTCAAGAAGACACAAGGAGTGTGCGACGATGAATGGAAAGGACAACGCAGTAAACTACACGACTTCAGGGAAAACACACATGACGTATTAATACCACAAAGTAGCAGACAAAATCAAGTACTTATAACACGCATACGAATTGGGCATTCTAGTCTCACACACAAATACCTTCTTCAAAAGACTGATGCACTGACCTGTTATTTTTGCAACTATACTACATTGACGATAATACACTTACTGATAAAATGTCCAGGATTACGTAATCTACGAGAAAAGTATAACTTAACACAAAATACAAAAATCATGCTGACGGACATCAAGGGTATACAGAATGTGGTTTTATACCTTACGGACTTACAGTTACTCAATGTATTTTAATCCAAATTTGGTTAACACAAGTCATTTTTAGTTGAAATTTTGTTCACTCAAGACATTTTAATTCAAACTTTGTTAATGCGACCTTAAACAAACCAATAAAAAAAAATCAAGTTTACAAATTTGCAAGAACGGAAACTAAGTTATTTTAATAAAACTTTATTAATACATTAACGAAAAAATTTTCGTTCCTCTTATGAGAACAGTATTTTTTATAAAATTCTAAGAAGTAAGAAGTCAAGTCGCGTTCAAGTTATCATAAAAGAAGTAAAAAGACTAGACGACCGAGCCTATGTCCGTCCTAAATATTTCTTGGTATTTCATAAAAGTCAAGAAATAACGGATGAGTTATAGATACTTAAACGTGCGTTAGCTATGTTTCACAACGCTTAGGTTACGTTAGTAGGCAATTCTTTGCTTTTCATTTTCTGTAAAAAATGTCGGATAGAAAATACAAATTCTTTTAGTTTTCTTTCAAAAAAATTCCTCAAGAATTTTATTGTATTCAGTATATTATATAAAGTAATATTTAATTAGTATTAACAGATATTTCAACACTTTTTTGTAATTTAACTTTTAAATATTAGATTCATACTTGAAAAATTTCAAGTTTCATTTTGTTAAGGAGAGACTGTAGGCCTACTTTGTATCCGGCCAATGTTAAACTTGCTATTTTTAGGTACATATTTCATAGGATTGGTGAAAAATACGAAAATGAAACTTTACACACTTATAGTTGTAGGGTGGTTTTAGCTACTGATTTTTTTTCAATTTAACCTGTTGGACCATAACGTTTTTAAAAGAATAACGAATAATATAAAATTTTTACAATTTTTTCTACGTTTTTTTGCATATTACTAATTTTTTGAGCACCTGAGGAAGTAAAAACAATGACGGTGAATGTGAATGTACATGATAATTATTTGGTAAAAATTTCAGCCAGGTAGGTTAAATGGTTTCTGAGGAAAACGTACGTAAGTGTTAAAAATATAAATTTCCGGGAAAAGGCACAAATGAAAAACAAAATATAGACAAACAAGTTTAATTTCCCATCAACAGGTGGTAAGAAAGCTGTACCAACATTGGAGAATATTACAAATAGTGAAGCAGATAATTTAAAAAAAACTAAATTTCTTTTTGCACTAAAACGAGCATTATAAAAATATGAAAAATATTTGTTTCATGGCGACACGTTAATTTTTTAGGATAAACCTGATGAAAACTTAAATTTTTTTCATTAAAATAATTTTTTGTCGTAATGTAATGTTTTCGTGGTAGATCTAGGTCTAAACTATTGAAAAACATAAAAAACCAAAAATCAAAATTTTCAGTCAAAACAATCACACAGTCTCCCTTTAAGCAAAATTTATGTACAATCTGTTTTCTACAGAACAATAAATAGATTTTTAAAAACTGAATTGGCAAGAAAAGCTAACTTCCAATAGATATCCCTTTTAAAAAAACTTAGTTGTTTAGGTCATCAGCCGAAAGGCTGTTTTGAACCTCTAGAAGCTTAACTAAGTAAAACGTAGAGGGAGGTGGTTTACTATTACCTTCCTCACAGAGTGGAAACTATGCTTCTCAGCATACCCTCTGAAAAGCATCTACTTTCCAAAGTCCAAATGGCACCTTCACTTCATTCACCACACGGTCTGGTTGTATAATGAAATTCATTACTCTCTGTGTAGTGTCTTTTACACCTTTCTGTTCTTAAATGCTTCATTCTTATAATTGGCTGACCATATGATAAAAAACAGAACAATTTTTTCTAGCCCTGGAACTAGCAGATCGAGTGGCAATAATTTTAACTCTCCATCTGCCTGTTATGGGTAATAAAAAAAACTGATTTGTAAGCTTGGCGAACTTTTAAATTGAAAACGCTGAAAATTTTTGGATACTTCAGTTAGTGGAAGCGCTCCACAGCTGCATACCTTAGGTGAAGACTGATTTAAAAATGGTTTTTTTACAAGAATCCAGTCCCACGGACTTCTCTTTAAAAATATTAAATTTTTTCTCCTTCCTAAATTTCTCATCCAGGTCTTTACCTTCTCTGATCTTCTTTACTTTTTACTTTACATTTTACTTTTTCTAACGTCTTTAGAAAGTTCTACCTTTTTCTTTGGTATTTTTTCTTTTTCCTAATGTACTTTGTGCCCGATATTTGTTCATTTTTTCTGATGTAGACTTTCTTCCATCTTTTAGAATCTGACTCTTTCTCTTTGGTGGTTTTATTAAACTCTAACATATTACCAATTCATGAAATGTTCTGAACTTATTTTCTTTGAAATATTGAGTTTCCTCGAATCCTAGTTGTTATTTATAATTAAATAGTTTTATTTTTGTCTTAAGAAATATTGTAAATCTTTTTTTAAAGACCAACCACTTATTATGACCGTAAATAAACCGTTTAAACTACACTGGACTACAAAACCGAGATTTTGTATTTGTTTTACAACTAGCATCGAGATAATTATCACGTGAAAACACACTGCTTTTAGTCCTTAAATCAATGGACTAATCAATATCCATATTATTAAAACGACTTAAACAGAGAAAAACTCATTTTCAAAAAGTAAACAATTTTTAATTATCTTAATACACCTAGAAATGAACAAAAAACTAACCTCTAAAACAAAACCTTATTTTAATCATGAGTGAATGATGCAAAATGAAAATCAACTTCAGTTTGGCTTAATAATATAGAAAATCACTCTTTGACGCTAAACTAAGCTCTGTAGAGAACAATCCTTAAAATAAAAGTTGTAGATCTTTTAATTTCCCAAAAAATTGATTATATACAATTTCGTCGTAAAATGAATATAAAGCCCGAAATCTTTAAAAAAAATCCATGTTTTTACAGACTTTCATGAAAAAAAAACCAAAAAATCATTAATTACCGCTAAACTAAGCATTATACAAAGAAATGTGTGAAATAAAAGTTGTAGACTTAAAAATTGCTTTCATCTTTTATTATGTACATTTTTTCCCTAAAATACATATTATGGCCACAATCTTAAAAAAAATTTTCTCTACGAGAGAACAGCCTCTCCAAAACAATCGTCGGAGCCGTTTTTGAGAAAATTGCAAAAAAGTGAAAAATGAAACGAATAAACTACTAATTCCGGTGTACCGATTTTAATGAAAATGTTCGTGTCGGGTCCTCTAGTAGTATCTAACTTAAGTTTCAAGTTTCAAGTTCGAACACTGTTCAATTTTTGAGATTTTGTTCACACACACACCAGTCACTAAAAATAAGTTTTTTTTTGCGTTTAGGGGGTCTGAAAACTTGTAAGTGTATCTGGTGAAAACTCGATTTGTAAAAATCGACATGAAAACATTACGTTTTTTTCTATATATTCGTATAGGCAAGAGAAAGTAAAAATCAATTGATAATACTAAAATTTCACGTTAACTAACCATTTCTAAGAAAACAAAAATAAAAAGGAAAACGTGAAAAAATAGTAATATTTTACACTGTATTTAAAACAAGTACGAGTATATCTACTTTACACTTATGTCATGTCAAGTGTTTTAAACTTGCATTTATTTCCAAGTAGGAGAATTTAAACAACTGAAACAAGATGTTAGACTTGTTAAGGACTGAAAGAGACTTTGTAATGCAAGTACAGAGTGAGGGTGTACTTATATTATCATATGATACATCAACAGGTGTAAGTCACTCCAATTAAATTTCAAGACGTTGTAACTTGACTCTGTAAGATGAGGAAAAACTAGGTGAGCTATTAGAAAAGTGCTTTTCTTTTTGCTACGCGAGGAAGATATTTTATTTGAAACTGTTGCTAGCAAAATTAATATAACTTTTTTGTTCAGTTAACAATTTTTACTTTCTCTTGCCTATATGGATAAAAATGTAGGAAAGAAAGTATTGTTTTCAAGTTGATTTTTCTAAATCCAGTTTTGACCGGATCTACACGTTTTCAGACCCCCTGAACCCAAAAAACATGTTTTTAGCGATATGTCAATGTGTGTGTATGTGTGTGCGCGCGCGTGCGCGTGCGTGTGTGTATGTATGTATGTGCGAACAAAGTATCTGAAAACGGAACGTTGTACGGAGGTAAAACTTTAAACTTAGTCTACGTTAGATATTACTACAGGACCCGACACGAACATTTTCATTAAAATCGGTCAACCGGAAGTAAAAGTTTATTCGTGACATTTATCACTTTTTTGCAATGTTCTCAAAAACATTCAAACGACTTTCTCTTGGCAATTCAAAAATGAACAATATAACATAACATTAGT
Organism: Catonia carolina; assembly: GCA_035578175.1. Lineage (NCBI taxonomy): Eukaryota > Metazoa > Arthropoda > Insecta > Hemiptera > Achilidae > Catonia > Catonia carolina. The sequence continues at coordinate 28,670,237 of JAQMRL010000006.1, forward strand.
AAAAAAAACATTATAATTAAAAAACAACTAATCTCAAAAATGTAACCTAATTTTAATCATGAGTGAAAGACGCAAAATGAAAATCAACCTAAGTTTGGCTTAATAACTTGGAAAATCTTTTTTCACGCTAAAGTAGGTTGCGTAGAGAAAAATGCTTAAAATAGAAGTTGTAGATCTATTGAACTTTCTATAAATTTGATTATATGAGCTTTTGTCGTTCATGCATACTAAGGCTGAAATCCTAAAAAACCATTTTCTTACAGATTTCCATGGGATAAAAACCAGAACATTACTAATTACCGCTAAAATAAGCGTGTACAAAAAAAATGTTTGAAATAAAAGTTGTAAAATTGTAAATTGTCTACAACTTTTATTATATACATTTTTGCGCTAAAATACATATTAAGGCCGGAATTTAAAAAAAATCCATTCTTTTCTACGAAAGCACAGCCTCTCCAAAACTTTCAGCAGACATCGCGCCACCCTATCTTGTAGAACATAAAACATCTACTAAATGAGGTGATTTTTAAAACAATCGAAGAAGCCGTTTTTGAAAAAATCGCAAAAAAGTGAAAAATGACACGAATAAACTACTCCTTGCGGTTGACTGATTTTAATGAAAATGTTCTTCTCGAGTCCTCTAGTAATTACTATTCTTCTAATAAATTTCCTCTAGTAAATCCCTAACTTAAGTTTCAGGTTTTAATTTGGTACAATGTTTCGTTCTTAAGATATTTGTTCATACACTCTCACCCACAGACCAATCGCTAAAAACATGTTTTTATGGGTTCAAGGGGTCTGAAAACGTGTAAATTCGGTGAAAACTCGATTTCAAAAAATCGACAAGAAAAAAATACTTTCCCTCTTATAATTATATTTATATAGGTAAGAGAAAATAAAAAAGAAAAAAATGTTTGTTGTCAATGAAAATATTGAAACAAAAAGGAAACATGGACTAAGGAAATTTTCATGGTTGAAAATATTGGAGGTTGAACAAAATGAGAGTACGCGTACACTTTTGAGGGTGACCCACCAAGAGAGAGCAATTATCAGAGTTGTACCCAATCTTCATCAATAAAGGTAGCACTCCAAGAAGAAGGAGGAGGTGAAGGAGAACTGGAAGTTAGTGAATTAATGATGAGTATGTGAGACGGTGAGGAAATTTCCATTTACATATGAAACGATCAAATTATTTCGTAGTTCCTAGATTCCAGTTGCACAATCGACATAATTATTTAAATAGACCATACATAAATTTTAGTTAAAGACTGTTGGCATTATAAGTTTTAATGGTATCAACCGATGAGAATGCAAATAAAAATGTAAAAAGCTCATGTAAAAAACTCACACGATATTCTCATTCCAATGTAAAAACAAACATCAGGTAGAAACACTCACACAACTGTCTCTTGCCGATGCAAATAAAGAACAATATAAGCTAATATTAATAACAAAACATTAAAAAAACCAAAAAAACTATCCTAAAAAAACATAACCTTTTATATTTAATCATGAGTGAAAGACGCAAAATGAAAAGCAACGTCAGTTAGGCTTACGAATACGGAAAATCACTTTTTCACGCTAAACTAGGCTTTGTAGAGAAAAATACTTTAAATAAGCCTTGTAGATTATTTAATTTCCTATAAATTTGATTATATTATACACTTTGTCGTAAAATGCATACTAAGGCTGAAATCTTTAAAAAATCGATTTTTTACGCGTTTTCGTGGGACAAAACAAAAATGAGAGAGTGAGAGAAAAACAAGTGAAAAATTACATGAATAAACTACTTCTGGTTGACCGATTTTGATGAAAATGTTCGTGTCAGGTGCAGTAGTAGTATCTAACTTAAGTTTTAAGTTTCAACTCCGAACAATATTCCTTTCTTGAGACATTTTTGCGCGCGCGCGCACACACACACACACACACAAATCGCTAAAAACATGTTTTTTTTTAGTTTAGGGGGCCTGAATGTTTATTCCGATAAAAACTCGATTTCAAGAAATTCGATATGAAAACAATACTTTACTACCTTATATATTCATGTAAAACAAGAAAAAGTAATACAAAATATACTGATCTGTGTCTAAGATCTTTCTGTTGTCTTAAAAGAGAGATAATTACTCGTTAAATGATTTTCTCATACATTGTTCTAAGAAATTTATTTATTTAGTTTTGTATCAGGTGTACCTAAAAATTATTGATACAAAAAGAAATAAAAACATAAATTGAGCTTGCAAAAATTATAGAAAGAAGTTTTGTCGCAAGTGTTACATTGGTAAACATATGTTCAACGTTTTATTTTGTTAGGAAAATATATTTTCCAGAAATCATATCACTGTTCATGTAAGAATAAAATCGATTCATAGCTCGTTGATAAGGAATGAGTTGCCCCACACTTAAACTCATGTTCCCATACTGAGCCAGCTGATACATAAAACCCGGTTTCGAAGAACTCTTGAAAGTAATCATCCAGATTTCTGCGCTCTCTCTCAGATAAACATACTCTTTCTGACACACAATATTCTCTATCTCTGTTTTCTACACTTCATGTTCTTCTACCACTCCACTACTTCTTAAAATATATAGTACTTGATCTCTTAACCCACTCTCTTGTCCTCTGCACTACTCCCATCAGACTTGAAGTAAAGTAAACGAAGGCTTACTACACTCTTGTTGTCTCTACATTTTGGTATCATAAAACATTTTCGAGTAAGTTTTATAAAATTTTTATGAATTTTTATTTTCCTTACTTATTTTTTTCATGGAATAAAGTTTCTATGAAAAATGTATGGATCACAGATGAAATATATTTACTACCTTTCAAATGGAATCAAATATTTTTTAATAAATAACTCTACAAGGATTAACCCTCGAACGTACAAGGGGAGGTAGTTCCTCGAACCCACAATTTTGTATTTCTTTAATATCTCCGACCCTGATCATGGAAAAATCTGAAAAATGTAAGCGTACTTTTACACTCGGTGAGGAAGGCATGGTAAACCACCTCACTCCTCGTTTTACTTAGTAAAGCCTCTAGAAGTTGAAACCAGTCTTTCGGCTGATGACCAAACAAGAAGAAATGAAATACGTAAAGCAATTAAGTACAGCAAAAACTATTATCATCCTACATTCTATTAAAAAAAATTAATAAATCTTTTTGGATGACACCGTGGCACACAGATAAAATGCTAGATCTTTGCTGTCTAATTATGAGTGAATGAAGCAAAATGAAAATCAACCTTAGTTTGGCTTCTTCTTCTTCTTCATGTAGCATCTCCATTACGAAGGTGTGCTAGCATCATGGCAATCCTGACCTTGGAAACTGTAGCTCTAAATAGGTCGATGGATGACAAATTAAACCACTCTCGCAGGTTCCGTAGCCAGGAGGTTCTTCTTCTTCCAACCGATCGTTTGCCCATAATCTTTCCCTGGATGACAAGATGAAGGATTTCATATTTTGGACCTCTCAAGACATGGCCGAGGTACACCAGCTTTCTCTTCTTGATTTCGATCATCACTTCCATTCCCTTCTGCACCCTCCTTAGGACTTCCATGTTTGTGACTCTCTCTGTCCAAGATATTTTGTGCATCCTTCTGTAAACCCACATCTCAAAGGCCTCAAGTCTTCGTTCACATTGCCTATTGGTAGTCCAGGCCTCTGCACCATAGTACAGCACCGGAAAGATGTAACACCTCAGCACACGAATTCTCAAGTCCAGACTCAGATTGTGGTTGCACAGCATCCTCTTCATTTTCACAAATGCGGCCCGGGCTCTCTCTATGCGGATTTTGATCTCAGTAGAGTAATCAAGGTTACTGTTCACCGTCATACCAAGATAGCTGTACTTCATAACTCTTTCCAACTGCTCTCCCTCCACATACAGGTGTTCGTCATGTGGGACCACATTCTTGGTGATGACCATGCACTTTGTCTTCCTTGTGTTGAGGGTGAGACCAAAATGTTGGCTGGCTTCAACAACCTTATTCAGGAGTTCCTGGAGATCCTGCATTGTTTCAGCCAGCAAGACTGTATCATCTGCATAACGTAAGTTGTTGAGACGTATGCCATTCACCCGAACTCCTCCAACCACCGTGTCAAGGGCTTGTCTGAAAATTTCTTCAGAATAAATGTTGAAGAGAAGTGGAGAGAGCACACAGCCCTGCCTAACACCCCGTTTGATGTCCACTGGGTTAGTAAAGGCATCCTGCACGCGAACAGTTGCTGTCTGGTTGAAGTACAGGTTGACAATTATTCGGATATCTCTCGAGTCAATATTTTTACGTTTCAACACTTCTATCAGTTGGTTGTGCCTGACTTTATCAAATGCTTTATTATAATCAATAAAACATGCATATATGTCCTGGTTAACATCCATACAACGCTGCATGAGGACATTGTAAGCAAACAGCGCATCTCGCGTACTGAATCCATTTCTGAAACCAAACTGTGTGTCTGAGATATCTTCTTCCAGCTTTAAAAATGTTCTTCGATGTATAATTTTCAAAAAGATCTTCAGTGTGTGACTCATCAAGCTGATTGTTCTGTACTCATCACATTTTTTCGCATTCTGCTTTTTTGGGATAGTAACAAAGGTTGACTTGAGCCACTCAGTCGGTATTATTCCCGTGCAATATATTTTGTTGAACAAAGCTGTGATTGTGTCAAGGTGTTCCTCCTCAATCAACTTGAGTACATCTGCGGGAATCTGATCTGGACCCAGTGCTTTACCATTTTTTGATGAATAAATTGCTCGCTGCACCTCTACTCTCAGAATTGGTGGGCCAGTCTCCTCTTCCTCTCTCTCGCCCATAGTCTCCTCTCTTTCATCCTCAAACAAAACAGTTTAGTTTGGCTTAATAATACGAAAATCCACTTTTTCACGCTAAACTAGGGTCTATAGAGAAAAATGCTTGAAACAAAAGTTGCATACATTTGAATTTCGTATAAATTTTATTTTATACATTTTTGTCGTTAAATGCATAGGTACTTTCTTTTTTAACTTTATTTTATTGAAATTTCACGACTATACAATATGAAAACTAGTAAAAATGATAAAACTATAACTATGTATTCGGTACTTTAAGGATAACACCACCCAGCGACAGGACTCCAGCGTTATAAGGTTGTTTGTTTATATTTTATTTGTTTAAATTTTGAAAATTGTGTACGTACGAAGCCAATATAATATAGTTTACCTTATAATGTTTCTGCTCCATCGTCTGCGTAGACGCCTTTGGGGATTAAGTGGGTGATGTTCATTGTCTAGATCACGTATAAGGGGATTCCGGTGGTTGAACAGTTTATCCTTAAATCTGAAATAAAGTCTGTAGAAAGAATTGTTGACATAAGGTCCTTGTGAAGAGTCGCGTTCGATGCGTAGGAAGGAGCGTTTGTTATGCGTCGGAGAGTCTTGGACTGAAATCGTTGGATTCGAGCTACAACGGATGGTTTTGCTGAGTCATAAATCTGGCTCCCGTACGTCCACACGGGTTTGAGGAGAGTTTTATACAGAAGAACTTTTGAGGAGAGTGTCAGTTTTGAACGTTTTGAAACTAGTCGGTACAGGTGTTTTAGTCGATCGTCTAGAGCCCTTCTCTTTACATTTACATGTTTATTTCACGTGAGACGACGATCAATGTATAACCCAAGGTATCGGGTATGGTGACTCTGTGGAAGAGGCGTATTGTAAAGAAATACTAGTGGGCACGTTTGTCGACGCAGCGTAAAAGTCACATGAAATGTTTTGTCTATATTAACTTTTATTCTCCATTTGGTAAACCACTTTTCCAAAAGAGATAATGAATTCTGAATATTGTAAGAAGTGATTGTGGGGTCGTCGGATGAAGGCAAAATTACAGTGTCTTCACCAAAAGAAGCTATGGTGGTGTGTAAGCCGGAAGGTACATCGGCTGTAAAAATACTGTAGAGAAATGGAGCTAATGTTGATTCTTGTGGAACACCTGCTAGTATTGGAAAATAGCCTGAAAGTGATGTACCTTGCAAACGACAAAAAATCGCTCTGATAAAAATGACTGAAGTATAAGATAATAAGTAGCTGAGAGAAAACGCAGCTTACTGAGAAGTCCGTCAAATGCTTGTCGTATATCAAAAAATAGACCAGTAGCGTATTGTGTTTGCTCTAAAGCTGAGGCTAAGTAATTTACGACACGGTGGAGCTGATGGATAGCTGAATGACACAATCGGAAACCAAACTGACGATCCGGGAGAATTTTGTATTGTTCAATGATGGGTAGGATTCTAGATATTAATAATTTTTTAAATGTGGTAGTAAACTGATTGGGTGATAAGATGAAGGTGTTTGGGGCGGCCTGTTTGGTTTATGAATAATTTTGATGTGGGACAATTTCCATTGAATTGGAAATACGTCAACAACATTATCCCTTTTCTAGGTAGCTCACGTAAGACTTCAGCTGTGATTAGATCGTAACCTGGTGCTTTTTTCAGAGGAAGAGATAGAATGCGACTCTTTATTTCAGCGGGCGTAAAACTGTCAGGAGGAAGCGAGAGTTGCAATGAAGTTGTTCGTTCATCAGAGATTTCTGAAACATGATCTGTGTCAATTATATCAGGGGGAGGCTGGAATACTTTGAATAGATGTTTAGCAAGTTCATCGGCTTTGCCTTTATCATATATAAGCCATGTACCATTTTCACTTCTTAGAGGTGGAGATGGTGAATGGTATCTCAAAATGCGTTTAGTAGCATTCTAGAGCGAACCATTTTCTGGAATAAGGGAAGTTACATAGGATTCGTATGACACAGATTCGAAATCTCTAATGAGGCGCTTTAGTTCATTATTTAATCCGATGTAAGAGATTTTGTCTCGGGGACTTCTAGAAAGTTGCCATTTTTTCCTGCCCCTCCTTTTCTCACTAACTAATACACGAATATAATTGGGGTAAGTGGGATATCTATTATTCATTTTATTTGTCGGCAGCAAAGAAGACCACGCCACTTGTTGAACGACCGTAACGAACTGTTCTAAAGCGAGTTCTATATCACGGCCAGATTATAACGGAAGTCGAAGGTTTACATTGTTGTTGACTTCAGTCTGAAATTTTTCCCAGTCCATATTTAAATGCATACTAAGGCCCAAATCTTAAAAAACCCATTTTTACAAATTTTTATGAAAACCCCCAGAAAATCACTAATTACCGATAAACGAAGCGTTATACAATGAATTTTTTTAAATATAAATGGTAAATTGTTAAATTGGCTACAACTTTGATCATAAACACTTTTGCCCCAAAAAGCATTTTAAGGCCGGAATCTTTAAATAACCATTTTTTTTTGTACGAGAGAAAGCCTTCCCAAAAAATTCAACAGATATGGCGCCTACCTATTTTATAGAGCATAAAGAATCTAGTAACTAAGGTGATTTTTAAAAAAAGCTGTAGGAGCCGTTTTTGAGAAAATCGCAAGAAAGTGAAAAATGACACGAATAAAGTAATACTTCCGGTTGACCGATTTCGATTAAAATATTCGGGTCGGGTCCTCTGTGGTATTTAACTTAATTTTTAAGTTTATACATCGTACGATGTTCCGTTCTTGAGATATTCTGTTCACAAGCAGACACACACACACACACACACACACACACACACACCAATCGCTAAAAACACTTTTCTGGTTTTAGGAGATCTGAAAACGTGAATATCCGGTAAAAACTCGATTTCGAAAAAACGACAAGAAAACAATACTTTCCTTCCTTTATATTTATACAAGCAAGAGAAGGTAAAAAGTTATTTCAATATCCCAAAATAAAGTTATAAGAGAAAATCCTAAAGCTATAAGACAAAATTTGACCTACATTAATGCAAGTTGATTCTAAATAATTTTAAGTTACACCCATTTCTATATGTTATAAAAAGAATATGTGAAACCCGTGGAAAATTGCTTACTAAATGAATTGTGAAAAATTTTTCAAACCATTTACGCGTTCGAACGAAAGAGGTAAAATATGATTTATAGCTAGCGTACAACATACGGTAATGTTTATCTAACTTTCGATTACATTGTAATATTTTCTTTAGAAAATTTATGTATCTTTGACATTTTTCAAAAGAAATTTCTTGTTACTTTATAATTTTTCAAATGTTATTTAAATATACAGGGTATATTTAAAAAACACGTTAAAACTCTAAGATATAGGTAATTGTGTACGTAACTAAAAATAAGAAAAAATCTGGTGTAAAACACTCACAAATTTCTTTTGGCAATGCAATTAATGACCAATATAACCCAACAATAGAAAACATTATAAATAAACAGAAAAATTAATCTTAGAAATCATAACCTCATTTTAATCAAGAGTGAATGATGGAAAATGAAAACCAACCTTAGCTTGGCTTAATAATTCAAAAAAATCACTCTTTTCCTCTTAACTAGGCTTTGCAGAAAAAAATGCTTGAAATAAAAGTTGTAGATCACTTCAATTTCCTACAAATTTGTATTATATGAATTTTTGTCATAAAATGAATATTACGACCAAAATCTTAAGGAATCAATTTTTTACAGATTTTCATAGAAAAAAAAAACAGAAAATCACTAATTAATTACTGCTAACTAAGTGTTATACAAAGAAATGTTTGAAATAAAATTTGTAGGTTTATGTCTACAACTTTTATTATATACACTTTTGTGCTAAAATGCATTATTATAACCGCAATCTTAAAAAACAATTTTTTTCTATGAGAGAACAGCCTCCTCAAGAATTTCAGCAGACATGGCGCCTACCCTAGTAGAGGATAAAAAATGTTGTTAATGAGGCGATTTTTAAAAAAATTGTAGGAGCCGTTTTTGATAAAATTGCAAAAAAGTGTAAAATGATACGAATAAACTCCTTTCGGTTGACCGATTTTGATTAAAATGTTCGTTTCGGGTCCTATAGGAATATCTAATTTAAGGTTCAAGTATCAACTTTGTACGATGTTCCGTTCTTGTTGTGTAAAGCTTAGTTTAGTGGTCATTAGCGATTTTCTGTTTTTTCTCACGAAAACGTGTGAGAAATCTATTTTTTAAGATATCGGCCTTGGTATGCATTTCACGACAAAAGTGTAGCCTATATAATAAAATTTATAGGAAACTTTTATAATAAAATTGCATTTTTCTCTACAGAGCCTAGTTTAGCGTGAAAGAGTGATTTTCCGAATTTTTAAGGCAAACTGAAGTTGATTTTCATTTTGCGTCTTTCACTCATGATTAAAATTAGGTTATGTTTATTGGGGTTAAATTATTTGTTTGTTTTTAATGTTTTATTACTAATGCTAGGTTATATTGTTAATTATTTGCATTGGCATGAGAAAGTTGTGTGAGTGTTTCACACCAGATCTTTAGGTTTAATTTTGATGAGTACTTGTTATTTAGATTATAAGCCGAGAGACTGGTTTGAATCTCTAGAGGCTTTACTAAGATTGCAGTGATAGTGAAAACGATTTCGCGCAAATCATAGGCATTGCTTAAACTCTCGATTTCACTGAAAGTGTCATCTTCACTTCATTCACCACAGGGACTGGTTGTATAATAAAATTCATTATTACCAGAGAAGATAACTCTGACTAGTGGTTTTTTTACAAATCAATCTCTTCTGTTCTTATTATACTGCATTCTACGTTTTACGTAACAATCGAATACAAGACATCTGAGTAGGCAAAGCAAGAGTTCCTGTTTAGTTTAATGAGCAACCAAATGTGGTCAGGATCCTTTTACTGTACAAAATTCTCAGGTTGCATTTTAAACAGAGCCGATTAAATGTAAACGGCTTAAGATTATAATAACAATCATAATAATACAGTAATCGATTTTCTACTTTAGTCAAACATTGTTTACGATGTATCAGTTGATAAGAAATGTTCGGTACATTGTTACAGCATGTACATATAACTGATGTGTTTTCTCAGTTCCCTTCATCCATCAAGAGTCTTGTTTCATCTGTGCTATTGAATCTTTGATTAATGACTTGAGTACAACACGCACTAAGCATTAACATTGTTTTGCTCTCGCTCCACTATTCTTCTCCTATTTCGTTACGACCTCAATCTTTATTCTCTGAACTTAACCCTGTCTATCTGGTGATTAAGATGAAATATCTTTCAGACCTAAGTCATTCTATATAATAGAAAAGTATATGCCAAGGAAGTCAACCAGTTACAAATTTGTAAATATAATTTCTGATCTAATTCTTAACAGTTTTTTTATATCAAGTTTCTTTTAAATATTAAATTACATTCAATTCAATATTGTAGTAGTATATAAAGCATAGCTTTCAACATTTTTACTTTCTCTTGCCTTATATGAATATAAAACCAGCCCATAATAGGCAAATAAGGGTTAAGGGGAGACTGTATTTTGTATCCTGCCAATGTTAAATTTGCTATTTTTAGGTACATTTTTCATAGGATTGGTGAAAGATAAAAAAAACGAAAATTTGTACACTTATAGTTGTAGGGTGGTTTTAGCTACTAATATTTTTTTCAATTTAATCTGTTGGACCATAACGTTTTTAAAAGAATAACGAATAACATAAAATTTGTACAATTTTTTCTACGTTTTTTGCATATTACTAATTTTTTGAGCACCTGAGGAAGTAAAAACAATGTCGGTGAATGTGCATGCACATGATAATTAACTGGTAAACATTTCAACTTGGTAAGTTGAATGGTTTCTGAGAAAAACGTATTTAAGTGTTAATAATCTAAATTGAAGGGAAAAGGCATAAATAAAAAACAAAATGTGCACAAAAAAGTGTAATTTTCCATCAAAAGTTGGTTACAAAGCTGCACCAACAGTGGAGAATATTAAAAATAGTAAAGCAGATATTTAAAGAAAGCTTAAATTCTTTTTGCACTAAAACAAGCAATATAAAAATATGAAAAATATTTGTTCTTGGCGAGATGTTAATTTTTAGGATAAACCTAATAAAATCTAAATTTTTTTTAATTGAAATAATTTTTTGCTGTAATTTAATGTTTTTCTGGTAAATCTAGGTCTAAACTATTGAAAAACATAAAAAACCGAAAATCAAAATTTTCAGTCAAAACCATCATAGAGTCAGTCTCCCCTTAAATTATAAGGACTCGATCTGCTAGTTCCAGGGTTATAAAAAATAGTTCTCTTTCTTATCACATGATCACCCAATCATATAACTGAAGCATTTAAGAAAAGATGAGTAAGAGGTGTAAAAAACACTATAATGTTTTTTCACCGTCGGCTCTTTTTGTTCTACGCGTTTAGACCAATCAGAATGTTTACCAGCGTTGTCAGATTATACGAATGCATCAGCCTGACAAACAATACGCTCGCATGCGTATAAATGCCACAGTAATTCCCTCGTGTCTTACATCTCGTACAGAACAAGTCGATTACAAAACGCGTTAACATGTAATACTTTATAATATAATCAGCTAGTTGTATACTCGTAGGTTTTAATTGTTATTAAAAGACGAAAAGAATGGCTGACGAAATAAATACAACAGAACTACGAGAGAAAGTTTTAGCAACGTTGCTGGCAAGTCATCGGCTACTTACGAAGTGGGTAGGGGGCAATACGTACGTTCAGAGCTTATCAACTTTCAAAAATAGCCAGAGTTATCTCCTCTGAGAGTAATAAATTTCATTATAGTACAGCCAGATGCTTATTTTATTTTTATATATTAATTTTTTTTTTTGGTTTAACGTCCGACTGTTCTGCAACTACTGCTAATGCAGACAGTGAAGGATGAAATTATTTTTGTAGCGTATGAAAATATGCCGTGCCTGAATGGGATTTGAACCCAAAACGGTGGGTGGTTCGAACCCACAGTCAGACGCTGTGGTGAATGAAATGAAGGTGTCATTTGCAAGGTAGAACGTAGATGCTTTTCGGAAGACCTGGCATGCTGATAAGCATACTTTTCCACTCAGTGACAAAGGCAAATGTAAACCACATCACTCCTCGTTTTACTTAGTAAAGCCTCTAGAGGTTCGAACCAGCCTTTCGACTGATGACATAAACAACAAACAACATACGGATATAGGGAATGAAAGTAGGTCTATTATTTTCATATCGATTTTTCGAAATCGAGTTTTTACCGGATATACACGGTTTCAGATCCCTGAACTCAAAAAAGCCTTTTTTTAGCGATTGGTCTGTCTGCGTGTGTGTGTACGCGCGTGCGTGTCCGCATGTGTGTGAACAAAATGTCTCAAGAATGGAACGTAGTACGCTACAAACTTGAAACTTAAGTTAGTTACTACTAGAGGACCCAACACGAACATTTTCATCAAAATCGGTCAACTGGACCTGGAACTGAAACTGGATTTGCTCAAAAACGGTTCCTACGATTTTTTTAAAAATCGCCTTATTAACTACATTTTTTATTTTTTACAAGGCAGGGTTGGCGCCATGTCTACTGAACTTCTTGGGGAGGCTATTCTCTCATAGAACAATGGATTTCATAAGATTTCGGCCTTAAAATGCATTTTAGGGCAAAAGTGTTTATAATAAAAGTGGTAGAAAATTAACAATTCTTCAACTTTTATTTTAAATATTTTTTTGCATAACGCTTAGTTTAGCGGTAATTAGTGATTTTTTGTTTTCTTTTAATGAAAATCTGTAAAAAATGGATTTTATAGGGTTTCGACCTTAGTATGCATTTACGACAAAAGTGTAGTATAGGCCTACTGTATAATTATATATAAAAAATTAAAATAATTATATAACACAACTTTTATTGTAACATTTTTCTCTACAGACCCTAGTTTTGCGTCAAAAAGTGATTTTCTGTATTATTAAGTCAAACTAAGATTGATTTTAATATTGTATCATTCACTCATGATTAAAATTATATTTATATTTATAAATATACTCATGATTATATTTTTTGAGGTTAGTTTTTTGTTTATTTTATTTTATTCTAATATTTTATTACTAATGTTAGGTTATATAGTCCATTACTTGCTTTGGCAAGAGTAAGTCGTGTGAGTGTCTCACACCAAATTAAAAAAAAAACTAGTAAAGTACATACGTAATTTAATCTCCACGTTATAAAAATATAAATCAGAGATCATAAAATAAAAGTAAAAAGTACCATACTACTCTAAAAATAGAAAAGAGATGACCAAAAATAAACAACAAATAAAAAAGTCATCGAATAAAAATAATACCAAAAAAAACCACAAAATTAGAAATATCAAGTATAGTTAGTTACAAAAGACACACGTTGAAAGGTGTTGAAAAAAACCGGGATAACAAATGAAGCGTGCACGGGTCACGTTACATTTCGTTCTTTTCCCAATTTTGTTACCACAGATCGCTATTCTTTTTGCACATCATACACCAGTAATATATATATATATATATATATATATATATATATATATATATATATATATATATGGTTGTTTTTGTGTGTGTTATTATAGTACTATAAGTGTGTATGTGTGTGGGTTTAGGTGACCCTACCATTCCTTTTTATCATCATCAGTACAACGCAGAACATCCATTGCTAACCTAACCCCTCTTCTATAAGTTACGTTCGCTATATAACTTGTGCTCTTCTTTTATAATAGTGATCCCAGCAATGCAACAACAGCACAATGTCACTGGGGGGTATTATCGGTGCCGTTATTTTGTTGGACACACGTGTACGGTGCAAATTACAATGAAGGATTGTTCAATAAAATCCAATTAAACTTCTAAAACAATTCACGATCAGTAATATCAGTTCAAGTACTCTTTTGTACAAATATTTCGTTTTTGTTAAATGATCATAAAGGTTTATATTCATTTATTAATTATAAAATTCAGTTAACTACACGTATCAATACTTAATTAACTAATTAGATACCTGATTAGTGTATTAAAAATTTACAATCAAAATTACAATACTTCAATTATATTTGGTATCCGTACTACAATTATAAAGACAAACCGGGTTTTTTTTTGTGCAGGCTAATTTCGTAAACTACTAAACGGATTTTCATGAAATTTTGACAGCATATTCGTATTTACGAGGTGTGGCTATTAAATCACGAGACTGACGTTGTAAAAAAATTTATTTTAATTTTATACACCATAATCACTTATTGTCACTTTCAATATACACTCCTTCTCTTTCCCTACAACACTCTATGTGAATTTTTCATGTTGGAAACAGTGCTGGAAGTCATATTCTGTCAGCTCCTTCAGGACATGTGCCGATTTCTTTTTTACAACTTCCACAGACTAAAATCTTGTCCCTTTTATGCAGATTTCACCTTACGGAACAGGTAGAAGTCACATGGTGCAAGATCTGGTGAATAAGGTGGATGTTCTAACACTGAGGTGTTGTACATGGCTAGGAACCTCTCGACAGATAACGCGGAATGAGCTGGCGTATTGTCTTAGTGGAGAACCCATGATTTGTCCTTCCACATTTCAGGCCGTTTTTTCCTAACTCTTTGACGCAGTTTATAAAAGTACCTCAAGGTAGTAATAGAGATTAATTATTGTTTGACCTTCAGGAACCCAGTGAAGGTACACAATCCCATGGAAATCAAAAAAAAATAATCATCGTTTTAAATTTTGACTTGCTCGTTCGAGCTTTTTTGGCTCTCGGTGAAGTTCGGCTCTTTCAGTGCATGGATTGGCGCTTTGTTTCCGAACCATAAGTAACAAAGCACGTTCCATCACATGTTATTATCTTCTACCTGTTCCCTAAGGTGAAATCTGCATTAAAAGGGACAAGATTTGAGTCTGTGGAAGCTGTAAAAGAGAAAGCGGCACGTGTTCTGAAGGAGCTGACAGAAGATGACTTTCAGCACTGTTTCCAACAATGGGCCTCCCCAAGAATTTCAGAAGGCATGGGGTCTACCCTATCTCGCACAGCATAAAAAATTTAGTATATCAGGCGATTTTAAATTAAATCGTAAGAGCCGTTTTTGAGAAAATTGCAAAAAAGTGAAAAATGACATGAATAAACTACTACTTCCGGTTGACCGATTTTGATGAAAATGTTTGTGTCGAGTCCAGTAGTAATATCTAACTAAAGTTTCAAGATATTCCGTTTACACACACACACACACGCGCGCGCACACACACACACACACACACACACACACACACACACACACACACACACACACACACACAGAACAGTCGCTTAAAACATGTTTTGTTCGTTTCAGGGGGTCTGAAAACATGTAAATTAGGTGAAAACTCGATATCAAAAAATCTACATGAAAACAATAGGCCTACTTTCCTTCCTATATATTCATATAGGCAAGAGAAAGTAATAATTGGTATGAATAAAATGTTTTAAATACCAATTCTCAGAAATCAAAACTAGTGAAACGTTTGTTTTTATTTTTAATCCTTCTATCACTTTTTACTAAAGCGGAGAAATTTTTAGAAGGATCTCAATTCTTTGAGGAAATATCACACCGCAGGTATACAAACAGTAAGCGCTTTTGTAGTTATTACTTGAACTGTGAATGGAATTAGTGATTTCGGATTGTTTCCAAATAGTGTCGTTACGGGACCAGTTCTAAATTAAGTTAATAATGCTTGTACGTACGGGTGGTACAGTAAAAAATTAAATCATTGTTTTGATTGTTGAGTATCAGTATCTTATTTACAGTGAAGTTTAGTTTAAGTTTTGTATTGGACCTACGGAAAAATTACTACAGCTGATGTTTGTTGTGTTTTTGTGCTGGTCATTTTTTATGTTAAATGTACTGAATTATTGAACATTTTCGTTAAAATAATATCGCCTGGTCTTCAGTTTCATTGTAAGTGTTTTTCAGAATTAATTTAATTTGTATTGAAAACTGTTCCAAGAAAATTACAACGAACACCATAAATTTGTTCGTTTAAGGTTAGGTTGCTATGCAACCGAGTAACAACGTTGGTTACGGCCCGTGTCCTACTATGGAGACTGTCCAAACTATCCAAACTAGTTTGAGTTTGGATAACGTAACCAAAAATAGTAATTCAGATAATTACGGCTCCAATAACACGGAATGGAGGCAAGTAATAAACAAACGTAAAATTACTGACGTTTCTATTGATGAAAATGCTATTAAAAAAATACATCCGAATGATCCACGGTCGAAAAATTCAATGTTATATGAAAACAAAACTCCTGTCAGTAATAAATATTCCTTACTTTCTGATATTTCGAACGACAACTCAGAAAGCGATAAAACTAAGTTGAACATTCAACGGCCCCCGCCGATTTTCTTAAAGTCAAACGTAAATTACGTTCCGTTATGCAACATTTTAAAACAGTTAGTCGGAGACAGTTTCAAATGTTCTTCGACAACTCAAGGTATCACTATTTACCTTTCCAATGGTGATGATTACAGAAAGTGTGTCAAATATTTGAGAGAAAATAATGCTGACTTTCACTGCTATCAGCTTTCTGAAGATAAACCATTCAGTGTAGTCATACGTGGGTTGCACCAGTCGATGGATCATAGCCTGATAATTTCAGAACTGAAGGAGAAAGGTCATACAGTACGCAGTGTATCGAATGTTATGTCCCATCGCACAAAACAGTATTTGCCGCTGTTGTTTGTAGACCTAGAGAAGGCAGAAAATAATCAACAAATATTTGATGTAACGTCTTTATTTTTTTCTAAAATAAAAGTTGAGCCGCCGCGTCCGAAACGCCATATAGTTCAATGTCTAAGGTGCCAGCAATATTCACATACAAGACGTTATTGTAATCACGCTCCTAAATGCGTGCGTTGTGCAGGGGATCATGAGTCTTCCAGTTGTACCAAACCACGCGATACGCCAGCCACGTGTGCGCTCTGTTCCCAGTCTCACCCGGCTAACTACAAAGGGTGTGCTATATACAAGGAAATCCAGAAACGTCGGGCACCCCTTCATAAAACAAGTGAAAATTCAAAAAATCAAAGGCACCCAGTACCTGACATTAATTCTTCATCTTTTCCACCGTTGCCTTCAAAATCCACCGGAAATAAAATTCAAGCAGGACAAACTCCATTATTACAGGTACATTCACCTTCCATATTTTCATCTGCCCAAATTGCGGAATATAATGCTGCGTTGGGGCCGTCAAGTCAAATTAATACTTTTTTGTCGGAAATGAAAACTCTATTGTTTCCAATGATTTTGTTGATGACTCAACTTATACAAGCCTTAATGTCTAAAAATAATGCCAAATAATATGACATCTAATTCCCTTGTCGTCTTGTTGTGGAATGCTAATGGTATTTCACAACATTTCAATGAGCTAGAATATGTGCTACATGAGAAAAGAATAGACATCGCCCTCATTTCGGAGTCTCACTTGACTTCACGTTCTCGTTTTTACGTTCCCGGTTACATCGTTTACCGGACTGATCACCCGGCCGACCGGAGCCAAGGGGGCACGGCAATTATCATCAAGGCGACTTTAAAACATGACTTCCTTTTCACTGAACCTCCAACAAATTTTCTTCAGGCAACTGTACTTTCTTTATACCTAAACCAGTTAAAATTTAATGTAGCATCAGTTTATTGTCCGCCACGATTTCGAGTAACTGAGGAGGAGTTTCAAAATTTTTTCGATGAGTTGGGACCAGCATTTATTGCAGGTGGTGATTATAATGCGAAGAACACTCAGTGGGGATGTAGAGTCAATACACCACGAGGCAGGCAACTGCTAAATGTAGTTGACTACAATCGATTTGAAGTAATAACGCCCAGGATGCCGACATATTGGCCTTCTGCCGTCACAAAGCTACCTGATATACTAGATATATTTATAACACGAGGTATAAGTCGATTTCACCATGCGGTTGAAAATTTAGACGATTTTAGATCCGACCATTCTCCGGTTCTGTTAACTATAAGTGCTACTCCTCTTTATAAACAGCAACTACCATCGCTAACGCCAACCGGTAAGATGGATTGGGTCAAATTTCAAAATCTTGTAAATAATAATTTAAATGTTCACGTCCCTTTAAAAACTGCTGACGATTTAGAACGCGCCATAGACGATTTTACCTCTATCATTCAATCTGCTGCATGGGATTCTGCAATAACTGTTTCAAAAAATGAACGCAATGGACCTCATTATCCCAGATACATACGGGAATTAATTACTCAAAAACGGGCAGCACGTCGTCGATGGCATCGTACAAGACTTCCGGACGATAAATCTACTGTCAATCGGCTATCCAACAGACTTAAAAAGGAAATCTGGGCAGTTAAACTCGACCGCTTTGAAAGCCGCTTGAATTCCCTGGACACAGAAGATGGCTCGTTATGGAGAGCAACAAAGCGACTTCTAAAGCAAGTTCCAGTTTCGACTCCTCTTCGACGTGAGAACCAAACCTGGGCCAAGTCTGACCAAGAAAAAGCTGATTTATTTGGAGAACATCTCAGCAACGTATTTAAACCTCATGTGCAAACAGGAGACATTGAGTTTGACAGGGATGTACAGGAATTCGTAACGTGCCCAACTACGCTATCGTTGCCGCCTAAACCTGTGAGTTTAAACGAGGTCAAGAGTATTATTAAACGTCTTCCATTGCACAAGTCACCAGGTCTGGATTTGATAACTGCAGAGATATTAAAGGAGTTACCAGAAAGAGGGATAATTTTTATACGAAACATATTTAATGCTATTCTCAGAACTACGCATTTTCCTTTACAATGGAAATTGTCAACTATTGTTTTATTTCAAAAGCCGGAAAAACCATCTCACTGTGTAAGCTCTTACCGGCCCATTAGCCTTCTTTCAGTCGTGTCTAAACTTTTTGAACGAATTTTGTTAGATCGACTTTCGCCGATAATTGAAGCTACAACTCCAAATTATCAGTTTGGATTCAGAAGGCAGCATTCAACAACTCATCAGCTGCACAGAGTGGTTGATTTAATTTCTGTAGGGTTAGAACAAAAATTATACACATCGGCTGTATTTCTGGATATTAGTTCGGCGTTCGATAAGGTTTGGCATCCCGGGCTTTTGTATAAATTAAAATCTATTTTTTCTGATACATATTATGGAATTCTGAGATCATTTTTAGAGGATAGATATTTTGTTGTGCGCCAAGGTTTGGAATATTCTAATATCTGGCATATCGAAGCAGGAGTTCCTCAAGGGTCCATATTATCTCCTGCTTTGTACTCCATATTTACGTCTGACTTCCCGGAAAATGACTTCACGACAGTAGCAGCGTACGCAGATGATACCGTTCTGTTATGCAGCAGTGAATCTCCAGAAGAAACTTCGATGAACATCCAAAATCACTTGTATGAGGTATCTACATGGCTCAAAAACTGGAGAATGAAAGTTAACCCGCTGAAATCTGTGCAAGTGACTTTTACTTTAAGAAGAAGAACTTGTCCAACTGTTTACCTAGATAACAATGAGATACCGCAAGAAAATAAAGTTCGATATCTGGGCCTCCATTTAGACCGTAGACTGACTTGGGGATATCATATCAAAACAAAACGTTTGCAACTAAATAACCGTACAAAATTACTTTCAAAATTCATCAACAGAAAATCAACTCTATCATTAAAATTTAAATTATTAACATACAAAGCCTATTTACGACCGATATGGAATTACGGTATTGAAATTTTTGGGACCGCAAAGAAAACTCACATTCAAAAAATTCAAACTCATCAGTCAAAAATACTTCGGATGATAACGAACGCCCCATATTACGTAACAAATTTAACATTGCATTCCGATTTGAAAATCCCTTTTGTAACAGAAACTGCTAAAATAAAATATTCCAAATTTAACAGAAAATTAACAGATCACATCAATCCCCTAATACAGCAAATGTCAAGACGAAACTTACCACACCGACGCCTACGAAGAAAATGGAGTAGAGATCTACTGATCTAATTGTTCTATATTTTTATTAACTTATTTTTTGAAATCCACTATACTTTTGAATTATCCACTGGGATGTATTCTTTAAAAAAATATTTCTGTTTATTTATCAAGTCATTTGTTTTTTTCAAAATTTAGTTAAGCTTTTGGATGGTTATACTGTACTGTATAGTTTCTAAATAAAATTAACGTTAAAAAAAAAAATTTTGTATTAAATGGTTTTTCTATTTTCAAATTGATATGATATCTGAATCTAATATCTAAAATCTTGGTTAAATTACTTACCAAATTAACGATGGAAACGATATTAACGTAAAATAATTCATAACTGGAACTTACCTGAAAAAAAAAAACAAAAATAAAAACTTAATTACATGTCATTTAAAAAGTTATAAAACAATCAATAAATGGATAAACATTAATTTGTTTTATGGATAAATTTAAATGTTTATTTACAAGCAATTACGGTAATATTTAATATATTAAAGGGTTGATTAATTAAAGCGAGTTAGAGCGATTAATTTGATTAAATTGGGAAAGGAAGGGCCTTAAGTACTGTAAGTACACCCACAAGGAATTTGCGTGCTCTCATCTTAGTTACACCAAAGGCTTCTTGTCTCTTAAGCTCTATAACCTACACCTAATCAGATTAAGTACTCTCGTTAATACACGATAAAATATCCAAAAAAATATATTTTTGAAATCTAGTTTCAAGTAATAACTAACTAGATTTAAATTCATTTTTAATAAAAAAATTGATTTGACGTTTCTTTTAAAAGAAATTATTTCTTAAAAATACTGTACACTTATCTTTAACATCCGTTTCGGGATCTGGGTAAATTAAATAACTAATAGAATAAAGTTTAAAATTACAAGTATTTTTTTTTTACTTTTGAGACCTCATAGGGTCACTCTAGTTTTCAAGTTTAGGTGTGTTCCAGTGTTGGGTTTCTTTAAAAAGCGCGTTTTATTCGTAGAATATTTTCAGACCAATCTTTTCCGAAAGTTGCTCGAGGGACTCTAATTGGGTTCTTGTTTCTTTTATGTTGTTCGCAAGGAGAGCTAGATCGTCCGCAAAACCCAGGCAGTTTATTTTGATTTCTTTGTCCACTGTTACGTTTTCTGGGTTTGTTTTCCTCCATTTTCTTATTATATATTCAAGTGCTTAGTTGAACATCATAGGCAACAATCCGTCTCCCTGTCTTAGTCCGGTTTTTACTTCGAATGGTACCGAGACCTCACTTCAGAATTTAAGCCAAACTGAAACTGATTTTTATTTTGCGTCTTTCACTTATGATTAAAATAAGGTTATGTTTTTTGAGGTTAGTTTTTTATTTATTTTTAATGTTTTATTAGATACTAATGATAAACTACATTGTTAATTATTTGCATCAGCAAGAGAAAGTCGTGCGCTCTTGGGTTCGAATCCCATCATGCGGTCTTCGGTTCGAATCCTATTCAGGCACGGCATATTTTCATACGTTACAAAAAAATCATTTCAGCCATCACCGTCTGCATTAGCAGTAATTGTAGAGCAGTCGGACGTTAAACCAAAAAAAAGAGAAAGTCGTGTAAGTGTTTCACACCAAATGTTTTTATGTAATAAGTGATATAATAATTGTTTTTTTTTTAGCAGTGCTATTTTTGTTGTATTCTAATTTTATTATTGCGGTTTGTGTTTTTTGGTATAATTAGGGTAATCCTCCTCCAACACGGGCTTTGTTCTTTTGGAGGAGTAGACTAATAAACAAAATAAATAAATAAAATAAAACCAAAGTTCATTTTACATAATTTAGCATCCATAATTTCAATGTTATTTCCTTTGGGATTATTTAGCTATAAAATAAAAAGAAAATATTACTTCCCTTAATTTTTATGTTCCGTGGAGAATTTTGAATCATTTAGTAGTAGGTATTGCATAAGGTATTAGGAAGGCTTTTCTTTTCTACTGCAATTGGAATCTATCCCGTTGGGAGGCTAATGTCATTCTTATAGTACAAAATTCAGAAGACGCGCAGTAAGGAAAATACAGTAATAACAAGCATCTGACAGCGACTGCTTGTAACAAATCTTTTAGTAATTATTAATATTCTTAATAAGAGGCTTTTAAATTACAACGAAACCCAATTGCTTAAAATTTCGGTAGTTACAGTATACATTCAGTAGTACAAAATGTCAAAGGATTAATTTATTGTAATTAGTATCATAAAAAAACAAAAGAAAAGAAGTTTTTTTTTAACTTATTTGTCTATAATCAGCCTTTTTTACACTCACTCTGTTCGTTGCAGGGCTAAAATAAATAGTTCTGTTTCTTATCACATGGTCAACCAATTAAATGACTGAATCATTTAAGAACAGAAGAGGTAGAGGTGTGAAAGACACTAATCAGAGTTATCTCCTCTGAAAGTAATGAATTTCATTATACAGCCAGACCCTGTGGTGAATGAAGTGAAGGTGTCATTTGCAGAGTGGAAAATATGTGCTTTTCAGAGGACCCGGCGTGCTGATAAGCGTACTTTTCCACTCAGTGAGGAAGGCAATTGTAAACCACCTCACTCCTCGTTTTACTTAGTAAAACCTCTACAGGTTCAAACCAGCCTTTTGGCTGATGACCTAAACAACAATCAGCCTTTACAATGTGGTTTTAAGCAAATCATTTTAACGGGAGATTTCACGATGGTTTTGACTCAAAATTTCGATTTTTCGTTTTTTATGTTTTTCAGTAGTTTAGGTCGACCAGAAAAACATTAAATTTTGACTCAAAATTTTTATTTTTGGTTTTTTATGTTTTTCAATAGTTTAGGTCAACCAGAAAAACATTAAATTGCGTCAAAAAAAAAAATGTTTAATAAACTAATTAAGTTTTTATCAGGTTTATACAGAAATATTATCAAGTTACGAAGAATGAATATTTTTCGTAATTTTATATTGCTCGTTTTAGTGCAAAGAGAATTTTAGTTCTTAAAATATCTGCATCACTGTTTTTAATATTCTCAGCTGTTGGTTCAGCTTTCTAAACAACTGTTGATGGGAAATTTACTTTTTGGTGGACATATTGTTTTTGATTTGTGCCTTCCAATTTCTTACCTTTTCCCCTAAATTTAGTTTTTTAACATAAGGTACATTTTTCTCAGAAACCAATAAACCTACCAGGCTGAAATTTAAACCAGTAATTTATCTTGTACATGTACATGTACCGACATTTTTTATGACTTCCTCAGGTGTTCCATAAGTTAGTAATATGCAAAACACGTAAAAAAACAATTTGTAAAAAGTTTATGTTTTTCGTAATTTAAAAAATAATAATATGATTCATAGATTAAATTCAAAAAAATCAGTAGCTCGAGAAGAAACCGGACACCTATATTGTGTAAAGTTTTATTTCCCTATCTTTTACCAATTCTATGAAAAGTTTACCTAAAAATAGCAAATTAAACATTGGCGGATACAAAGTACAGTCTCCCCTTAAGAGAACTAAACTGACGTGAGTGAAGTAGACAGCCTTGGCTCTCACTTCAACTAAATAAAATTTGAAAATAAAGTAACAAACTAAGAAAAGTTGCAAAGTTACAAAATTAACAATAACAATGTAAAAGAAGTAAACAGAAAATGAAGTTAACAATTGAAAAGTAAAAGAAAATTAAATTTTGAAATTTCACTTTAGATTAAAAAGTACTGATGAAGATGAATGGTGAATTTAATTTCGTGTATGTATTAAAAACGTTGGTCTAAGTCGAGGATGTGATGTTTTTTGAGGCGCTTCGTGTCCTCACTGTTGTCCAGCAAATTTAATGCTAGGTAAAAGAAAAGAAGTCTGAAAAGATTTTTTTAATGAAATGATAATTTATGTTAATAATTTTAAATAAAAAAAAACTGGTGTGAAACACTCACACAACTTTCTCTTGCCAATGCAAATAATTAACAATATAACCTAATTAGTAATAAACATTAAATATGCAAAAAGAAAATGAGCCTTAGTTTGGCTTAATAATACTGAAAATCACTCTTTTCTGCTGAACTAGGCTCTATAAAGAAAAATTCTCTACATAAAAGTTGTACATCTTTTAATTTCCTATAAATTTGGTTATACACTTTTGTCGTAAAATGCATACTAACGCTGAAATCGTAAAAAATCAATTTTCTTACACATTTTCGTGAAAAAAAACAGAAAATTGCTAATTACCGCTTAACTAAGCGTTATACAAAAACATGTTTGAAATAAAAGTTGTAAGATTGTGAATTCTCTACAACTTTTATTATAATACATTTTTGCGCTAAAATGCATATTTACGTCGCAATCTTAAAAAAAAGCATTTTTTTACGAGAAAACAATCTCTCAAGAATTTCAGCAGACGTGGCGTCTTCCCTATCTTGTAGAGAATAAAAATTTAGTAAATGAGGCGATTTTTAAAAAAATTGTAGGAGCCGTTTGTCGATAAAATTGCGAAAAAATGAAAAATGACACTAATAAACTACTACTTGCGGTTGACCGATTTTGATGAACATGTTTGTATCCGGTCCGGTAGTAGTATCTAACTTAAGTTTCAAGTTCGTACGATGTTCCGTTCTTGAGATATTCTGTTCACACACACAGACCAATCGCTAAAAACATGTTTTTTTGGGTTCAGGGAGTCTGAAAACGTGTAGATCCGGTGAAAACTCGATTTCGAAAAATCGACATGAAAACAATACTTTTCTTCTGATATATGTTTATATAGGCAAGAGAAAGTAAAAACATTTTTGACTACATAATTAGGTCAGTTGTTTAATTAAACCTAAGAAAATAAACTAGTAAAAAACGAAATAATGAAAAAAATAATACCATCAACAACGGTTGTACACTAGCACCATTGTTACAAGTTTAATAATGTTTTATTACGAAAACATAAAAATAAT
Organism: Catonia carolina; assembly: GCA_035578175.1. Classification (NCBI taxonomy): domain Eukaryota; kingdom Metazoa; phylum Arthropoda; class Insecta; order Hemiptera; family Achilidae; genus Catonia; species Catonia carolina. Next base: position 28,694,977 of record JAQMRL010000006.1, read on the forward strand.
AAAAGGCAACGAGTAACATTAAGTCTATACAAATTATAACGGTTCATGTCGTATTAGTTTATTAAATTTTTCACAAACACTAAACTTGGTAGAAAAAGTTACGATGAACAGTAATTCAATATTGTTGAAGATACCGAGTTGCATCTTGGTTAGAATACTGGGACAATAAAAGTAAAAGAGCAAACAGTAAGGTTTTTATAGTTTGTACTTTCATCAAAAATAATAATTCAGTTGAAAAAAAATCACAGGTTGTTAACCACATCTGTGAATATTAACTTTTACTCAATACTGTAAACAAGCAGTGCATCTACTGTATTCTAATTTTTATAACACAGGAAAACATAATAAAAAAATAAATAAATAAACGATTACTTTTAAAATTATTTTGTAAAATTTATGGTTTATTATATTCATAAAATTCTAATATTTTTAATATAAAATTTCATTAAAATATAAGTACAACTAAAGTTTAAATAACTTTTAACAGTAAAGAAATTATTAAGATTATTTATTAACAAAGCATAGCGTCAATTTATTTTATTTATCAATGGGGATGAGAAGATTGTTTCATTGAATTGTATAAAAAACATGAATTTAAAATTCATAATGTTTAGATACTTTTTTATTAACGTTTTTATAAATCATATTTAAAAATAAATAAAAAAACAGATGTGAAATACTTATACAATTTCCCTTGCCAATGTAAATAATTAACAATATAACCAAACATTAATAAACAACGTAAAAAAAAAAGACCAGCTCCGTGACGTAGTGGGTAGTGCGCTAACCTATTATGTGGAGGTCCCGGGTTCGATTACCGACTAGGGTCTGGAAATTATTACGTGCCATCATTACAGTTTCTTAACCTAACATACTCGCTAATATTTTTCCTCTAGTGGTACCTAACTTAAGTTCTAAGTTGTTATTTTGGTTTTACGTCTGACTGTTCTGCAATTTCTGCTAATGTAGACAGTGGATAATGATGATAATGAAAATTTATAAGAAAATTGAGTGGTACCAGACCTGACCGGGAATCGAACCGGGACTCCGGCGTACAAGCCAGTTGTGCTAACCACTACGCCAACGGGCCGGCCAATCTAAGTTTCAAATTTGTACAATATTCTGTTCTTGAGATATTTATTCAAAGACACGCACACAAACACACCAATCGCTAAAAAATGTGTTTTGGGTTCAAAGGAGTCTGAAAACGTGGATATCCGGTGAAAACTCGATTTCAAAAAACCGACATGAAACCAATCCATTCCTTCCGATATATTCATATAAGGCAAGAGAAAGTCAAAAAAGTAAGAAATTGTAACATAGTTGTAAGGCCGGTCATATTATACAACATGAAAATTACAGATTTAAGAGAGTCTGGACCCACCGGGAGTCTAGTTGTTAAGTCATCACCACGAATAAGCAGTTTAACAGCTGATTTTCGGACACGAAGGTTCTTAGTTCAAATACTACAAGAGGCAGTAACTTTTATACAGATTTGAATACACGACGGTGGTAACTGGTGTACTTTGATGGTTGGGGTTCAATTAACCATACTCTCACAGGAATTATCGGCCTGAGTCTGTAAAAGACTTCACCTCATTTACACGTCATACACGTTATCATCATCACATTGGATCGAAGGGTTGCTTAATATTTCTAAATTGAACAGATTTAAAAGTACTTATACACATCAGGGATAAAAAAAGGGGAATCGAGAGTTTAAAAATAATGTTTTATATTTTTCATATTTTTTTCAATTTTAGATTTTCCTTTGTAATTTTATGTATAGTTATTTTACTTGATGATTTTTTTTGTTTTTAAATAGCGTTGACAGATGGATTTGTCTACTTGGGTTTCGAAAACTTTTAGGTATTTTGCTATAAATTAAATTTATGCTAGCAAAACATTAATTTACAGACTAGGAAAATTTTCTTAAAACACTATGTTTGGAGTGTAGCATTATACAGGAGTGAAACGTGGGTGATAGGGGCTGTAGAAAGGAGAGAATAGAAGCTTTTTTTAATGTTTAAGATTAGATAGGTGGACAAAATAAGTAATTAGAAGTTGTTAGAGGAGTGGATGAAAGAAGATGTATGTAGCAACATCTAACCAGAAGAAGGGATAGGCTAGTGGGGCATATCTTAAGGCATCCAGGTATTGTTCTAAAAATTATTGTGGTTAATATTAAAGGAGTGATTTGTAGGAGGAGGCAAAAGTTAGAATATTTAAAGCAAATTACAAAAGATGTAGGGTGTTGCAGGTATGTAGATATAAAACGACGTGAGCAATATAGAACAGCTTGGAGAATTGCATCAAACAAGTCAAGAGATTGACGAAAAAAATAGCAAAATCATTTATCATTACTTTCTCTTATCTTATGAAGGGAAGGAAAATATTTTCTTCATTTCGATTTTTCGAAATCAAGTTTTTACTGTAAATAGACGTTTTCAGGCCTTCTGAACCCAAAAACATGAGTAAAAACGTATACTTTCGGTGAAAACTCGATTTCAAAAAATGCAAATGTAAACAATATTTTCCTATTTTATATATTCATATAAGCCAAAAGAAAATAAAAATACACGAAAATAAAAAAAACTGTAGTTATTAAATCCATATTTTTATCCTTAAACGTATCACTCAATATATGCAATCCTCTTCTTCAATTTTAAGTACACAAATTCTGGTACGATTAAAGTATATCAGTATTTTAGATTATATACCTAAAATCTCAGGTATATTTGAAAAATTAATTCATAATTTCGAACTTTACTAGGTTTATTAATTTATATTAAGTTTGTGGAAAAGTTTTAACTTTAACGTTAAAACGAACATTGCTTAAAAATAGTTTTGGTAATGTCAATAAATTTTACCTCTATTCTACGTTACTACGTAGAAATGTACATAAACGATCTGAACAAAGTAGGAAGTATTAAGTAAACATAAAAGCCAAAGCTTACTGTTCTCAGTTAGACGTTGTTTGCATAAAATTTGTTGTCCTTACTACGAATTAAACTTGAATAAATACATTGTATAATAACCTGTGTGGTATAGTCATTAAAACGGGAGATTATTGTAAAGTCACATGTTTGAATACTTGGAAAATCCGGGCCTGCTGCCGCTGCAGTCCTGGCTCGCGGTCCTATAATCTTTAGAAACTATAAAAGTAAATTCTATTATTACTTCTTATATGCGTTCAGCTTTGGAATAACGTATTCGTAAATTAATTGCTGTACGCAGATGACACTTTTATTATTTTTGACACAGAAGACAGGCTCCAATATACCATTTATAAGTTGTAAAACATTAACGCAAGTTGGGAATGAGAATATCGGCGCAAAAACTATAACAAGTTTGAGATTTTAAATATTTAGGATGCAGGATTTCCTATGACAAAGATGATGACGTGAGTGAAAAACTGGAAAAATTCAGCACTGTATGCGATTCTATTCGCAGAAGAATAAGAAAGAAAACGAGACAGGACACCCAAATTAAATTTTATAGAACAATGGCTGTACCACTCATAACATATGGCACTGAAACATGGGTGTCATTACAGAGAAATGAATCTCGTATCCAGGCTGCTGAAATGAGATTTTTGTGGGGAGTCAAAGGTTGTACCCGGTTAGATAGAGTACGTAACGAAGCTACACGCGCCGAGTTAAGTGTTCAATCACTGTTGGAAACGTTAAGAATATACACGACTGGTTCAACCATTTACTTCGCATGCCAGCACACAGAATTTCTCAGCGACCATGGAAATGTAAACGAAGAAGGAAGCGAGGCTTGAAAAGACCTAAAAAGAGATGGATGCTGGAACAGGCTATTGAGCCTAATCCTTGACAGTTGATGATTACGATGACTTCTTATACGAGGTGTGGCTATTAAATAACGAGACTGACGTTGTAAAAAATTTTATTTTTATTGTATACATAATCACTTATTTTCACCTTCAAAATACACTCTTTCTCTATCCCTACAACGCTCCATGCGAATTTTCCATGGTTGGAAACAGTGCTGGAAGTCATATTCTGTCAGCTCCTTCAGAACACGTGCCGCTTTCTCTTTTACAGCTTCCACAGACTTAAATCTTGTCTTTTTTAATGCATATTTCACCTTAGGGAACAAGTAGAAGTCACATGGTGCAAGATCTGGTGAATAAGGTCGATGTTCTAACACTGACATGCTGTACTTGGCTGGGAACCTCTTGACAGATAACGCGGAATGAGCTGGCACATTGTCTTGGTGGAGAACCCATGATTTGTCCTTCCACATTTCGGGGCGTTTTTTCCTTACTCTTTGACGTAGTTTAGAAAGTACCTCAAGGTAGTAGTACTGATTAGGAGTTTCACCTTCAGGAACCCAGTGAAGGTAAATAACCCTATGGATATAAAAAAAACAATCATCATTGCTTTAAATTTTGACTTGCTCACTCAAGCTTTTTTGGCTCTAGGTGTAGTTCGGCTCTTCCAGTGAATGAATTCGCGCTTTGTTTCCCGATGATAAGTAAAAAACCAAGTGTTATCATATGTTATTATCTTCTAGTTTTCCCTAAAGTGAAATCTGCATTAAAAGGGACAAGCTTTGAGTATGTGGAAGCTGTATAAAAGAGAAAGCGGCACGTGTCCTGAAGGAGCTGACAGAAGATAACTTCCAGCACTGTTTCCAACAATGGAAAATTCGCATGGAGCGTTGTAGAAATAGAGAAGAAGTGTATATTGAAGGTGACAATAGTGATTATGTATAAAGCAAAAATAAAATTTTTTACAACGTCAGTCTCGTTATTTAATAGCCACACCTCTTATTAATACATTTCTGTTATGGCAATTTTAACTTGAAGTTACGGCAGAAAATGACAAAATGTTCATTTTGGTCAGTTCTGTTGTAAGGTATAGAGGTTTGCACCAAAAAGCTGCAAATATCAACCGTATTGAAGCATTTGAGATGTGATTCATAGAAGAATATTTCAAGTCTAATGTGCCTCACAAAGAACGAATAAAGTGCTGTTATTGAGTATGAAGAAGGTGTTCCATATAGCAAGGAATAGGAAAGAGTACACTGTGGTGATAGCCAACATTAGTTGGACATGACATGGCACAGGAAGAGGGGTTAAAAGGAGGGAGAAAGAAGTGAAAAGAAGGAGGTATAGCCTATAGATAAAATGACGAAGGGAGGGAGAAAGAAATAGGTGGTTTTAAGGAGTGAGTAAAGGAGGGTTATAGTGAAGAGGAAGAGGAAGAAAAATTGAAAGGGGGGGGGACGAAAAGCATTTAGTTAGCAGTTTAATTCATTTAATATTACACTAATTAAAAAATGGAGAAAAATAATGTATACAAAATTGGCCGCATCCGTAGTATATGAGTTTGCGTTTTAGACTGGAATATGAAAGGTCCCGGGACCAATTTCTCACAGGACGTCTAAAACTATACAATTTATTAAAACCCACTGTTCCATTACCCATGACATTCCCTAAAACAAGAATATTTATGCGATAGAATACAAAAAACTTAAACTTTCGTTTTTAAAAATATAAATAGTTAAAATATAGCTGAATAATTCAAATATACTTCCTCAATATCAAAAATACACATGAAATTTTCCGATTCGGATTTAAAAAAGTTGATAGCCACACTTCTCCCCGTTCAAATCCTTTTGTTTAACTAACAAAAAATTATATAAATAATTTTCTTTTTAATTAATAAAAAATTATAAGTTAACAAAAAACTAACCTAAAACACATAAAACTAATTTTAATCATTATTAAATGATGCAAAATGTAAACCAACATTACTTTGGCTTAATAATACGGAAATCACTCTTTCACGCCAACAAGGATCTGTAGAGAAAAATGCTTAAACAAAAGTTGCAGATCTTTTAATTTCCTATAAATTTGATTTTATAACTTTTGTCGTAAAATGCGTGTTAAAGCTGAAATCCTAAAAAAATCGATATTTTACACGTTTTCATGAGAAAAAAACAGCTAATCGCTAATGACCGCTAAACTAAGCGTTATACCAGAAAAATATTTGCAATAGGCCTAAAAGTTGTAGAATTTCAACAGACATGGCGCCTACCGTAGACCATAAAAAATATAGCAAATAAGGTATTTTGAAAAACTCGAAAGAGCCGTTTTTGAGACAATCGCAAAAAAGCCACGAACAAACTACTACTTCTGGTTGACCGATTTTGATGAAAATGTTTGTGTCGGGTCCCCTCTAGTAGTATCTAACTTAAGTTTTAATTTTCAACTTCGTACGATGTTTCATTCTTTTGATTTTTACTATATTCGCGCGTGCGCGCGCACACACCCACACAGACCAGTCGCTAAAAACATGTTTTTTGGGTTCAGGGGTTTTTAAAACGTGTATATCCGGTTAAAACTCAATTTCGGAAAATTCACATGAAAACAGTACTTTCCTTCCTATATATTCATATAGCCAAGAGAAATTTAAAATTATACATAAAATACTTTGCACACCATCCAAACATTCATTTTTAATTAAAAAGAAAAATCTATTTGAGTTAAAAAATATTATAAACGATTTTGCAAGTCAAGTGAATTGAATGTGTTATTTGCGCATCATCAATTCACTTGTTGAACTTAGTTTGTGTGACTTTCCTACTTGTTGCATTAACATTACAATCCTTATTATTTAACTTAAATTTGTGCTTAGATAGTAAATTAACTTGAATGTGAATGACTGCTATTAGTTTATTTTCTTATACGATCAAAGATTAATGATACAGAAGTACGATGAAAGTCTATTGATCACAGTTCCAATCTTAGATGTGACAGGAATTTATGATAATCAAAACTTTTTTCATTACCTTCTACGCTTTTAATGAATTGTTTTAAAAAGTTTTAGAACAAAAAAATCGATGTGAAAAATGTAACTTATTAAATAGCTTGCTATTTGGTAATCAAACTAATACTACTGTTTTCTCAATTATACCACGGTTACTTTACTAGACGGTAGAGATCATCAACAATATGCGCAGTGACAAGCCACCCCCTCTGACGTCACTGGTCACCAGCGACAGCCGACGCACGATACGTACCGTGTCGGTCTGTGATGTTTAATAGTCTTAAAACGGTCTGTAATACTTTACTAGTCTTTAAAAATGGTGTGTTGTGCGATTGCCGGGGGTTCTAATCACGATAGACACCAAAAGAAGTTGGGTATTATAAGTTTTACCGTTTTCCAAAGGCCATTGAAACTAGATTGAAGTGGATAAATGCTTACAGGTGGGCCGATTAATTTTCTTCTGATAGTGGTCGCGTGTGTTCAGAACAATTCGACGAATCGGATTATGTACGCGATTTTAAGTCCGAGTTGCTAAATCTTCTATTAAAACGTGACTTAAAAGACGAATTATGTCCTACATTGAAATTTGCCGTTTTGTAGGGAACGTAAAAATCTAGCAGAGAAACAATACGCTTGTAAGAAAGTTTATGATATATTAAACTTATCATCTAATTACAACACAGGCAGTTCACAAAATGAAGGATAGCCGTAGAGAAAGCTAGGCCTCGTTTTAATGAAGAACCGCCAAATTTTAATGTTGCGCATTCAGAGGAAACTGATCTCTTAAAACGTGAAAACGCCGAATTAAAAGAAGAAAACAAGTTACTTAGAGAAAAACTTCAGGCTGCAAACGAAGGATTATTAAAATTAAAATCGATTTCCCGTGTAAACATACCTAAACCGCTATGTTTGCAAAAACAATGCAAAAAGCTTACCGTCACTACTCGCCGGCAGAGTTGTTGTGGACCAGACTACGTCATCTTATATCTCACAGCAGCTACGCGTGACCGCTACCGTCTAGTATAATAACCGTGAATTATACCTAAAGTAAAGAGTTTTATTAATTTTACTATACATTTTATAGAATCTTTTTCAATATGAAGAATGAGCTGATGGTGATACACAAATAGAGCTTGAGGAACATGAGAAACAGATGAAATTACTCCAGATTATTATAAATTACCCACCAGGTTGGTCTAGAGGTAAAGTCGTCGCCAAGAGTCAGCTGTTAAACAGCTGACTCTTTGACTGCTTTGATTTTTTTACTTCTGGTTTTGGGCCACTTACGGTTAAATCCAGAACTTCAAACCCAATTTTGGCTCAATAACTTTTTGCATAAATTACGAAACCAAAATTCCTTTGTTACTATCTCCAATAGTTTCTGATATCTGGATGTGATGGACGGACAGACAAAACAAAATGCTAGATGACAATTTAAAAAATTATCCCTATTTGCGTTAGGTTTCCATCTGAAGGAACCTACTAATCAGAAAGAATCCCCTCCATAGAAAACCAAGCCAGAACAAAAACACCGAATGTCAGTTTTTTAAGAACTCAATATTATACTGTGACAATATGAAGACGAATATGGTTCAAGAAATTTCTAGTACTTAATTCATAAAATGTTAGAGAGTAAATAATAGAGTGAAAAAGTAACAATAAGGCTAGTTATAAAAGGTCATTTAAAAAGGAACGCGCTATTGTGTATGATAAGGTAGGGTCTTTGTTGTACAACTATTTATGAAAGGGTCGGTTGATTACCTGTAACAACTTTTATTCTATTTATAATAGATATATTTACTTGTTTACAATAGTTAAGACTTTTCCAGTAAAAAGGATTTTTTGTACTTTATTATTTGTATCGAATTTCTCTGTTTTGCTAGAATTATCTTTTTGATCCACTATATAAAGAGACCCCCGGGCGGTCAGTGGGTTAGTATCCGTTTGATCTTTGACGAGTGTTTATTGAGTGGCTATAGGTGCGTAGTATCAGAGCATTTTAGTGGTTAACTATTGTTATATTATCTTGTAACCCTCCGGGTTGGTCTAGAGGTAAAGTCGTCGCCAAAATTAGCTGTTTAACAGCTGATTTCCGGAGACGAAGGTTCCTGGTTCAAATCGTAGTGAAGGTAGTTACTTTTATACGGATTTGAATACTAGACAGTGGTTACCGGTGTACTTTGATGGTTGGGGTTCAATTAACCATTCTCTCTTAGGAATAGTCGGCCTGAGTCTGTACAAGACTACATCTAATTTACACGTCATACATATCATCCTCATCTCATTGGGTCATGGGGTTGCTTATTGTTCTCAATTGAACAGATTGCAACGTACACATTAGGGATTTAAAAAAAAAAATATTATCTTGTGTATGTGCATTATATTCAGTTTTTGTGTATGTGCTTTGTGTATAATTATTGTTTGTAAGTGGTATTAAGTGAATTATTGAGTTATTTATTGTGTTGCTTCATTATAATTAGTTTATTGTTTATTCTGTAAATCTTTTAGTGTAATGAATACTTGTAATTGTAAACTTTAGTGTATTAATTATTTAATTACCTAGATCCCGAAAACGGACCTTAGCGATAAGTGTCACAATACTTTTGGAATCTTGTTCAATTGCTACAAGCAACATGCGGGTTGCAGTGAACGCCTTAATGAAACTACATGTTAAAAGTAGTACTCTTGTCATAAACACTTGTAAAGAAATTATATAATTAAAAATAAATCATGCCGGCCGCACTGGCGTAGTTGGTAACGTGCTCGCCTCTCACCATGCGGTCTTGGGTTCGAATCCCACTCAGCCACGGCATTTTCATATGTTACAAAAAAATCATTTCATCATTCACAGCTGCAACCCAACGTCGTCGCTAATGACCACAGTAGTTGATGCGACGTTACCATGTACCATAGCATGCCTACCATATGCATAGCATGCATACCATAGCATGTTTTTAGCGATTTTGGTCAGTGTATAAACAGAATATCTCAACAACGGAACATCGTACGATGTTAAAACTTGAAACGTAAGATAGATACCACCAGAGGCCCGACACAAACATTTTCATCAATATCGGTCAAACGAAAGTAGTAGTTTATTCGTGTGATTGATCACTGTTTTGCAATTTTCCCAAAAAACGGCTCCTATGTTTTGTTAAAAATCACCTCATTTACTATTTTTAATGCTTTAAATGCACTACAAGATAAGTAAGGCGCCATGTCTGCTAAGTTCTTTGGGAGGCTATTCTCACGTAGAAAAAATGGTTTTTTAATATTGCGGCCTTAATATGCATTTTAAAGCAAAAATGTATACAATCAAAGTCGTAGACAATTTAAAACTTTTATCGAAATATTTCTTTGTATAACGCTTAGTTTAGTGGTAATTTGTGATCTTCTGTTTTTTTTTCATGAAAATCTGTAAAAAATGGTTATTTTAAGATTTCGGCCTTTGTTTCGGCCATTTACGACAAAAATGTATAAAATAAAAGTTATAGAAAATTAAAAGTTCTACAACTTTAGTTTAAGCATGTTTCTTTACAGAGAGCCTAGTTTAGCGTTAAAGAATGATTTTTCCGTATTATTAAGCTAAACTAAGGTTGATTTTCATTTTGCATCATTCACTCATGATTAAAATAAGGTTATGTTTTTGTGGTTAATTTTTTGTTTTGTTTATTTCTAATGTATTATTATAATGTCAGGTTATATTGGTCATTATTTGCATTGGCAAGATAAAGTCAGGTGAGTGTTCACTCCAGATTTTTTTACAATTGTACTGTTTTGAGAGTGTTCTGTTTCATTAAGGCGTTCACCTGCAACCCGCACGTTTCTTTTAGATATTGGAAAAGATCGTATTTTTGTTTTATCTGTCGTGGGCTCTTTACACTCTTCACAGTTTATTTTTTTGTATTCGAGGCGGCGAGAAAAACCCATGTTCATTCCCTCACGATGAGGGGTAGTAGTGTTGGACTCAATTGAGGCGTCCTCGTCCAACCCAAGGAGGCCGCAACTGCCTACTAACCAAAAACCCGCCGCCTGGCCACTTGATCCGACATCAAGCAACAAACCCTCCATCTCCCTCGGAACTGTTAATGTAATACTACACGAGAAATGTCGGGTTAAAAAATTTACACACTGTCAGCGGGGCATGGAAGGGAACCGTAGCCTAATTCCCCTCTCGGTGTGACTGACCAACACTCCTCTCTCACTTTCATTCATCTCTTTCATCATCAGCTCTGGAAATAAAGTATGCCTACTTTATTAGATCGGGACACAGGATTGATTTACTGTGGGAGAGGGCGATCCCGCTGATCTCCAGATGTCTCCTCCCTCCGCAGTCTCCCGATCACCCTCTCTGCAAACTGAACTCTTCACAGTTGGTAAGTTGCAAAATTTGCACTGTAACTGACGAAGCGTAAGCGAATATAAAAAAAATAGACTTTTTGTAATTAAAAAGAAACAGTTGTAATAATTTAGGTGTTCCACACACTTTACACAAGGTTAATAATGAAATGCATATTATGCAGCAATGGTATTATGGAACAGTTTAATATAAACTTAACAGTGGTTGGTTGGGAATATAAATGTTTGTAATGACGTAACATAACACAGCATAAAATTATGCAGAATACTGTAAAACATTAGTACCCCGTGTTATACATAATGAATTTATTACATTAATGTATTCATATGTCAAGTTAATTAAATTAGTGGCATACGTGTGAAAATTTAATTAGTTTAAAAGATAAGTTATGTCATGGACTGTAAATTATTGGGTGGGAATTTAGAATATCGTAGATTAAGACCGAAGATGTAGATTTGCCATCTGCAATGTCCATTCAGGAGTACCGTTTATTTATTAGTTTAATTAATGTAAAATTCAAAATGTTTGCAAATTTGGTGCTGAAATACTATTTTCATTAAAGTTAAATGAATGTCTAACGAGTAATTCAGGGGTTGTTTTGTGTGTACAGTTCGTTTTACTGGTTAGTTTTACTACTGGTTAATTTTAGATAATATTCAAAGTTAGTTTTCATAGAAGCATCTAATTAATTTAAATTTAAATTTGTAGTAATAGTTTTTAATAGAAACTTAATAAAATTAGTAAATGAAATGTGTTTTTACTTTCTCTTGCCTATATGAATATACAGGATTGTTTTCATTACGATTTTTTGAAATCGAGTTTTCACCGGATATATACGTTTTCAGACCCCTTGAACCCGAAATAATGTTTTTAGCAATTGGTCTGTGCGTGCGTGCGTGCGTGCGCGCGCGCGTGCGTGCGTGTGTGTGTGTGTGTGTGTGTGAACAGAATATCTTAAAAATTAACATTGTACAAACTTGAAACTTAAGTTAGGTACTACGAGAGGACTCGACACGAACATTTTCATCAAAATCATTCAACCGGAAGTAGTAGTTTGTTCGTGTCATTTTTCACTTTTTTGCGATTTCCTCAAAAACGGCTGTTACGATTTTTTAAAATCGCCTCATTTACTAAATTATGAATGCTCTACAAGATAGGGTAGGTGCCATGTCTGCTGAAATTCTTGGAGAGCCTGTGCTATCATAAAAAATGTTTTTTTTATTGCGGCTTTAATATGCATTTTAGCACATAAATGTTTATAGTAAAAGTTGTAGAGAATTTAAAAACCTACAACTTTTATTTCTTACATTTCTTTGTATAACGTTTAGTTTAGCGGTAATTAGCGATTTTCTGTTTTTTTTTCCACGAAAATGTGTAAAAACTTAAATCTTTTAAAGATTTCAGCCTTAGTATGCATTTTACGACAAAAGTGTGATGAAGTTTATAGGAAATTAAAAGATCTAAAATTTTTATTAAGAGAGTTTTCTCTACAGAGTCTAGTTTAGCGTGAAATAATGGTTTTCATTATTTTTAAGCCAAACTGAGGTTGATCTTTTTCATCATTCACTCATGATTAAAATTAGGTTATGTTTTTGTGGTTAGTTTTTTGTTTATTTCTTATGTTTTATTACTAATATTAGGTTTATTGTCAATTATTTGCATTAACAAGAACAAGTTGTGTGTGTTTCACACCAAATTTTTTTGATACTTAACATGACCGCATTATACAATTCTAGAGGTCTATTTGGCCCGTTTTAACTGTCCTTCGTTTTGTGCGGAGGGGCCACAACCCAGTTCGGTCTATACTGTCTTCAACAATTGTACACACACACACACACACAAACACACACACACACACACACACACACCCAAAACGACGTTCTGATAATTTCTCCCGCGTACGCGGGCGAATATATATATATATATATATATATATATATATATTTTTATTGAAAATTTTTACTAAAATATATAAAAACTGAAAATAATGAAAGGAAAAAAGTTTTTGAAAAGGAAGATGGAAAAATAAATGGTTGTGGTTATGTTTATTTACCTGATGGAAGGATGATGCTGAAATATTTAAATTGATAATTAGTATCTGAAACATATATTTGTATTGGGGGCTCGATCTCCTGTACCGAAATGAATCTGTTTTCATGAAAAGCAAAAACAGAACACCGGGTGGACAGAAGAAACAGAAAAGCCTACAGTGAACGAATGCTGAGAAAATAGGCTGAAAAAGAGCTTCTAGAAACGTCTAAAGTCACCTTACATTATCTAAAATTGGCCATATACGAGGGGAAAAAATTTATTGATAATTAATATTGAATGTGTTATATTGTTTTTACATTATCAGTAACCTAGAGTGGTTTTACAGATTACTAAGTAAACGTGGCCCACTCAAGTACGTAACTAACAACACAAACTTATAAACAATTTTTAAACTTAAATAGTTTTGAAGGAATTCCTCTTCAAAAGTAATGTAACTTGACCTTATTGGTATTAATTAAAATAAAAAACTTTGTTCGTGAAAAATCTTTATCACCAACAATTTTTGTTTGTGAAATTGCAATAAGGTTTTTGAATTGCAACTTAATTCTACTAAATCGTAAAATATATCAAAATATAAAAGAGAACGAGGACGCCCGAGGAAGAGATGAGTAGATTTGAGAGTTTCGGAACAGGAAGAGATGTCTAATCCTTGAAAGGAAGACGAACAAGAAATAGAAGGAGGAGGAAGAGGAAGAGACGAAAAAGGAAGAGGAGGAGGAGTAGAAAAGAAGAAGAAGAAGAAGAAGAAAAAGAAATCGTTGCAATACTCGTATTGCAACAATAAACATCTATATCATAACCGATATTAAATTTTGCGTTGACTATTTCAACATAAACGTATATCATCAATTTATAAATTAATTAAGACAAACATTTGTTGTAGTAGTAATATTAACATTTTAATTTAAAATTTATCACCGAGAAATTTGCATTGCTAAGAGTAAAGTGAGAATTTAAAATTAAAGATAAATATTTCTTTGAATTTTAATCCTGAATATATTTTAAACTCTCAGGAAACTTAATATCAATTTACCTTCATTTCAAAATCTCATCTAAGTAATTAATATCCAGTTAATTAAATCTCACCTAATTAAATAAATTTCTATAAACTATATAAATTTTGTAATTAGCAAGGAATTTTTAATATATAAATTATAATTTGCATTTTTAATAATACTAAATCAAACATTCCTTGGCGAGGACAAATATTTTCAGTTTATATTATCTATGTTTCATCAGAGCAAGTTATTATTATTTTACAGTTTTCCTTGTATTCCTGAAATTCATTTTCCTTTTTATTAGTTAGTTCTGCCCTTAACAGACAGGTGGAGTGTCAATTTATTTACACTCAATCTGTCCGTTGCAGGGCTAAAATAAATAGTTCTGTTTCTTATCACATGGTCAGCCAATTAAATGACTGAATCATTTAAGAACAGAAGAGGTAGATGTGCAAAAGACACTAATCAGAGTTATCTCCTCTGAAGGTAATGAATTTCATTATACAGCCAGACCCTGTGGTGAATGAAGTGAAAGTGTCATTTGCAGAGTGGGAAATCTGTGCTTTTCAGAGGGCCTGGCATGCTGATAAGCGTAATTTTTCACTCAGTGAGGAAGGCATGGTAAACCACCTCACTCCTTATTTTACTTAGTAAAACCTCCAGAGGTTCAAACCAGCCTTTTGGCTGATGACCTAAACAACACATTAGTTAGTTATGTTTAAATTCAAAAACCCTTACTAACTAAATGAATCTCTCATTCATTCACTGATCACTAACTCTAACTTCTCGATCACGTAAAAGCCGAAATACTAGAATTCGGAAAAGTTAAGCATTTATATTTTGGCTTCTTGTCCATAAGAGGAAAAAATAGAGCGACAATTTATAAAGCAATGCATTTCGTATTACTTCTCTACCTCTAAAACTGACGATATAATATATTCTAATTCTTTTTCTTTCTCTTGCCTATAAAAATATATAGGAAGGAAAGTATTATTTTCATGTTGATTTTTCGAAATAAAGTTTTTACCGGATCTACACGTTTTCAGACCCCCCCAACCCAAAAAAAACATGTTTTAAGCGATTGAAAATGTAATTTACTAGTTAAGACATGTTTATTACGAAAATTAACTGTATTTATAATTCATCATACAACGTGAAAAAATTTGTTAATAAAAATTAGCTTGGAAATTCTTGTTACTTCGATATAACGAGTACCTCGATTTAACGAATTTTTTCTAAGGATTCTCGATTTCGTTATATCGAAGTTCGACTGTATAAACTTCTGTGTAAACACAGAAAGGGGACTACACCCGCCTAATGACTACTACCCCGTATCAGTTGATTGACCATTTGGCCATAAAAACCAACAAATTAAAAATATTTAAAAGAATTTTTATATTTAAAAATTGTCAAATTATTTACATTCAATCTGTTCGTTGCAGGGCTAAAATAAATAGTTCTGTTTCTTATCATATGGTCAGCCAATTAAATGCTGAATCATTTAAGAACAGAAGAGGTAGAGGTGCAAAAGCTACTAATCAGAGTTGTCTCCTCTGAAAGTAATGAATTTCATTATACAGTCAGACCCTGTGGTGAATGAAGTGAAGGGGTCATTTATAAAGTGAAAATATGTGCTTTTCAGAGGGCCTGGCATGCTGATAAGCGTAATTTTTCACTCAGTGAGGAAGGTAATGGTAAACCAACTCACTTCTTGTTTTACTTAGTAAAACCTCAACAGGTTCAAACCAGGCTGATCATCTAAAAAAACAACATTTAAAAATAATATTACAAAATAAAAATTAAATTATGATGTTTAGTGGGTAAAATAAATTTTAAAGCAATAAAAAATATAGAGAACAAAATATGGTAAAAATGTGTATTTGTAAAGGTTATAATAATACGAAACGATGGATTTTTAATCTTTTTAATGTGGAATGTTCGGTTAAAATAAATATTTATAATACACGAGTGAATAGATTTGTGAATTCAGGAGTTAAAAAAATGCAGAGGGTTGCTATAAATGTATGGATTTGCATTCTTTATATTAATATGCTCTACTAATGGAGTTGAAAATAGAGAAATGTTAAAAGCTATTCTTTAAAAAGAAACGGTGTGGTATAAATGTAATACACAGAGTAGAATTGTATTGTGGTTTCTGTCCTGCGTGGGGAAGGAGGAGGAGGAGAAGTATGATTCTATGAACCTATTTGAATATCCCGCAGTACCCATTGTATTAATGTTATATACGAGTATGTTAATGTATTAGGCCTAAATAAATATCTTTGAATTATGAAAAGCGGAGAACACAAATCAAAATTACCAGTAGTACTTTACCCGTTTCTCTTCAAATATGTTTGCACTATATTCTAATAGGTTTTGCATATAAATGCTTGTTTTAAAGCACAAGTAATTTTATGCATTATATATTTTATATATTTATACTTTCTCTTGCCTATGTGAGTATATACCGTAGGAAAGAAAATATTGTTTTCATGTCGATTTTTCAAAATTGAGTTTTTACCGGATATACACGTTTTCAGACACCCTGAACCCAAAAAACATATTTTTAGCAATTGGTGTGTGTGTGTGTGTGTGGGCGCGTGCACGTGTAATTAATAGGTAATTAAACGATCTACAACTTTTATATTGAGCATTTTTCTTTTTAGAGCCTAGTTTAGCGTCAAAAAGTGACTTTCCGTATTATTAAGCCACACTGAAGTTGGTTTTCATTTTGTGTCATTTACTCATGATTAAAATTAGGTTATGTTTTTTGAGGTTAGCTTTTTTTATTTCTAATGTTTTATTACTATTTTAAGTTATATTGTTAATTATTCGCATTGGCAAGAGAAAGTTTTGTGAGTGTTTCATACCACTTTTTTAAATATACATTACTCATATTTAAGAAAAAATACAATGCATTATTAATATTACATACACGATCGAAGGTTGGCCAATAATCAGCCTGTAGGTCCAAGGCGAGATGATTTATCAGTACAGCTGTTGAAAAGTACTCAAAAATTTACTTTAATTTTGAATTGATTATTATTATTTGTGGCAATTTTTTTAAATTGTCATTTATTATTTAGTTTTACCAGTTCGTCCTTCACACCCAGATATCAGAAACTACAACAGATACTAACAAACGGTTTTCGGTTTCATAATCTACACAAGAAGATAGTGAGCCTAAATTGGGTTTCGAATTCCGGCTTTGACCGGAAGTGGCTGAAAACCGTATGTTAAAAATTAAAGTCAGAAACTACAAGAGATAGTAACAAACGGTTTTCGGATTTCTGATCTACACAAAAAATTATTTGCTATTGTTTATAATTTTGAGTACAATCCCTTTAATTAAGATATAACTGATTTTACAACATATTACAAAAATACAAAATTCAAAAGAAAACAAAAAAAAACTCAGCATAATCTAGACGTGACCTATAAATGGTCGTCTGCCAGGATTAGTAAATTCAAAATTAATCAAATAAAACTCTCTGTTTCCATTAAGCACAACTTAAAGAGAAATAAATACCTACTGTGGGTCTATAACGTGATGGCCTCCGGCAAAGGGGAGCAATATGCGGATTGTAAAACCATTTCAGAAAAGATTTTTAATTTTTTTGAGTAACTAAAACTTGTCGAAAATGATGTATTTTTATAAAACAAAGTAGTTCGCATGTTTTATGTCTTAAAAAATTATTTCCAAAAACACACGCTTAATGAGATAATGTATAATTTAGTTAAGGTTTTGTTTTTTAAGAAAAAACCGAACTTTTCAAATACATCGCCATTTAAAATTTTCTCTTTCTTTCGTTTCCAACATGTATACTGTTATCTTTAAAGACCGAAAAGTTTCCCGCATGCTGAATTCATGTTGTGTTTCACGATTTTACAAAATTTATTTATGAAAATACCTCATTACTTATAAAGTAATGATTTTTTGTTACATTTTATTGCATCATCATTTTCCATAATTATTACAGAACAGACCTGCTAAATATTTTGTTAATCCGTGAAATAGTTGTTGAACAATGATTAGTAAAAGTTTTGTTTTTGAAGAAAGAACAAAACTTTTCAAAACGTTCAAACACTTCAAAAACCTTTAAAAAACTTTTAAGAAACTTCTTTTTTTTAATTTTTAAAAAACTTTTTCCTACCACAAGTTCCAAAAACAAGTTTTAAAAATACTTTTTCTAAATTATACATAACTTAATCTCATTAAGTGTGTGCTTATCGAAATAATTTTATAGAACAAAAAACATGCGTAATACTTTGTTTTATAAAAATACGTCATTTCCGACAAGTTTCAGTTACTTAAAAAAAACTAGCTGTATATTTTCTGAAATTATTTTACAATCAACATATTGCTCCCCTCTGCCGGAGGCCATCAAGTTACAGACAGACTAAACTAACAAAATACCTCATCGAGTCTTTCATTTTGACCTAAAGGTACACGTCAACAGAAAATTATTTGATTTCTGGAACAATAGGTGGACCGAGTTTCGTAGGTGGACCGAGTTTCGTAGGTGAGGCCACCTACGAAACTCCACGTGGTACGAAAATTCCTCTACTCGAATTCCATAATTGCAGGGAACAGGTTGTTATCTGCCGAGTACGGATTGGGCACTCACTTATATCACACCAGCACCTGCTCATAAAATCTACGCCGACAGTGTGCCCTTTCTGCAACGCAAAAGCATCGGATTCACATATCGTTCCAGAATGTCGAGATTTTCAAAGCGCCCGTACTCTTTTTGGTATTTCTGAAATATTTCACGAAGATGTTAGGTGTAAAGACAGTTGTAACAAAGTTTTAAAATTTCTTCGTTAGGTTGCTGTTGAAAACACAATCTGATAGGCCTACTAATGTTCTCTATTTTTATGTTTAAATTTATGAAATTATTGTGGTTTTTATTGTTATTAGTATAATTCCCATTGTAGTCGCTAATAACCATTAGCAGTTGATGCGACCTTTATAAATAAACTTAAAAAAATACCCCATCTTAATAATACATAAAACCTAAATACTCAAACTTATATTATTTTAAAAATAAATAATTCTAAAATTTAATAAGAATACTAAAAAGAAGTTTTTCAAATTGTTAAATAACCCTAGTTAAATCAATAAAAATAAAAATAGAGCAGTTTTTTAAGACAAAATTCAGTATTCTCTGCTTGTTCTTTTGAAACAATTCTTTTTAAACCTTTACTTTAAAGATTGAAGTAAAAGATGTTAAAATTATTTATTTAACCCGATTTTCAATGTTAAAAATATAAATTTATTTAACCATTTATTTCTACGATACTGTTCGAGAAAACAAGATGTATATATTATTGAACATGAATTTAATGTATTTGTAAATATTTATTAATATATCATATATGATGTATCTGATTCAATATTATAAAAATAGAACATTAATGGATCATTACTTGAAAAGATACAGTAAAATCTCTCTATAGCGGAATTGAAGGGACCATGAGATACCGCCGCTATAAAGAGAGTTCCGTTATAGAGAGAGCGAGTAATTAACGGTGGGAGGGAAGAATTGGAGTACTAATTTTTCTGTACAAAATAACTTATATACGTATGTAAATGGTGCATGGAATAAGTTTTTGAAAAACTACTGAATAGATAACTTTATGACGAATGTTTAATACAGTAGATTACTTCAATACAGTGAGATATTTAAATTAATTACCTACATTAAGTGTAGGTTATTAACTTAACAAGAAATTTGGATACAAACTGGTTTTATTAGATGTTGTGTTACTAATGTTTAACAATAGAATTTCACTTTTCGTATTGAACTTTTTTCAATAATCATTCATACAGTACATACCGTAATAGATAGCCTAAAATTAATTAGCACTGAAACTCGGTTTTTACTGAACAGTAATAAACATAGGATACATACAATTAAAATCTCCTAAAACATAGGCTACACAAACACAAAAAAATACACAGTACAGTATATATTTTTTTGTTATTAAGGAAACAATGACTGTGAAGTACATTTCATTTCGTAAAATAAGTTGTAAATTTTGTTTCGTTTTCAATTCATAAAACATGTCTTCAATCTCATTTTCAATGTTTAAAACTTGTAAATTTTCATTTACATATTGGCAATGACAGTACGTTGAAACAACAAGAATAGCGTCTAGTGCTTGTTTACTTGAAGGGACAACATTTCTGTTTCCATTTCATCGTCATTCTCTTTCTTGCTCGTTGTTTTGGGCTAAGACATTTTCGATTATTGCATCATTGTCAACATCTGCTGAAGTGGCTAAGTCATTGTCTGCCCCTACATAGGCGTCTAAATCCATATCCTGAAGATATTGTTTTGCCGCTATAGAGAGATTTTTGTGCCGCTATAACGAGAGTTAAATACATTATCGTAGTATACGAAAGGGTCGGGGTCGGCAAATAATGCCGCTAAAGAGAGATTTCCGCTATATAGAGTTCCGAAATAGAGAGATTTTACTGTATAATGTTTACCAAAACAAATCAACATGATACTCAAAATGAAAAAGGAGTTATTCCGGTATTCAGTGAGTATTTTATACAAATATAAGGAAAGAAATAAGTTATATATTTGTGCAACCTCAAAATGTCTTGCAAATCAATAACAACGGTGGTATTATATTTATTTTCGATGGCAGAATGCTGAGTTTATAATACTGTCTAGAGAAGTGTGTTTCTGTCTTCTTGCAAAGTAGGTATCGATTTAGAAAACAAGAATATAAACAGCAGAACATATTTTTGTTTTCGTTTACATTGGGAAAAGTGGTAAAGAAATAAGAGAATATACAATAGGGTATTGTTGTACAATCTTTTTAGATAGACGTTTTATATTTCTCATTTTTATTGTCTTTTGATGATATTTAAACTTGAATAAATAATAAAAATCTGGTGTGAAACACTCACACTGATTTCTCTTGCCAATGCAAATATTAAACAATATAACCTAACATTAGTAATAAAACATTAGAAATAAACAAAAAACTAACCTCAGTACATATAATCAAATTTTAATCATGAGTGAAAGACGCAAAATTAAAATCAACCTCAGTTTGGCTTAAAAATACGGAAAATCACTCTTTAATGCTAAACCAGGCTCTGTAGAGAAAAATGCTCTAAACAAAAGTTGTAGATCTTTTAATTTTCTATAAATTTTATTATATACACTTTTGTCGTAAAATGCACGTTAAGGCTGAAGTATAAAAAAATACAATTTTTTTTACATTTTTTCGTGCGAAAAAAAAACAGAAAATCGCTCATTACCGCTAAACTAAGCGTTATAAAAAAAATGTTTAAACAAAAGTTGTAGGATTTTAAATTGTCTTTAACTTTTATAATATACATTTTTGCGCTGAAATGCATATTAAAGTTGCAATTTTAAAAAAACAATTTTGTACTAGAAAACAAACTCCCCAAAAAATTCAGCAGACTTAGCGCCTACCCTATCTTGTAGAGCATAAAAAATTTAGTAAATGAGTAAAATTACATAAATAAGTGAAAATTACACGAATAAACCTATAAACCTACAAACTTCCGGTAAACCAATTTTGATAAAAATGTTCGTGTCTGGTCCGATAGCAATACCTAACTTAAGTTTCAAGTTTCTCAAAAACGGCTCCTAAGTTTTTTCAATCGCCTCATTTACTACACTTTTAATGCTCTATAAGATAGGGTAGGTGCCATGTCTGCTAAAATTCTTGGGGAGACAGTTCTCTCGTAGAGAAATTTTTTTTTAAAGATTGCGGCTTTAATATGAATTTTAGCGCAAATATTTATATAATAAAAGTAGTAGAGAATTTAAAAACCTACAACTTTTATTTCAAACATTTTTTCTACAACGCTTTGATTAGCGGTGATTAGCGATTGTCTGTCTTTTCTCATGACAATGTGTAAAAAAAATCGAACTTTTTAAAAGATTTCAGCCTTAGTATGCATTTTACGACAAAAATGTATATATTCAAATTTGTAGATAATTAAGAAATCTACAATTTTTATTCAGAGCATTTTTCTCCACAGAGCCTACTTTAGCGTGAATGAGTGATTTTCCGTATTTGTAAGCCAAACTGTGGTTGATTTTCATTTTGCGTCTTTCACTCATGACTAAAATTAGGTTATGTTTATTGAGGTTAGTTTTTTGTATATTTCTAATGTTAGGTTATATTGTTAATTATTTGAATTGGTAAGAGAAAGTTGTGTTTCACACCAGATTTTTATTCCATCTACTTAATTAGTAGGCCTACTACTATTTTTTAATGGATACGTATTAAATAAATAATATTTTTTTTAAAAACAAAATTACAAAACCGTTTTAATATGGCCTAAATACATACAAAATATAAAACTTAATTTAATAAAATATTTTTATCAAAGCAATCTTTTTACTTACTGACATCATACTTTATTTCATTTATACATCCCGCCTTAGATGACAAGGCATGATGAATGATACACCCAATCTACTTCATAAGTTCAAATTTCTATGGGCGTTTTCTGACTAAAAAGAAACAAGATCTTAGAAAGATTTATCATTTTATTTTATTGATTAAAATTGAAATTCGAAGTATACTTTCACTTAAAATGTATCTACGTGCTGCTTATAAAATTCATATTATATAGGAATACCATCATAATCCGTTAGAAATATTTTTGATAGGTTTTCTTGGAATTTTTATAGATTGATGGATAGGCAAATCATATTTTTGTACAAAAATTTTCTCACAATTAATATATTATAACCAAAAATACACTTATTTTCTTGCTAATCTCTACGCTGTATTTAATATTACTTATAAAACAAATTTTTTACGGTGTATCCATAACAGTAGTAACTTTTTTTTGGGTCAACAATAATAAAATAAGGAACATAAAACCAAATAAATGGATATTTTTTACTTTCTCTTTCCCTATCTCTTCTTAACGTGCCTGTCCGATTCGAACGTTGGCTACCATCATAGCTATCTTGGTCCTGTCTTCTGCAATGCGGAAAAGTTGGGCTGAGCTCTGTCTATACCAGTCTCTCAGGTTAGCAAGCCAGGATATTCTTCTTCGGCCTGGCCGTCTTCCACCATCCAATCTACCCTGCAGGATGCGCTGCAACAGTTCATATCTACCGTGGTTCCTCATAATATGACCAAGGTATTCCAACTTGCGACACTTTATGATGTTTATTACCTCTAGTTCCTTGCTCATTCGGCGCAGTACCTCGGTGTTGGTCACCCTGTCCGTCCATGGTATCTTCAACATATGTCTTTCCCTAGGTGTCTTTCCCTATAGACTACGAATATATAGGGAAGAAAAATATTATTTTCATGTCAATTTTTTGAAATCGATTTTTCACTATCAGGCCCCTGTACCAAAAAAAAAACATGTTTTTAGCGATTGGTCTGTGTGTAAGTGTGAACAAAATATCTCGTGAACGGAATATCGTACAAAGTTGAAACTTGAAACTTAAGTTTAGTACTACAAGAGGACACGACACAAACATTTAAATTAAAATCAATCAACCGGAAAGTAGTACTTTATTCGTGCGATTAATCACTTTTCAATTTTCTCAGAAACAGCTTCTATGATAAAAAAAAATCGCCTCATTTACTACAGAAAACAAACCTCTAAAAACATAACCTTATTTTAATCATGAGTGAAAGACGCAAAATGAAAATCAACTTCAGTTTGCCTTAAAAATACGGAAAATCACTCTTTAACGCTAAACTAGGCTCTGTAGAGAAAAATGCTCTAAACAAAAGTTGTAGATCTTTTAATTTACTATAAATTTGATAGTATACATTATGCATACTAAATGCATACTAAAGCAGAAATATAAAAAAATCAATTTTTCACACTTTTCGTGAGAAAAAAACAGAAAATCGCTAATTTCCGCTAAACTAAGCTTTACACAAAAAAATGATTGAAATAAAAGTTGTAGGATTTTAAATTCTCTGCAACTTTTATAATAAACATTTTTGCGCTAAAATACATATAAAAGCCGCAGTCTTAAAAAAACAAATTTTTTACGTGAAATAGCCTCATCAAGAATTTCAGCGGACATAGCACCTACCCTATCTTGTAGAGCATAATTTAGTAAACCAGGCGATTTTTAAAAAATCGTAGGACCAGCTTTTAAGAAAATTTCAAAAACGTGAAAAATTACACGAATAAACTACTACTTCCGATTGACAGATTTTGATGAAAATGTTCGTGTCGGGCCAGGTAGTGGTATGTAACTTATGTTTAAAGTTTTAAGTTCGTATGATGTTCCGTTCTTGAGATATTCTGTACACACACACACACACACACACACACACACACACACACAGACCAATCGCTAAAACATGTGTTTTGGGTTCAGGGAGTCTGAAAACGTGTAGATCCAGTGAAAACTCGATTTCGAGAAATCGACATGAAAACAATACTTTCCTTCCTATATATTCATATAGGCAAGAGAAAGTAAAATTTAAAAAAAAAATTAAAAAAGCCGCCTAGATAGGAGTTGGTCTGTAGGACGAAACGGTTTTTTAATTCACTTTCACATAGGCATCTTACTGATGAGTCCACCTATGCATCTACTATGTAATATACATACATAATTATATATATATAGGCATTCATAGGTACAAAATGTACTACGTTATACTGTGTATTCGGATTAATCGGGATTTCAATTTTTCGGGGTGGGTGTAGCCGGAGGTCAGCGCGGATAATCAAGGTTGGACCGTACAATCAAATTTAAAGGAATTAAAAAACCTACAACTTTTATTTGAAGCATTTTTCTCTACAGACCCTTGTTTAGCGTGAAAGAGTGATTTTCCGCATTATTAAGCCAAACTGAGGTTGATTTTCATTTTGCATCATTCACTCATGATTAAAGTTAGGTTATTTGACTTTTGAGGTTAGTTTTTTATTTTTTTTAAGTCGCATTAAAAGCTTGATCATTAGCGACTACGTTGGGTTAAGAAACTGTAATGATGGGTTCTGGCACGTAAAAATTTCCGGACCTTAGCCGGGAATTGAACCCGGGACCTTTGCTTAATAGGCTAGCGCGCAATCCACTACGTCACGGAAGCGTCTAGTTTTCGTTTTTTTTTTTACTAATGTCAGGTTATATTATTCATTATTTGCATTGGTAAGAGAAAGTCACGTAAGTGATCACACTAGATTTTGATACTTATTACAATATATTGTATTTTTTATAAAGTAGCTATTCTTATATTATTTCTTTAGAATTTCGAATTTATTTTGAAAAGTATAATTATTTCAAGTAAAATAGTCTATACTAAATTAAACTTCCATATTGGAATAAAAATTGAAGATAATAAAACAATAAAAATCGAAGCAATAAAATATAAAAGATATAAAAGGGCAATTCTACCGAAAGCGGGATTTTTTGATAAAGAAATAAAATTTTATAAACTTTTATTTATTAAGTTAAAATCTATTTTGTCTGAATTATACATATATTTACTACTTGTCTATAAACGGGGGCCCATCTTTTTGCATTTTTAGCTGAATTATTCATACTTTTTCTGTCACACATTATTCAAAATCTCACGACCGTCACAGAACTTTTTTATAGTTTTCTTATGAATTTTATTAAAATTATTGTACTTTCAGGAAGTCAGTTTTTATTAATAAGCTTAAATGAAAGTAATTAAGTAAAATCCTACGTTATTTAAGTTATATTTAACAATGTTATGTTCAAAGAAAACTTTGCTTTAGTTATCAGTCTTAATTTTGTATCTCTTTTTTTAAAAAAAACCCCTTAAATGGATGTTAACATTAAAAATTTGAGAAAATTCTAAGATTGTACCTTTTCATAGACGTGTAGGGAAACCATATTCATAAAAATGGTTTTCCATTTAATTGCACCAATAATATTTTTGTAGTGTGACGGACGTGAGTTGCATGTGACGGTTGTGAGTAGGCTGTGATGGTTGTG
Organism: Catonia carolina; assembly: GCA_035578175.1. Lineage (NCBI taxonomy): Eukaryota > Metazoa > Arthropoda > Insecta > Hemiptera > Achilidae > Catonia > Catonia carolina. The sequence goes on from JAQMRL010000006.1 coordinate 28,721,141, forward strand.
AGTTTTGTGTGACAATTGTGAGTTTAAAACTGTGTAACACTTTTTAGGTGGAATGCATTAAAAAAATTAAATTAGGTTCACGAACTAAAGGCACTTTTAAGAAATTCAAACCATATATTTAAACTATTCCTAACTTTATCTTATTAACGAAACCAACATTACTTAAAACGTTAATTCACGTTATTGTAAAAACTCGTCATCATAAAACGTAAATATATCCACTATGTTCTTATGGGTAGAATAAACCTTGAACAATTTTGTTCTGGTGACCAGAAGAAATGTCTTCTGCCAGCGGAAAAGTAAACTTTCCAGCCACAGTTTTCCTCAAAACTTTTATCTTTTTGTATTTTGTTCATCTTTTTGTATTTTTTGTATTTTTGTATTCAGAGATGGATCTTCCGATTTCCTTCATCTCTGGCGATGTTTTTGTTTCAACTTGTTTGCCTTCTTCGTGGCATTTTCAAGTTTTTTCTTTAAGTTCTTTATTTTTTTTTACTGCTCCCTATCTTTTCGCAGTTCCTTTTTCTTTTTCTTTCCCTATAATCTATTCGTGCGACTCTTTCCACTTAATTGATTAAATAATAGTTTTGTTGTAAATTTACGTCAACAGGCGTTATCTGGTGAAAATGGAGGTGAATCTAAAAATGTCTCCAAATTTTTTGTTTCCGTAATTTTTGTGCATGCTTATGGTACAGTTTTCTCCACTAGCTCTCTGTTTTCTTATTCCTCTTTCGTTTAAATCGTTAATACGTTTTATTTTTTCCTCACTTCTTTTCCTACTCCGTTCTCTCTTTTCTCTGCTGCTTTCGTCTGTTCATACTTAACCGGATTACTTCTTATTCTTTCGTGATCCCTTCTTTTTCTTTCTGCTGCTGCCTTTCATAGCGTTTCTCTGGAGATGTGTTCATAATAATTATATCCGCAACGTTGTTTATCAAACTTTTTATTACTACTTTCTTTTACAGTTTATACTTTTGAAACGAAAGCTGTAGAGTTAAAACCAAACAACGTAAAATTTTAAAAGTAAAAATATATTTTTTTTATGAAATCGATAATTTAATTTAAAATTAGTTAATAAATGAGCAATTTTAAAAATGGAAAAACTATCGGTTTAGCGCAGTACCTAACGTGCTGGTCTACTTAGCTAAGGATCCCAAACTGAATTCGCACTCAACATCTGGAATTTTTTAATATGGTTTAAAAAATAATAATAATAATCCTGTGTTAAAAATTAAATTAAAACCCACTGTCACAGTATTAAAACCTCGTTGTCACTAATGACCTCGATGTAAGTGTGATATTGAAAACATTTAGCCTAAGCCATTCAACCTGGACAAACCTAGATTTTTTTTACTAGGAATGTTAAATAGTATAATTGTACAGGTCGTATAGACAGTTTATAGTTTAAAAGTATAGTACCAGTATTGTTTTCAGATTTATAGTATTTTTTTGTTCAGGTTTAGGTTTAAACACACATTAGATTTAAAATTTTTATTCGAAACGCTTAAAATTGTTTATATTACCAAGAAATACAAAAACATATCTAAAGAAATTATCTTATAAACATACTGCATAAGTAAGTAACCAAAATGTATAGTAATTCTCAAGACCGTCACAGTCTTCTCACGACCGTCACATTTTGTGTTTGAGGAAGAAGTGACGGTCGTGAGTGTGACGGTCGTGAGAATTTACTACTGAATTGTTTGTGTTTAATTCACAGCACCTTAAACTAAAACCGGTTTCTTATTTTTTGATATTACTCTAATAGTAAATATATTAACTTGACTTAAATGTTTGGTTTTTAAATTACTTATAACTTTTTTAAGCGTGACGGTCGAGAGAAAATTATGTAAAAAAACTGTTTATGCGTACCTTTGAAAGGGAATTGTGATGAAAATAAAAGTTTTTTTTCTATAACGTACGATCGCACTAACAAACAAGCACAACACAACTGTATAAACATGGTGTGCATCATGTAAGTGTTCTTTCGGCATTCTAGTAGCTAAAAGTTAACAAAAAAACAGCTTGTGACGGTCGTGAGGTGAAAGTCAGTTACAGCCATGTCACACGAAATTTCGGAAAAGTTAATTTGTTTAAAACTTACTCCCAATCGCATATTTCAAGCAGTATTGTTGCGCATAACATAAAACGCATCGCTTATTTTTATTTTTAAATTTTACTGTTAAAAAACTACTACTGTTGTAGTAGATGGGCGGCTGGTTACGCGTGACGGTCGTGAGTTTTGGTATGTAAAATAGTCCATAACTTTAAAAAAATATTATATATATATTTTATTCTGCATGAATCGAAATAGTAACTACTGCAACATAATATAATAGAGAAGAATTGAGTATTTACATCTTCATACTTCACAAAATTGTTTAGTTACAGGAAAATCCCGCTTTCGGTAGAATCACCCAAAAAATGTAATTTCTCGTTGCCTCTTATTCTCCTAGAATAAGAATATTGGAGGCGATTTTTTCTACGATTTTACACAAGCAATAAACTTTAATACACTCAATATGAAAACTATTTAAGTAGCAAACCTACATCAAATATTATTTTATGTGATTTTACATTAAATATTATTCACAGTTTATGTGATCACAATGAAAATGTGTTTATGTGTTATGAATTGAAAACGTGGCATGAAAAAGTAAGCGTTTATCAAAACGAAAGAGTATTACGAGGTCGTCAAAATTACAATTTTTATATTTTTATTCTTGAAGAAAAATTATTAGATTTCAATACAGTAGTTAACACATACAGTGACATCGGATACAATGACCTATCGGTTAGTGTGAACAATATTTGAAGGAAAGTTTGGTCGGCTATTACGTACAATATAAAACAATATAGTTTACAGTGACATCGGTCATAACCACTTATCTGTTTTAGTGACATTGTATGAATTTTCAACTAAGCCGATGATCTCTCAACAGTATGAGTCAGCGCGTTACTCATTGTTTTGTCTAGTTCTAATGCGTTTTTTTTTTACTTTCTCTTGTACTATATTAAATATAGTATATAAAGGAAAGTATTGTTTTCATATCGATTTTTCGAAATCGAGTTTTCACCGGATCTACACGTTTACAGACCCCCTAAAACCAAAAAACCTATTTTTACCGATTGGTCTGTGTGTGTGTTTGTGTACGAACTAGAAACTTAAGTTTGATACTACTACCGGACCCGACACGAACATTTTTATCAAAATCGGTCAACCGGAAATAGTTTATTTGTGTCATTTTTCAGTTTTTTTGCGATTTTTTCAAAAATGGCTTCTACGATTTTTAAGCCAAACTGAGGTTGATTTTCATTTTGCGTCTCTCACTCATGATTAAAATAAGGTTATGGTTTTTGAGGTTAAGTTTTTGTTTATGTCTAATGTTTCATAACTAACGTTAGGTTATATTGTTCATTATTTTCATTGGCAAGAGAAAGTCGTCTGAATGTTTCACATATCTGATTTTTCTGAAATAGCATTTGTCTCAACTTGGATTTACGATAGTTCCTGTCAGAAATTTAATTCCTAAAAGACCTATCCTTTGTTTTTGTGTTTTAAATACAGCACTGACCTATAGCTTTATTGCCCTGTTTGCTCAAGTTTAGTTCACATCTTTTTTTTTTTTTACTTGCATCCAAGAGACTCCAAAGGGAGTATAGGACATGTCAAATAAAACTGATAAACTGAAAGTTTATCACCAATGATAAATTCATCACTTACCACCAGAAAATTGTTATTGCTACTGCTTACTTCAGTAGGCTTGTCATGAACCCCATTGAATCAAATATCACACAAAATTAAAATTAAAAAAAAATCAAACACAATGATAAATTCATCACTTACCAATAATTTTTTCATAAATTTTTTTTGTATAAACCTGTAAGTTATTTGTAGTAGCGTCCGTTATTTTTGTGTTTTATACAAACGTAAATAAAGCGTCATCACGATGATATTTTAGAGTGATGGAAATAACGCACATAATTTGGTGTTTGGAAAACGGTGAAATGAACGGGGATATTGTAAGGGAGTTCAACATTGGATTTCATTATAACCGCAATTCGGAAAAACTAAGGAAAAATTCAGAATAGTTTTGATAAAGGTAAAGAGAGTTTTCGACTTAGTCAAAAAACAGACATAGAAGAAGCTCTTTTATACACTTTTGTCGTAAAATGCATACAAAGGCCGAAATCTTTAAAAAATAATTTATTTTTACAGGTTTTCATTAAAAAAAAACAGTATAGTCTATCACTAATGACTGCTAGACGAAACGTCATACAAAAGAATATTGGAAATAAAAATTGTAATTTTTATATTTCCTACAACTTTAATTTGAAACACTTTTGCCCTAAAATTCATATTAAAGCCACAATGTTAAAAAATATTTTTTTTTTTACGAAAGAACAGCCTCTTAAGAATTTCAGCAGACATGGCGCCTACTCTATCTTGCAGAGCATGAGAAATGTAGTAAATGAGACGATTTTTAAAAAAATCATAGGAGCAGTTATTGAGAAAATCGCATAAACGCGACAAATGACACGAATAAACTACTACTTCCGGTTGACCGATTTTAATGAAAATGTTCGTGTCGGATCCGGTAGTGGTACCTAACTTAATTTCAAGTTTCAAGTTCGTACGATGTTCCGTTCTTGAGATATTTTGTTCACTCACACACACACAGACCTAAACACGCTAAAAACATGTTTTTTGGGTTCATGTTTTTGGGGGTCTGAAAACGTGTAGATCCGGTGAAAATTTGATTTCGAAAAATCGACATGAAGACAATAGTACTTTTCTTCCTATATACTCATATAGGCAAGAGGAAGTAAAAATATAATACTTATAGGTTTATATTTCTGTCCATAACAGACAGGCGGAGTCAAATTATTTAGGCTACTCTCAATCTATTCGTTGCACGGCTAAAATAAATAGTTCTCTTTCTTATCACATGGTCAGCCAATTAAAATTGAATCATGTAAGAACAGAAGAGGTAGAGGTGTACTGTGACACTAATCAGAGTTATCTCCTCTGAAAGTAATGAATTTCATTATACAGCCAGACCCTGTGGTGAATGAAGTGAATGTGTCATTTGCAGAGTGGAAAATATGTGCTTTTCAGAGAGCCCGGCATGCTGATAAGCATACTTTTCCATTCAGTGAGGAAGGCAATTGTAAACCACCTCACTCCTAGTTTTACTTAGTAAAACCTCTACAGGTTCAAACCAGCTTTTACAAATAACTATTTGTATAATAGTGTAAATTTAAGCGAAGCAAAAAATATTGATATTCACTGACTACTATTCTTGTATTAGGCATTGGCATAAGAAAGTCATGTGAATGTTTTACACCAGATTTAAAATATTTGACAGAAATGATTAATGAATTTAATTTTATAGATATTTGATGAATTTCAATTGATAGATTGGTGTGAAAAGAAAGTAATAAATAAAAGTGTTAAACTAAAAAACATTTTAAATACAAGGAACGAAAAATAAATTCTATTTAGTATGGTACATATAAAGGGAGTGCAGCTCCAGGTAGAGATCAATACATCCTAGGATGTGGAAAGTTGGTAAAAGGTTTACTCTTTACCGTGCATGTGTACTATATATATATTTACTAAGTACTAGATTTAAGGGAAAGAGAAAGTTAGTTATAAGTTGTACAATATCTCCGATCTGATATAGTAAATTGCAATCAAAAAGCGGATGCGAAGTTGAACTAAACATTAAATGTGTATAGCCGTTACAACAAAGGGTTATAAAGCAAACAACCTTGGACGAAGTGACTTTTTCAAATTTCTAATCGAATTTTCTAGTTGTGAGCGGTCAACAGAAGAGTTGTTGAGCAAGTCTGACAGTAATAATGTAAAATGAGGGACGGATATAACTATTGTCTCATCCTGAAATCCTTTCTCTTTGTCTTCATCAATGATGTAACCACTCTATGATCAAGGTACCAACGGAAAATTCAGTTATCTCATAAATTTATCCTTTCCATCCTTCAGTTAGAATTCACTCAACTTCAAATTTCATCCGTAAGGGTAGACTGAAATAATCCGGATTCAATTATATTGTTTTCCCAACTAACAATTAAATTTACTGTGAAAACTGTATTAAATTTACACTACATTCATACATTCAATATGCCACTATAAATATAAATTGACAAGTACATAAATTCAATAAGAATTTAATATTAAGAGTAGATTTATGTAATATTTAACTCAATTTATTCGATATTAAGAGTACTTGTATTCTACCTGATGACATACTTTACACCTACCCTAGGACATGGCTTTTAGTTATAGTTGGGTAGGTTAATTTCCTCCACATTGTACATTGGGAATTGTTATAAAATGTATTACAGCTTTTTGAAAGAATGCCTATGGAAACAATTGTAAAAAAATGGAAATAAAGTTTTATAAATATTATTAAACGGTAAAACTCCCTTAAAGGAAGACGCTAAATATTCAAAAAATAATTTGTTTGTTGGTTATTTAAAAAAGTTATTGGGCATCAAACGTAGAAAACTGTTTTTCTACTTAGATTTCTTGCATATTTTATCTTTTTTCTCAAAAACTGCTAATACTACAGCTTTCAGATTGGTGTTATTAAATGTTTTAAATGATTTTCCATATAAATCCACCATATTTTTCACAAAAAGTAGCTCCCAAAAATTCACACTGTATTTCACCAGGGGAACTGAAATCGGAGCGAAATTTTTGTTAGCTGCAACTCGCTAATAAAGCGTTTCCGTATATATGTTTTTATAAACGTTTTTTTTTATTTTTAGCTGTGCAATCATGTACAAAATTATTTTGTATAATTTAGAATCACCCTGTATAATAAATGTTTATAATATAAATGTAATTCTTTAGGGATTTTGTAAGAGCGACATAGCTATTGTTAAGCTAAAATTTGGATGATGGTAGTGTTGCTTCATATTTTAGTAGTAAATTCTGTTATGACAGTACGTCAACATAGGCTGACGTACTGAAAAAAAGAAACAACTTGAGCTGACATGACAGTACGTCTTCCCATGGTTTTTTTATCATGTGTTGTTTTCACATGAGCTTTTCTTCTGTATCTGTTAAAAGACAGTAATCATATCACATCCAAGGAATTTTAAAAGGAGAAAAACAACCAATTACCGACCATTAACAAATAGTTTTGAATGGCCTGTTGGCATAGTGGTTAGCTCAACTGGTTAATATGCCATCGTCCCACGTTCGATTTCCGATCATATAATATCACCTCATATCATTACTTACGCACAAGTTAAGGTTTATGCAGGCATTATCACACAATGATTCATGTAACCTCATTTACAAAAATTCTTTGATAGGTAGTGACAAAGCAGCTTCCAAAAATCTAATTTTTTTTCACCTTACAAAGTATACAGTAAAAAACTTATTCTACGTGTTTTCAAAACATATCACCCTTTTCTTGAACAATTCTGATCAAGCTAATATTCTTAAAAATCTGGTGTGAAACACTCACACAACTTTCTCTAGCCAATACAAAAAATTAACAATATAACCTAACATTAGTAATAAAACAGTGGAAATAAATTAAAAAAAACTAACACCAAAAAACAAACGTTATTTTAATCATGAATGAATGATGCAAAATGAAAATCAGCCTCAGTTTAGCTTAAAAATACGGAAAATCACTCTTTCACGCTAAACTAGGCCCTGTAGAGAAAAATGCTTTAAATAAAAGTTGTATATCTTTGAATTTCCTAATTAAATAAAAGTTGTATGATTTTCAATTCTCTATAACTTTCATTATACACATTTTTGCGTTAATATGCATATTAAAGCCGCAATCTTAAAAAAACAATTTTTTTACGAATAAACAGCCTTTCCAAGAATTTCAGCAAACATGGAGCTTACCCTATCGTGTAAAGCATAAAAAATGTAGTAAATGCGGCAATTTAAAAAAAAAAAGACATTGGAGCCGTTCTAGAGAAAACCACAAAAAAGTGAAATCGCGTACGAATTCGTAGAAAAATACTGTTGGAGAATGAAAACCCATTGTTCTAGCGTACTAGATATTCTGTTCGTAACACGATCGGAAACGGCACAAAATTTTACACAGCTCAAGGAGAATCAACTCATACTAGCGTATCTACATCGGTTGAGTAGGGTTATCAACTTTAGTCACAAAACAAAATTTTCCTTTCTTAGAAAAAAATTACCTTACATTAACGATTAAGTAACAGGACTAAAGTCACACTGTATCAATCGATCAAATGAAAAGAAACTAAATATTTTATTTATTAATAACCCTATCAGCTAATTGTTTCAAGGGGAAAGAAACATTCAAAAAATAAAATACCTAAAAAGTAATTACTTTAATTATACATAATAATTAGTAAAGTAAATAAATTAATAAAATGGACTAATTAACGGATAGATTTCACATGGGAAATAAATGAAATAGAACTGAGTAAGGTTGGTCAGATGAAAGAGACAGACGCTATATATAAATGGTTTTAAAATAATTAATGTCCTCTTCCTAAAACTTTCCCCGAAAAACATGTTATCATCAATTCTGCGCGGTCCAAGCAATGGGGGAAAAGAGATGAGTTGGTTGCTTTGGAATTTTGTTCGTTCTCATTTCGTCGGAAACACAATTGCACGATAAAATGCTTTATCTATTTCACCAACCGTCGTAATTACCTTCTGCTAAATTCATGGTAAATAGATAAGGTAATATATATGTAATTAATTAATTGTTCCCTTAAAAAGGCGGTGTGCAATTAAAATAAAAATCTGGAGTAAAACACTCACACGACTTTTTCTTACCAATGCAAATAATGAATAATATAATTTAGCAATAGCAATAAAACATTAGAAATAAACAAACAAAACTAACCTAACAAACATATCGGGTTTTTAATCATCGGTGAATATGATGCAAAATGAAAATCAACCTCAGTTTGGCGTAATAACACGGAAAATCATTCATTCACGCTAAACTACGCTCTGTAGAGAGAAATGCTTAAAATAAAAGTTGGTAGATTGTTTAATTTTCTTTAAATTTTATTTTACACAGTTCTGTCGTAAAATGCATACTAAGGCTGAAAAATCGATTTTTTTACAATTTTAATGAAAAAAATAATAGAAAATCACTAATTACCGCTAAACTAAGCACTATACTAAACAATGTTTGATATAAAAGTTGCAGGTTTTTAAATTCTCTACAACTTTTATTATATAGATTTTTGCGCTAAAATGCATATTAAAGCCGCAATATTAAAAAAACTATTTTTTTCTACGAGATACAGCCTCCCCAAGAGTTTCAGAAAAAAAGGCGCCTACCCTATCTGTAGAGCATAAACATTTAGTAAATGAGGCGATTTAAAAAAAAATCGTAGGAGACGTTTTTGACAAAATCACAAAAACGTGAAAAATGACTCGAATAAACTACTACATCCGGTTGACCAATTCTGATGTAAATGTTCGTGTCGGGTACTTTAGTAGAGTACCTTACAAGTTTCAAGTTCGTACGATGTTCCGTTCTTGAGCTATTTTGTTCACAAACACGCACGCATGCACACACACACACACACACAGACCAATCGCTAAAAACATATTTTTTGGGTTCCGGGGGACTGAAAATGTGTAGATCTAGTAAAAACTCGATTTCGAAAATCGACATGAAAACAATACTTCCTTTCCTACATATCGATATAGGCAAGAGAAAGCAAAAAAAAATGAAGGACAGGAGTTACATTATTATATTTGTAAAAATATGCACGGTAGATAACGCGCCAGTGTTTTAGTAATTAAAACATTTTGCAATTAATTTTATACATTGAAATTTAGTAAAACATTAAAATTCAATGCAAATTCTAATAAGTTTTTAATATTGGTTTTCACTGGTTACTTTTGAAGAGTAAACTAGATAGATTTCTAAATCAATTTCATCATTATTATACAAATTAATTTAATAGATTTGTATACCTCGTAATTACTTGAATCTATTCGATTAAATTAATAATTAAAATTTGGTTTCGATATAAATTCAGATCCAGAAATCATATTGTTTTAAAAGAAATTTTATTTAACTTAAATTTTATCTAACTAATAGTTTAGCGGTAATAAGAGATTTTCTCTTTCTTTTACGAAAATTTGTAAACAAAATCGATTTTTTTAAGATTTCAGCCTTAGTATGCTTTTTTCGAGAAAAATGTATAATATAATCAAATTTATAAAAAAAGAGATCTACAGCTTTTATTTAGAATCTTTTCCTCTAAAGAGCCTAGTTTAGCGTGAAAGAGTGATTTTCAGTATTTTTAAGCCAGACTGAGGTTGGTTTCATTTTGCGTCTTTCACTCATGATTAAAATTGGGTTATGTTTTTTGAGGTTAGATTTTTTTGTTTATTTCTTTTTTTGTAATTCCTAATTAGTGTACGTTACAATCTATTTAATCTGTTACAATCTGTATAATTCAGAACAATAAGCAACCCCATGACCTAATGAGATGAGGATGATGTGTATGACGTGTAAATGAGGTGTAGTCTTGTACAGACTCAGGTCGACCATTCCTGACAGAGTATGGTTAATTGAACCCCAACCATCAAAGTACACCGGTAACCACTGTCTAGCATTCAAATCCGTATAGAAGTAACTTCTTTTACTAGGATTTGAACCAGGAACCTTCGTCTCCGAAAATCAGCTGTTTAGGGCGAGCGCACGGACCATGCAACTCTCGGACCGTGTGCCAACCCCAGTGCTTCTCCATTTGCTGCTACTCGTCCGTTCAAACGCACGGACATGTCATTCGTGCGTCTTACGGACCATGTGCCATCAGAATAATTGAAAATAAACACTGTAATGCACGTAAGAACGATGAGAGAAAATACGATGTCATAAGCGAACTGATAGCATATTTAAACGATATGTTCTTTGTCAAAAATGTGGAGAGATATTTATGGGTTTGGATTAGTCATCATTAAACTCAATTGTAAATAACGAGTGACTATATTAGATAACAGATTATTAAAATTAAAATGTTTCTTTTAAAATTCTCTTGTTTCGACATACAGATCAGAGGTAATACGTACATATAACTTTGTAACCACGTATATTTATGAAAAAGAATGGAAATAAATTACACCCTTTTTATAAATTTATTGTTCAGAACTTAAAACATCAGTCATGATAGGATTAACAGGTTGATATGATTGATTTATAAATATTTTTTAGTCACTTTTTAATCAGCGTGAACGCATTTCTAAGTAATTCGCATGTTCAATGACGTTATTATTTGTTGACAGTAGGAGCAAACTTAGGAAGGCTGGACTTTAGGTTATACTGTTCATTATTTTCATTGACAAGAGAAAGTCGTGTGAGTGTTTCACCCCAGATTTTTCTATTATACAAATGCATTTACAATAAATTTTATGAATTAAAAAAAAAATGTTTTTTGAAATGGTAGTACACACCCAGTTTTGCGCTTCTCCGCCAACTCTCTTTTTTCCACAGACAATTTTAGTACTTAATTAGTTTTTGAAATTGATACCTATTATTAAACTTATTATGTATTTGTCATACTTATTTAAGTATTTAGATTTACGCTACATTGAAAATATTGATAATTATTTGAAACCTTTACCCCAATTAGAACGAAATCGAACTTTAGATTCATAATAATTCATTCGTCTAATTGGTTTAGATTAGAGAATCTGAATGTAATAACAGTGAAAATTCCTATCCTTAAGTTGCTAGAGTGAACGGTTTAATGTTAGGACGTCTACTTAGGGAATTGAAGGAGAAAGGGAAAGATTGGGAAATAGAATTGGAAGGACACTTATCAATTTCACCCTCTCTAAACGACTAGGGAATAGTTTTACCCGACCATTCAACCGTGCAGATTGGCTAGTCAGATTGGAAAACAAACCTGTATTGCATAGTTGTCGAATTTACTAGCGAACTTAGATAGGGTATAAATTTTTACAACATTTTTAATAATAACATATAAAATATCTGATCTTCCCACCCGATTACGACGTTCTGCATTAAAAATTTACGGTACCAATTTTCATAAAATTTTCAAGAATGTTGTAAAAATGAGTTTACGTTACAAAATAACAAGCTTTCTCCATAGTTCTTAACATAAAATCAACTTAAGTAAAGTAAATTTTACTTTTATATTCGTATATTTACTATCCCGTTGAAATAAAAATTTCCAACCGTACTAAAAATACTACTTTTCAAATTCATAATAAAATAAAAATTTTTTTACTTAGAGATTTTTTTTAATCCCTAACACGTGTACCTAATGTTGTAACCTATTCATTTTAAAAACAACAAGCAACCCACATAACCCAATGAGATGACGAAGGTAACGTGTAAATAAGGTGTATTTTTGTTCAGACCCAGGCCGACCATTCCAAAGAAAGTGTGGTTAATTGAATCTCAACCAATAAAGTATACCGGTAACCATTAGTCTAGTATTCAAATTCGTGTAAAAGTACTTCTTTTCTTTTTTAGAGCGTATGTTAGGTCAAGGTGCAGTTATAAAAAGGTTACAATGGATTACATTAATTCTATTTTTTTGATTTATTTATTTAATTTATTATGAATTTGGATTTAAAAGAACCTTTATTATGATTTAACCACGGAACGTTCGTCTCTGAAAAATAGCTGAAAATAACCGAAAACAGCTGACTCGCGGCGACGACTTTACCACTAGATCAACTCGTAGGTTTTTCAAATAATTATTATAATAGTAGTATTGATAATTCTTTTACTTAGGTATTTAATTTAATTTTGCAACTGTGCAAAGACAACTACCTAATTAAATAAAAATGGACGTTAATGGTTGCTTGTCATTACCGTTAATAATTATGTAAAAAACTTAATTGTAATTATCATTTAATTCTTCATGACCACGAAAAGCGTAAAATTCAATAATGGAAGAACGGTTTAACGTCGAAAGTTGAAACGAAATTATTATTTAATAAATCATACCAAAGAAATCCATTGAAGTAAACCTGTTCCCTTTCAAATACAGGGTGTACCGTACACTATGGCATGGATTCGATTTTTGATATTTTCAAATGTAAACAATTGTTGTCCAGTACATCAATTTAAGGTATTTAATCCTCAACATTTTGGTGAAAACAAATTTCAAAAACATCAACGCATTTCAAAATGTTTTAAAATACAATTCAAAGATTTTCATCATAATCAAATCTGCTATTTAAGTCATTTACATCTTATCTATTAAGTCTTGTAAAAGTACAGTCACTATGGCCCAGTAAATTTATCGCGAAATAAATCGGATATTTAGTCAGTCATTGTTCTTTAAAAAAGTTTTGACAAGATTTTTAAAAGTTTCCTTATCCCAATAAATCGTAGGCATTCTGGTCAAAAAATGTCATCAAGCGAAATCGTCCCTGATAACTGAACTAAATGGAAACCTCAAAGAAAATGTAGAAGTAGATAAATTACAATTTAATAAAAAGCAAAACATTAGAAAATATATGTTTAGGTCAACAGCCGAAAGGCTGGTTTCAACCTCTAGAGGTTTTATTAAGTAAAATCGAGGAGTGAGGTGGTTTACCATTGCCTTCCTCACTGAATTGAAAGAGTATGCTTATCAGCATGCCAGGTCCTCAAAAAAGCATCCACTCTTTCCACCCAGCAAATGACAACTTCACTTCATTCACCACAGGGTCTGGCTGTATAGTGAAATTCATTACTCTCAGAGGAGATATCTCTGACTAGTGTCATTTACACCTCTTCCTTTTCTGTTTAGTCAAATAAATTGGCTGACTATGTGATAAGAAACAGAATTATTTTTTGTAGAACTGCAACCAACAGATCGAGTGCAATTAATTTAACACTCCACCTGCCTGTTATGGGCATAGAAAACATATACGGTCGTGAAAATAATATTAACGCATCACTTTAAAAGATTTTAAATGGTTTCACAAACATTATCTTGATGAAGAAGGTACAAATACACAGACAAATAGTACTTAATTAGTTTTTGAAATTAATAAGTGTTATTATTTTATCCTAGTGTTATTAAACTTATCTTGAATTTGTCATACTTATTATTAAGTATTTAGATTTACGCTATTGAAAATATTGATAATTTTTTGAAACCTTTGTCCCAGTTAGACCACCATAAGTTTTCAGAGGGCCTGGCATCCTGATAATTTAACCGTATGACCTGGCCAGCCAACGCGCCTGACTTAAATCTTATTGAGGACGTTTAGGTTATACTTAAAAAATGAGTTCGTCAACGTAATGCAGTGAATCTTTAACAGCTGTGTCATGAGGCCAAAGAAGGAAGGTAGAAAATCAACCAGGAAGAAATTAAAAATTTGATTCAAGTAATGCTGGGACGGATGCTCGTTGTAAGTAAGGCAAGAGGAGGCTATATTTGTTACTGAATTACTAATTCATTATAATTCACTATAATTTACTTGTAATTTTTTCCACTGTAATTTTTACTTTGTAAGTAACCCTTCCGTTTTTATCAAATAAAACTTTGTGGTTTTAAAACTAATTTATCTTATTTTTTCATTTAATTAAAATAAATCAAATTTAGAACTTTAAGTTTTTGTTAAAAAATATTAAATATTGCTTAAAATTATGATACAAAGAATAACAGTAACAAAAATGAATCTGGCACATTGAAGAAAATAATTTTTTTTCACAGCCCAAAATCTTACATGATCCGTTCATTTTGTTCAGGACTTGTTTTTTTTAAATTTTTACTATAATACGTTGAGGTTGATATTTAATAATTTTGCCCATAACGGAGAGGTGGAGTGTTAAATTAATTACACTCGATCTATTGGTTCCAGGGCTACAGAAAATAGTTCTGTTTCTTATCACATAGTCAGTCAATTATATGACAACTATTTAAGAACAGAAGAGGTAAATGTGTAAAAGATAATAGTTAGAGTTATCCCCTAAGGTGAAGGTGTCATTAGCAGAGTGGAAAATATGTGCTTTCGGAGGACCTGGCATGCTGATACTCTTTAAACTCAGTGAGGAAGGCAATTGCAAACCACCTTACTCCTCGTTTTTATTGAGTAAAACGTCTAGAGGTTCAAACCAGACTTTCGGCTGTTGACCTAAAAATAATAATCATGTAATAATAAAAATTATAAAATTGTCTAAAAATACTGAAAGATTGAGTATTTTGATGAAAATATATTTTGGATAAAAATATACGTTGAACATAAATTGAGTGAAAAACAATGCCTATACACCCAAAATTTCAAATTAACAAACAAAAATATGAATACGTGTGTAGGCAATTAAATATAATGACACAAAAATAACACAATGAGTTTTAGATTTAAGTAATTCCTTGAATTGAAAATGCTTTAACATGTATGGAAAAAAATAAAAGTTTAATGCTGTTGAGCTAAAAGTGGAATCATTATTTACGGCTTGGCTAAATTACATGTTTTTTCTCTACCCACACACCTGGAAATAATGCTATGAAGGGGATAAATAGCAAATCTACTCCCCACGCAAAAATAATTCAATAGCAAGTTATAACTTTAAAATTAAGTTTAATAAAATAATTTGAGTCAATTTTTACTTTCTCTTGCCTATATGAATATAGGAAAGTATTGTTTTCATGTCGATTTTTCTATATCGAGTTTTCACCGGATATACACGTTTTCAGACCCCTGAACCCAAAAACATGTTTCTAGCGATTGATCTATGTTTGAACTAAATAACTCAAGAACGGAACATCGTACGAAGTTGAAACTTAAGTTAGGTACTATTAGAGGACCCGACAAGAACATTTTCATTAAAATCGGTCAACCGGGAGTAGTAGTTTATTTGTGTAATTTTTCACTTTTTTGAGATTATCTCAAAAATGGCTTCAACGATTTTTCTTAAATCGCCTCAGTTACAATATATTTTATGTTCTTCACGATAGAGTAGGCACCGTGTCTGCTGAAGTCCTGGGGGAGGGAGGCTGTGCTCTCGGAGAAAAAAAAGGTTTTTTTAAAATTGCGCCTTAATATGCATTTTAAAGCAAACTTGTACATTATCAAAGTTAAGAAAATTTAAAACCTAAAATTTTTATTCCAAACATTTCTTTCTATAATTTAGCAGTAATTAGTGATTTTCTGGGTTTTTTTCACGAAAATCTGTAAAAACATGCATGTTTTAAGATTTCGGTCGTAGTATGCGATATAAGTATATAATTAAGTTTGTAGAAAATTAAAAGAACTACAACTTTTATTTTAACCATTTTTCTCTACAGAGCCTAGTTTTTTTTTATTTCTAATTTGTGTACGTTGCAATCAGTTCAATTTAGAACAATAAGCAACCCCATGACCCAATGAGATAAGGATGATGTGTATGACGTATAAATGAGGTGTAGTTTTGTACAGACCCAGGCCGACCATTCCTGAGAGAGTATGGTTAATTAAACCCCAACCATCAAAGTACACCGGTAACCATTGTCTAGTATTCAAATCCGTATAAAAGTAACTACCTTTACTAGGATTTGAACCAGGAACCTTCGTCTCCGAAAAGCAGCTGTCAAACAGCTGATTTTGGCGACGACTTTACCTCTAGACCAACCCGTTGGGTAAAGAGCCTAGTTTAGCGTCAAAAAGTGATTTTCCGTATTATTAAGCCAAACTAAGGTCGGTTTTCATTTTGTATCATTCAACCATGATCCAAATTAGGTTAGGTACGTTTTTGTGGTTAGTTTATTTTGTTTATTTCTAATGTTTTATTACTAATGTTAGGTTACATTGTTAATTATTTGCATTGACAATAGAAAGTTGCGTGAGTGTTTCACAGCAGATTTTTTTAGAGATTTCTGAGGAAGCTTAAATTAGCAACCCATATTTTGGATTGTTTCTCTTTTCAAATAATGATGCAAGGGATAGTTTTCTGGAATTGTTTTAGAAAAACGAATATTGAAACTTCTGTTAACAGGTTCCATTCCATTAAAAAACAAAAGCAGGTTTGGTATATGCGGAGGTGTAACAAAATATCTTGCGTTTGAAATAATAGAGAATCACTGACCTTATTTTCCATATGATACTGGTTAAGAAAATTTACTTTACCCATTGTAACATAAGATTTTTTTCAGCTGTAGCATTAACTGGAAAAACCTAAGCTGGCTAAGTTAATAATAATTATGAATTATGTAGCAATTAAACATGCATACATTAATTGCTCACATAAAAAAATAACACAAAATTTTGAGAAAACTTTATATTGGCAGAAACTTTTCGGCTGAAAAAATTTCTTAATATTTATATTGTATAAATTGCCTATAATTTTTGAAATTCTCCGGCATTCTGGTTAGAAAAAAAGAAACGACGGTGTAAACGAAACAATTTCAGAAAAATAGAATTTTCAGACAAACTTGAAATAATTTTAAACTGTTCCATGTACCTGAAAATTTCACTGGACAAAAAAATATACGCTTCCATTTTTTTATTATATAAGTGCATTTACAATAAATTTTATGAATTAAAAAAAGAAATTGTTTTTTGAAAATGTAGAATACACCCAGCTTTGCGCTTCTCCGGGAACTCTTTCTTTCCAGAGACAAATAGTATGTGTGTGTTCTTTATGTAAATTGGTGGGTATGTGTCTTTTCTTAGTTTGTTTTCTTGTTTATACGGAATTTATTCTGCCATTCTTGTTTAGGTTTACTATGAATAGCTAAATTAACATATTGTGACAATATCTAAAGGGTGTGTTCAAGAATTTTTGAGGTAATTAGTAAGTAACAAAAGAAATTTTAAAAATGTTAACTTAAATAATAAGAGTGATATATAGGGTTTCCAAGAAATATAAATATTATGTACAATATAAACGGTTTTTATAGTACAGGTAGGCCTGCCTATTGTTATAGAGGTATTGGGAATGAGTCGAGTACCTATTTCGATGGTTGGCCTTTTTGTAACACCTTCTATTCAATCTAATTTGTTTAAGTTTGCTAAAAAGCCGTTAGAAGGATTTTGTATTTTTTTATCATAAAAAAATCTGTGTTTTTCTCAAAATCTCCATTAGCTCACCTATATAAGAAGCCAGTTTGTTTACGGTCGTTTTAGTTTCCATTTTTCTGTGATCAAGTGAGCGAACTGCGAACAGTGCGTTAGAAAAGGTCAACACTACTGTGTATTATTTAACGTCATTTCTGTATCTTTTGTAAGTAGTCTTTAGTTAACTGGTTAAGTTATTTATGGTTATTAGTTAATTATAATTAGTTTGTTATTAGTAAGTAATTTATTAACTGTAACTTACTTCTATATTTTAGACACTTAATTAAATTTTAATTTTTAGTTGTAATAGATATTTGAATTTTAAACAGCTATAGTGTATCAATTATTTTATTTACCCAGATCCCGAAGCGGACCTTAAAGATACGAGTCACAATATGTAAGTTACTGTCAAATAATAAATTGATGTTAAAACATATACATAATTTAAGGTCAGAAACTAACAATAACTATTTTTTAGTGATTTAAAAATTTAAAAACTGCAAGCTTATTATTAGATGTAAATTTCTCTCGTAAAATACCAATTTCAGACCACGTGAGGTGACTTTAGACGTTACTGGAAGCTCTTTTTGCAACCTACATTCCCAATATTCGCTTACTGTCGGTTTTCTCCTTTTTTCAGTCCACCCGGTGTTCTGTTTTTGTTCCTAATGAAAGCCCTTAAAGTCCGTAATATTAGTTCTCTGAGTATTAAATGTAATATTTAAAACAAAATATTTTTAACATTTCATTGTATTAATATAATAATAATAATAATAATAATAAAAGGAGTATTGTTTTTTTGTTTACCGTCTGACTGTTTTGCAATTACTGCTAATGCAGACGGTGAGAAGGATGATAGACAAAAATGAGTGATGAAAAAACGCCATACCTGATCGACGATTTCGAAATTCCGACAGTAAAGCAGCTAACCGCGTCCTTGTGTAGTGCATTTCACTACAGACTAGATGACCATCCAAATCAATTAGCCCGTGATCTAGCTACAAGGAACTTCCCAACTGTGCGACATCTAAAGCGAAAATGGAGTAGAGATCTCTTGATCTGAATAACGGACAATACCCGTAGTTTTAAACGGGGAATGTATCACTGGTTACTTCTTCTCTTTAAAATTAAATTCCCTACCGCCATTTAAATACCATATACGGAATTTGTGCACCTCAATATATAGTACCGTGACAAAAAAATTAAAGACGTGACCGGGAATCGAACCAAGAACCCAGGAGTAAAGCCAGTAAAGTTAGCCAGTTGCGCTAACCACTACGCCAAAGGACCAGCAAATAAAAAGAGTGGATTTAATCAAATAAATTTATTACACATTTAAAAATCTAGTAACAATTTTAAATACATTTTTCATATTCAAGAATGAGAGATTTGATTTATCTCTTTAGAAAACTAAGGAGAGGATACGGATATGGTTTGGAAATCTTCCAGGACGAATGATTTTCTTTAACCTCCCTTTCAATTTAAATCTTTATCAGATACTTGACTAATAAATATTTCTATAAAAGCGTTTCCGTCTTAAAATAGTTGATCATGTCAATAGGAATTTAGAAAGTAATTTGTGGAAGATAATAATTCAGAATTATCTATAATTAAAAGAAATTTTCGAATATATAGTAATACGAAAATCATTTAATTTCTTCAAATTTTGAGAGTAACTTTATTATATATTTAAGAGTGTCATATCTGATAACTGGCACGTGGAGCGTTAAATCATTTGGACACGATCTGCTCGTTCAGGGCTACACAAAATAGTTCTGTTTCTTATCACATGTTCAGCCAATAATATAACTAAAGAATTTAAGAACAGAAGAGGTAGAGGTGTAAAAGGCACTAGTCAAAATTATCCTCTCTGAGAGTAATGAATTCCATTATACAGCCAGACCCTGGAAAATTTTGTAAACCTTCAAAAATCAAAGAGCTCGTACATTATTTTCAAGTAAAATATTTACTAATTTTTACTTTCTCTTGCCTATATGAATATATAGGAAGGAAAGTATTGTTTTCATATAGATTTCTTCGAAATCGAGTTTTCACCGGATCTACACGTTTTCAGACCCTCCGAACCCCAAAAATATGTTTTTAGCAATTGGTCTGTGTGTGTGAACAAAATATCTCAAGAACGGAACATCGTACGAACTTGAAACTTAAGTTAGATACCACTAGAGGACCCGATACGAACATTTTCATCAAAATCAGTCAACCAAAAGTAGTACTTTATTCGTGTAATATTTCACTTTTTTGCGATTTTCTCAAAAACGGCTCCTGCGATTTTTTTTAAATCGTCTCATTTTCTAAATTTTTTATGCTCAACAAGATTGGGTAGGCGTCATGTCTGCTGAAATTCTGGTGAGGCTGTTTTTTCGTAAAAAATTGTTTTTTTCAAGATTGCGGCTTTTAATTGCATTTTAGCGCAAAAATGTACGTAATAAAAGTTTTAGAAAATTTAAAACCCTACAACTTTAATTCAAAAATTTCTTTGCATAACGCATAATTCAGCGGTAATTAGCGATTTTCTGTTTTTTTTCTCGCAAAAAGTGTAAAAAATTGATATTTTACAATTTCAGCCTTAGGATGCATTTTACGACAAAAATGTATATAATTAAATTTAGAGGAAATTAAAATATCTACAACTTTTATTTTGAGCATTTTTTTTGTACAGAGTACCTAGTTTAGCGTGAAAGTGATTTTCCGTATTTTCAAGTCCAACTGAGGTTGATTTTCATTTTGCGTCTTTCACTCATGATTAAAATCAGATTATGTTTATTGAGGTTAGTGTTTTGTTTGTTTTTTTTTTTTTTTTTTTTTTTTTTTGAAGCAAGTTTTGCAACCTTAGAGTCGCTTCTCGCATCCCTTCCGCCATCGCTCCCTATCTCTCCAGTCTCCCTCTCGTAATCCTCTACCTTCCATCTCCTGTCGAACATTGGTCATCCATATTTTCCTTGGCCTACCTCGCTTCTGATGCTGGTTTGGAGTCCATTCAAAGATTTTCAATGGTATTCTCTCCGTATTCATTCGACGAAGGTGGCCATACCATTTTACCTGATTCCTCCCAATGCGACCCAGTATTGTTTCTTTTGCCTGCATCTGCTCTCTTATTACTTCATTCCTCACTTTATCTAACAATGATAAGCCTGCGCATCTTCTCCAATACATCATTTCTGCAGCAAGCAATTTTGCAGCATGTCTGCGATCCATGACCCACACCTCAGATCCATACGTCAATATTGGTTCTATCATAGCTTGATATATGTTTGTTTTTGTCTTTTTTGTAAGTGTTTTGTTCCACAGAATTGGATGCAGTGCTCTGATAATGTTTTTTCCTTTCCCTATCTTCCTCAAAATATCTTCATTGTCCCTACCATCCTCATTTATTGTAACACCCAAGTAATTATATTGCCTCACCATCTTTATAGCACCAAAATCTGTCTGTATGTCCTGCCCCTTGCCTCCAATATTCAAATAATTTGTTTTATCCATGTTGACCTCAAGTCCCCACTCCTGAAAATCTCCTATCAGTTTGTTCAGCATATATGTCATATCCTGCTGGTCTTCTGCTAATACAACTTGATCATCCGCAAACAATATAGTATATATGGGCCCGTTTCCTGTTTGTATTCCCATAGGGCTACATTTCCTGATCCACTGTCTGAGAGCACTATTTAAGTAAATCTTGAACAGGGTTGGTGATAGACATGAACCTTGTTTAACGCCCTTATTTGGGAATATAGCAGCTGATTCTTGACTTCCAAATCCAATAATTGATTTATTGTTTTTATAAATTTCCTTTATAGCGTTTATGTAGACCGCATTTACACCAGAATCCCTCATAGCAGTCCATAATTTTTTACGCGGTACAGAATCGAATGCTTTTTTCAAGTCTATAAAGGTGGCATGGAGCTCCAAACCTCTTGCTAATCTTTTTTCTATCAACTGCTTCAATGTGAAAATATTGTCTACACAGGACCGTCCTGGTCTAAATCCACTCTGTTCTTCACTTTCTGTTAAATCAAATTCTATACGAGCTTTAAGGACTCTTTCATAAAGTCTTGTTTCATAAAGTTTGTTTGTTTCTAATGTTTTATTATTAGTGTTAGATTGTATTGTTAATTATTCCCGCTGGCAAGAGAAAGTTGTATGAGTGTTTCACACCAGATTTTTTTTGTTTTTTTAGAGACATTTAGTAGTATACGAAAGAAAAAATATATGTGTCTCTATAACTACATAAAAAATAGCAATACAAAGAATTTTGCAATAAGAAAAGCGTAGAAAACATGAGTTAAACTGAAATTAATGAAACGCTAACGTATATCTAAGCACAGAAAAAATGACAAACTTACAATATTGCATGCAACTTATATTAAAATGAGAAATCCAATAACAGGTGAACTACAGCTTATTTTATGCTTAGCATTCTTTCATGTTATGAAGATCGCTTATAAGGAATACACTAAGCTTAAAGTTTATTTACGTTTTGAGATAAAAGTTAGAAGGGAGTTTTGCTCTTTATTAACATCATTTATGGTACAAATTTTAAGAAGTATGTAATATCTGACATACGGTTAATTCAATTTAAACGTATAACCGAAGAATTTAAATTATTACTATACAGAATCATGAAATGAATCGTATAAAATGCATTAAACTGTTTTTAATATTTACATTTCACCCTTTTCTATGCTTTATGATATTACATATTAATAAAACTTTGCAATAATATATTCCTAAAACGGAAGACTCCGGTTACAATTTTCGACTTTTACAAGTTACAACCTACCGTTTTCTAACTCAAATTAGTCTCTAGAACGAAAATGTTAATGCGACAAAGTAAACCAGAGAAACAAAAGTAAATCTTATTTTATTATATTGTTTTTTGTGCTTTTACGGCCTCATTGGACCACAAAATCAAGTTTTGGATTGTCCTGTTTTAACCGCTATTCTTTTGGCCCAATACTTTTTCATGTTTTCCGATCTTATTTTTCTTTCTGCCTCTGAAAAAACTCTGTTTACTTGCTTTTTTATCTTAATTTAAAATCTTGTGTTTTTGTTGTGGAAGTGTCTAACCTTTTCAGTGCCGAAACAATATTTGAAACTTTGATCTAAAGTGCCATTTAATTTGAATAAGGGTATACAAAAAGTGCCAATCCTTATTTCGAAAACTTGCAGGCGTAAGCCTGCCATTGCCGACAAAAATTTCAACGTTACAGAAAAATAAAATTTCCTGTTAAAAATTAATTTCTGTTACGTTCATAAAAAAAGAAATCGTTCCAACACTAAAAATATTCAAAATAGTTTTTTTTTAGTTTATTTAAAGTCGCATAGACAGGTTGGTCATTAGCAACTACTGTGGGTTTTGGTATCTTAAAGGTGGTTTTAACGTAATAAAGTTTCCAGACCCTAGCCGGGAACCCGGTACCTTTCGCTTTGTAGGCTAGCGCGCTAGTCACCACGCCACAGAGGCGGTTTCAAAACACATTATTCCATTAATTTTTTTTAAAGTTTTTTTGGAAATGTTTGGTTATCCGAACTTACGTGCGGCCGGTAAACCTGATGTTATAACTACGTAAAATATATTGACGTCCTGTTTTCCGGACATAGGGACTGAAAGGGTTAATTCTTCAGTCTTGTTTTTTGGTCATGTTCCGTTATCCCTAGCTCTTCCATGTCACTTGTAATTTTTTTGATCCAATTTGGTGGATGTGTTTTAGTTTCTCGATTACTTGTCTTGTTATTGGTATCTTTAGGAGATGTCTACAGAAGCAAATACTGTCTGTCTATAACTTGATGGCCTGCCGCAGAGAGGAGCAGAATCGGCCCGCACTAGCCTTCTTAATAAAATTTCATTATGTACTACTGCTAACTAGTACACTGGAATTGGTACACAATGAAGTGTTATTGAAAAGGCTTGTAGTGGGCCGATTCTGCTCCTCTCTGCGGGAGGCCATCAAGTTATAGACAGACAGTACGTTTCTTTTTCATCATGTTCGTTATTGGGTCTATTTCTTTGGACTTAATTAGTTAGCATGGTCATCTAGTCGTTCGCGAAATTTAGTATAGAAGAATACGGTTAGCTCTTCACTGGCAGAAGTTTAAATTTGACGTGAAGGGTTTTATTGCTTACAGAAAAAGGAGTACAAAAGCAAGTTTTAAGAATTTTGATAAAAAGGTCTGGATTGATTTTAAGTTATTCTCTACCACTGCACCTAAAAGCTGGACACCATTAGTCCAGATTTACACAAACCTTAAACAGTTTTAACGAATTTTAGGTAAACGGCCATCACTCAATCTAAACAATAAACTTTTAATTTACAAAAAGAATATGAAACTTATTTGAACAAACGGAATCAAATTATGGGGCTCAGCAACCCATTTAAAAATTGAAAACATGTAAAGATTCCAATCGAAATTACTCCAAACCTTGGTAAATAACAAACAATATACAACACAAAGATTTAAACCTTCTTATAACTTAACCAGAAATCAACATGTTCAGTATAAAATACCAAAGAAAATTCGAATCACATACAATTCATCTGGCCATTCAGTCAAAATACCAAAGAAGATTCAAATCACATAAAATTCATCTGGCCATTCAGTACAAAATACCAAAGAAGATTCAAATAACATTAAATTCATCCGGCCATTCATTACGAAATACCAAAGGAGATTCAAATCATATAAAATTCATCTGGCCTATCAATAAAAAATACCAAAGAAGATTCAAATCCCATAAAATCCATCTGGCCATTCAATACAAAATACCAAAGAAAATTCAAATCACATAAAATTCATCTGGCCATTTAGTCAAAATACCAAAGAAGATTCAAATCACATAAAATCCATCCGGCCATCCATTACAAAATACCAAAAAAAAAGTCAAATCACATAAAATCCATCTGGTCATTCAGTCAAAATACCAATGAAGATTCAAACCACATAAATCCATCTGGTCATTCAGTTAAAATACCAAAGAAGATTCAAATCAGAAAAAATTCATCTGGTCATGACGTACAAAATACCGAAGAAGATTCACATCACATAAAATTCATCTGGCCATTCAGTACAAAATACCAAAGAAGATTAAAATCACATAAAATTCAAGTGGCCATTTCACTTTTAGACAGTTAAATCGACACTGTAACAAAGACATCCTATGTTTTATTTTAAAGTGACAAGTCAAAACACGAAATGAACGAGTTTCTTCGTTGTACAGGTTTTCTCTGTTTATGATATGTAAAAAGAACAACCTATCTACTTATTATTCTACAACAGTATAGATTGTGTATTTTTCTGCAAAAAAATAACATAACAAATTTTATATTTTTATCATAGAGCTTTTCATTATTATTTACATTAAATAGAAGGATCCGTGAGATCCTGAATTGAATACATACAATTTATAAACCCCCTGTGAAAAACTAAACCTTATATCTACAATATGCACGTCTCGAAATACATAAATTGTATTTTCAACAATCAAATAGAATACATTCTAGCCGAGAAAGGGAGAGAATATCATCCGTCAATATTCAGAATCTGCAATGTATATAGAAAAATATGAATATACCCCTAAACAAAACAAAGGTTTATTTATATATACGACACAGACAATATTCTACGAGAGATACCGATTTAAAAAAAGTAAAAAACTGAAATTTACTAATACACCATTAAATTTATCTAATAAAGTTTATGAAAGTTCAGTTTTTAGAGAGTGCTAAAATTTCCTAATAAATAATAATGGAGTTCACTTCTCAATAACTTAATGACAGTATTTAGTCGACAACCACGCTAACCGCGCGAAAAATTTGGGAACATCTAAAAAATAAACAATCTATAAAATATCAACTTATCTCGTAGTTTTCCGGCATTTAACAATTCTAAATTACATAACAGAGGTCTTTATCTGTGTTGCTGTTTAGGTCATCAGCCGAAAGGCTGGTTTGAACCTGTAGAGGTTTTACTAAGTAAAACGAGAAGTGAGGTAATTTACAAATGCCTTCCTCACTAAATGGAAAAGCACGTTTATCAGCATGCCGGACCCTCTGAAAAGCACACATTTTCCACTTTGCAAATGACACCTTCACTTAATTCATCCCAAGGTCTGGCAGTATAATGAAATCCATTACCTTCAGAGGTGATAACTCTGATTAGTGTCTTTTAGACCTCTACCTCTTCTGTTCTTAAATATTCAGCCATTTAATTGGCTGACCATGTGATAAGAAACAGAATTATTTATTTTAGCCCTGCAACGAACAGATTGAGTGTAAATAATTTGACAGTCCACCTGTCTGTTATGGGGATTCTTCATCTATATGTTACCTATTACGTTACTGAAAATCAAAGAAAACTTTTTAAATTTTTTATTCAAGTTATGTTCACCTTATAACATCAAATAACTTTCGTATTCCCCAGGCGAAATTAGTGCAATATCTTGGTATGTAGCTTGACAGGTGACTAACTTGGAAGCATCATCTGTTACAAAACGTTTAGAACTTTACCACCGCCAGAAGATACTTTTATACTTTTGTAACCCTTCTTCAAAATTGAACCTCCGTTCCTAAATTTTAATTTACAATACCCCTTCAAAAAACATAAGTAATTATCGTCTCGAGCTCTTTGAAACTTCGGTAAAAAGTAACTTAAAGTCGATCCAGGTCTTTCAGTTAAATCACTCAAGATTTGCTTCTGGTGCTCCTTTTATGTAAGCAATGAAACCCTCAACGACAATTTCAAACTTTGGACAATAAAGAAACTAACCGCGACCTTTAATAGAAAATTATACGAACACTAGATAACCATCCCAAACAACTAGCCCGTGACCTCGCTAAAAGGAACTTCCTAACTGTACGAAGTTTAAAGCGAAAATGGAAAAGAGAGCTCTTGTTCTGAATAGCACACAACACCAGTAGTTCAAAACGCAGAATTTAATACTAGATACCTCTTCTTCTGAAAGTAAAAAATTCCTCACTGTTCGTTAAATATTAAACGTCACATACGGAAATTAAACAATACCGTAATCAAAATTAAAGACAAAATAGTTTCTGGTTCTAAGCGAAGAAAATTTTCCGAGGTCATTCACAAATTAAGTTTCATCTCTCATAGGTTACGTGGTGCAAATCATAGTAAAGGTTTGTCACCGGATGGCGACATTAAGTGGCGAATTAAAACCTTTAATTTTGGTGGCTCAGAAAAGGGCCGTTTAAACCGTTGGTCATCTTGGCGAAGCGTCGGTCGTAGTCATCGAGGCGGTCGAGAAGCAGGGCGACATGGCGTGTCGTCGTTCAGTGCAGACGTCATCTTCTTCCCTCGCAGTAGTGCGTCGATGGCTGCTACGTCGGAATCGGTGGGCGCCAGGCTCGGTCGAGGGACCACCGTGGGCATTGCTCATGGTAGCTGGCGATGACGGTCCTGGTCGACGGCTTACTGTGTCGGGTTGGCGAGCGGAACCATCATCTTCTCTCTTGCGGGGTCGTCGATGTTGTCGATGCGTTGAATTTAATCTCTCCAAGGTCAGTGAAGCTCTCTTTATAAAGTCGCCTAGAGCGCTGTGGTAACGGGCGGTTATTATTTCGGCCTTGACATCAAAGATACTCTGTCGGTAAACCGCCACAAGCCTACCACCCCTTTCGCAATTATTAGCGGTTCCCTCAGTCGCTAATCGAAAGCTTTGATATCCGGCAGCATAGTACCTAATCAAAGGGGACGACGGTAACAGATTGTTAATTTAATTCGGATTTGAATACTAGACAGTGGTTACTGGTGTGTTTTGAGGTTGGGGTTCAATAAAACATACTTTCTCAAGACTGGTCGGTCTGAGTCTGTAAAACAATTACATGTAATATACAACATATACATTATCGTCATCTCATTGGGTAACGGGGTTGTTTAATGTTCTAAATTGAACAGATTACAAAATAAATACATTATTACGCCATTGGCGTAATGGTTAGCGTAACTGGCTTCTATGCCGGGGTCCCAGGTTCGATTCCCAGTCAGGTCTGGAATTTTTCCATCACTCATTTTCATCTATCATCACCGTCTCCATTAGCACAAATTGTAAAACAGTCGCACGTAAAACAAAAACAAAAAAACCATTAGGGTTAAAATAAATGTAATTATTTACATCAAAACCAAATTTGAATATAATTTTGAAGGATTTAAATTCGATGCCGTTCAAACAACGTTAAATATTATAACAAAGGAAAATAAATGTTTCTGGAATAAAAAAAGAAAAAACTAATTACACTTTTTTTACGAATCGAATGAAAGATAATAGTATATTTATTGATATCGAATTCAAAGTTGTGGCCAAATTATTCATTTATTATAGATTAAACCAAAATCGATATAAACGACGTGAAGCATTTTAACACATCAAAATGAAGTTAACAATGGTAATGTAATACTAATAACAGAAGTTGATGGCCATTGATAAAAAAAAAATACTCACGAACAGTATGATACACATTTTTGCTACTCTTTATTCGTTTTCATTTTATGTGGTTAACATGATCGTTATTTTTTAATATGTATCAAAATATAATGAAGGAAATTCCTAATAAGCCATTTTATAAAAAAAATGTCAATACTATTTAACTATTAAAAAGTGGCCTTGAAATTAGAATATTTGAAATATTAAAAAAATTTAAAATGACTGGGCAGTTAAACTTATTGCAAATCAAATAAATTAATAGAAATAAATTTTTTTTATAAATACTTGATATAAATATATTATAATTTTTATTTTCTTAATATATATAATACTAGCTACCCCCCGTTTGCTTTGGTTCACAACAAATTTTACAAATTTTTTGAGCTTAGAAACTTTAAAATTCAAAGTTTGTATATTGCAATGCACACAAGGAAAAACTTAAATTAATATCTAATAATGTAATATTCATATGATATTATGGATTTAATATGTTGTTTAGATCATCAGCTGAAAGGATGGTTTGAACCTGTAGAAAAGTGAGGTGGTTTACCAATGCCTTCCTCACTGAGTGGAAAAGTACCATTATCTAACATGTCGGGCCCTCTGAAAAGCACATATTTTTCACTCTGTAAAATATGACACCTTCACTTCATTCACCACAGGATCTGGCTGTATAATGAAATTCATTACTTTCAGAGGAGACAACTCTGATTAGTGTCTTTTACACCTCTACCTTCTCTGTTCTTAATTGATTCACTCATTTAATTGGCTGACCATGTGATAAGAAAGAGAACTATTTATTTTAGCCCTGCAACGAACAGATTGAGTGTAAATAATTTGATACTCCACTTGTCTGTTATGGGCAGGGATTTAATATAACGTATTATATTGTATAATCGTATAAAATAAATATTACCCATAACAGGCAGGTCGGGTATAAAATAATTTGCACTCGATCTGTTAGTTCCACGGCTACGAAAAATAGTTCTGTTTCTTATCACACATTCAGACAATTATATGACTGAAGTATTTAAAAACGGAAGAGGTAGAGATGTAAAAGACACTAATCATAGTTATCTCCTCTGAGTATTTTCAAAAAATTTACGGATTTATGACTTAAAAGTTTTTAATATTATTCGTAATATCGATATTACATACTGGTCAACTAAAATTAACTGATTGTAATACAGCAGTAAGGAAAAAATACGAGTAGAGATCAGGTTTCGTATATTATAAATTAAATATTAAAAACAAATTCAACGACAAGGTTACGGTATATATTATTTATTTATAGATTCATGCAACTAAAATATTTACAAACTGAATTATATATTATTGAAAAAAGCAATTTATTTCTTTAAAAAAATTCACTAAAAATTTCTGAATCAATTTAACGTATAATACAAAATTGAGAAGGTATAAAAAAATAAGATAAAAACAGCATGTATAGACTAAAAAGTTGAAATCTAGGTTAGATTGGACATTTTGTGGAAAGAGCGGATATAGAACTGATAAAAGCCGTTACGGAAAGGACTCCAAATGGATAAAAATTCTTAAAGAGCAACAGAATGAGGTGAAGAATAGCGTGTAATGGGCTGAAAGAGGATTTGATATGTTTTGGAGTATATAATAGCTAAAGACACTCGTCGTTGAAGTGATGTTACACCGTACTGATAGGCAAAGATAAATAAACGAAAAATTCAGCTTTATATGACCAAGAAAACAGAGGCATTATATTTTTATTTTTACTTTCACTTGCCTATATGAATATATAGGAAGTAAAGTATTGTTTTCATATCGATTTTTCGAAATCGAGTTTTCACCGGATCTGCACGTTTTCAGACCCCCTCAACCCAAAAAATACATGTTGTTAGCGATTGGTCAGTGAGTGCATGTGAACAAAATATTTCAAGAACAGAACATCGTACAAACTTAAAACTTGAAACTTAAGTTAGGTACCACTAGAAGACCCAACACGAACATTTTCATCAAAATCGGTCAACCGGAAGTAGCAGTTTATTCGTGTCATTTTTCACTCTTTTGCGATTTTCTCAAAAACGTTCTTGTTCTTTCCTGTCCTCCGGCTTATAGCCCAGTGTCTGCTTAGGTATTCTATCTTCCCTCATTCTGTTTACATGCTCTAAACATGCATTCTGTTCTGGGATACCTTGTCGTTTAAAGAGAAGATGTTGAGTTCTTTCCTTATCTCGATATTCCTGTAACGATCTTCTCTACTACACCCATACGTATGGCAAAAAAATTTCATTTCAGATGGTTGCAATCTAGTCTCCTCTCGCTTTGATAGCACCCAAGTTTCACGGTCATAAAAGTAGAGTCGGCACTGCTGATGTTTTATAAAATCTCACCCTCGTGTTTTTGCTGGTTCTATTTTTAAAGTGCAGTGGATAGTTCCGCATATTTGCATATTTTAAATCGGTGCATCGGTGCATCTTATTGTAAGCATATTTTTTATCCTGTTGAAATGTAATGTTAAGTGGGATATCTGTTCCAAAATATGATTATCTATAACAATTTTGCTTCTGACTGGCTCCTTCCCCCTGAATGCCATTACGTTTGGCTTCTTCGTTGTAACTGCCAACTTATATTCTTTCTAGTCAAACTTAATTTTTTATAATTCAAGCGTTCCTAGACATTTTGGACACCCAGTATATCTTCTTAATATTAGATCGAAAATAAAACTCTATGAAGATAATAATTTTTTAATATCCTGTTTTATTTTTATAGTTCAGAAATAATAATTTTTAATGTAAGAAAAGATCCATTATCATACAGAGATGATAAAAATACACTATTATAACTACCACTAAGGATAAACGTGAGTATGCATATAAATTTCAAAAATTTGCTGAATATCCGTTTCTTGGGTACTTACGCACAGCTGAAACCATATCAAAATGTATTAGTATCCACAAACGAAAATATTGGGTTACCTTTTCTCTCGTATCCTTTTCAAACTGAAAAAGGATAAAAGAAACGGATGCGTTTAACTGAAGGAAATTTTAAATTTAAATGTAATATTGCCTTCGTATCTTGGAGACACAATCATAAAAATATAGGAAAGTTCCAACAACTTATTATTATCAGAACTTTTTTTGATATATTATTTCTACAACATAACTAGTTTTCTAGTTAACCCAATATTTTCTAGTGTTATTCACCAATCTACAGTAACTAGAGTGAGATTTAAAAATCATCAAATACGGAATTAATTATACGGACTCTTTTACGTTCTCTTGCCTATATGAATATACAGAAAGGAAAGTATTGTTTTCATGTCGATTTTACGGAATCGAGTTTTCACCGGATCTACACGTTTTCAGACCCCCTGAACCCAAAAAACATGTTTTTAGCGATTAGTCTGTGTGTGTATGTGTGTGTGTGTGTGTGTGTGTGTGTGTGTGTGTGTGTTTGAACAGAATATCTCAAGAACGGAATATCGTACGAACTTGAAACTTTCAACTTAAGTTAAATACCACTAGAGGACCCGACACGAACATTTTCTTTAAAATCGGTCAACCGGAAGTAGTAGTTTATTCGTGTCATTTTTCACTTTTTTGCGACTTTCTCAAAAACGGCTTCTACGATATTTTTTTTAATTGAATCATTCACTACATTTTTTATGCTCTACAAGATAGGGAAGGCGCCATGTCTGCTGAAATTCTTGAAGAGGCTATTTTCTCGTAAAAAAATTGTTTTCTGAAGATTGTGGCTTTAATATGCATTTTAACGCAAAAATGTACCTATGATAAAAGTCGTAGAGAATTTAAAATACTACAACTTTTATTTCCAACATTTTTTTGTATAACGCTTAGTTTAGCGGTAATTAGCGTTTTTCTATTTTTTCTCACGAAAAAATGTAAAAAAATCTATTTTTTAACAAGATTTTAGCCTTAGTATGGATTTTACGACATAAGTGTAGCTATATAATCAAATTCATAGGAAATTAAAATATCTACAACAAATATTTAGAGCATTTTCGTCTACAGAGCCTAGTATAGCGTGAACGAGTGATTTTCCGTATTTTTAAGCCAAACTGAGGTTGACTTTCATTTTGTGTCTTTCACTCATGATTAAAATAAGGTTATGTATTTTGAGGTTAGTTTTTTGTTTATTTTTAATGATTTATTAATAATGTTAGTTGTTCATTATTTGCATTGGCAAGAAAAGTGAGTGTTTCACACCAGATTTTTGTCCATCTTTTTGTTAGATTTGTATGTTATGAGTTACTGACAAGCGTTTTTTAGTTTGATTATTATGGTTTGGTTAATTATTTCGATAATTACCTATTTGTAACACTTAATTAATATCTGTACTGTTATAATCGACCTTTGTGGTATTTGCACCACTTCTGAGGCTGTCGATAATTGTGCAAGTAACGCGAGCGCAAATGCCAATATATTTTATAGAGGTGGAACCATATGAAAAGTTACTAGCTGGTATTAAGGATTATTTATTTGTATTTGGAAATCGTTTGTACTTGTTTAGATATTCTAATGTTTAAATTATGATACATAAGACATCCAAGAATAAAGAAAAATAAAGAAAGTTTTCAACAATAAGTTTATGGATCTGTCTATATCATCCGTTCAGAATGTGAATAAATGGTTTTCTATAGAACAAAATATCTGTATGGATGAGAGAATGCATTGTAGTATAAAGGGGTGCGTGTTTTTGAGCTGTGATGATGGTTTGTTTGTCTGATTTATTGATTTATACAAACGCACTCTTGATTATTTCCTTTTCAAATTTCCCATTGGAAAAATGATTTAGATTTAGAATTGGTGTTATGATACTATGATAATACATATCTTGAAAATTTATTATCTGAAATTTATTTATAATGATGGAAGTACGAAAACAAAATCATTCATGCAGTTAAAGAAAAACGAAATTTGATTTTTCATTGAATAAAATATTTCTTTTTTGTTAATGGGCACGATGAAATTATTAAAATTAATATTACAGTATAGGTTTTGTTGCAAAAATATTTTTAATCAGCATACACGTAAATAATATACTTATTTTTTAAATTATTTTATCAGCAACTATATACTTAAATCTTGCCCATTACTTATTTTTAGACCTTGCCCATAACAAGAAGGTTGAGTGTTAAATTATTTTGCATTAACTATAAACACAAATCAGAATTATCTCCTCTGAGAGTACTGACTTTCACTATACAGCCAAACCCTGTGGTGAATGAAATGAAGGTGTCATTTGCAGGGTGGAAAGTAAGTGCTTTTCGGAGGGTCACGCTGATAAGCATACTCTTTCAACTCAGTGAGGAAGGCAATAGTAAAGCTACTCACTCTTCTGTTTTACTTAGTAAAATCTCTAGAGGTTCAAACCAGCCTTTCGGCTGAGGACCTAAACAACAACATACTTAATGAGACAATACTGGGTGGTCTACTTGTTAAAACAATTCGTGTATCATTCATTTATTCTCGTTTCCCCAAAATAAAAACATTAATATTGTGATATAATAGTGAATCTCTAGATATAAATTACGTTAATGAATTGTTTATTCTACGGAACGAACTGTGTTGTCAAAAGGATAGTACGAGTTGCCGATGAATGGAATATATCTGAATAGAAATTCTCGGAAACGCGGTCGAATCTAAACATACAATTTATTACGCCTACTGTTGACTCTTTAAATTACGTTATGAATTGCTCTGGTTAACCATGGAAGGGTTTATGAGGGTTTCTATTTTGTTTCATCATGTAGAAAATCTTTGTCGTTCTGGAAAAGACCTTGGTCTTAGGTATTCAAAGTCGCTAGACCTTTTATCGAAGAGTTCAGTGGGTTGAGTTCAGTTCAAGTTGCCGCACAGTTATGAATGAATGAGTGCTGAACAATTTATTGTAATAAGTACGTTAAGGAAAAATACTTTTTACTGAATTTAAACATTGCAATTGGTCGTAGGTAACAGGCTACTCTGCCCATAACAGACAGGTTAATTGTCAAATTACTTACACTCAATCTGTTTGTTGCAGGGCTAAAATAAATAGTTCTGTTTCTTCTCACATGGTCAGCCAATTAAATGACTGAATCATTTAAGAACAGAAGAGGTAGAGGTGTAAAAGACACTAATCAGAGTTATCTTCTCTGAAAGTAATGAATTTCATTATACAGCAAGACCCTGTGGTGAATGAAGTGAAGGTGTCATATGCACAGTGGAAAATATATGCTTTTCAGAGAGCCCGGCATGCTGATAAGCGTACTTTTCCACTCAGTGAGGAAGGCATTTGTAAACCTCCTCACTCCTCGTTACCACGCTACCATTAAGAATAAAATAATATTGTAATTGTTGGTTAAGTTATTTTAAGCTTTAAGTTTTATAATGAATTTAAGTAATTTAACTGTAATTAGTGAGCGGTATACGCATAATAATTAATTGTACTTCATAGTTTTATACAGAAATATAAATTATTTAAGTTTAAAGAAAGTTTATTATTTATTATAGACAGGTCTATACAGCCGAAACCTGTTGTGAATAAAGTCATGCTTTTCCACTCAGTGAGGAAGGCATGGTAAACCATTTCACTCCTCGCTTTGATTAATAAAGTCTCTAGAGGTTCTAACCAGTCTTTTGGCTGATCACCTAAACAACATAGCCAGATCTCGAACGAACCTACGCTTAAGTGGTAATCAGGGTTCCTTTGCGGCAAAAAAAAACAAATGTGTGCCACGCTTTCGTACTTGTTGTCGATGGTACGACTGGAGGGAACTCACCTTATGGGTCGTGGACAGTTCACATAAATTTAAGTGCGAACGAAAGCGTGATTCAGTTGTCGTGATAAGGCGCCCTTGAACGAGCTCGTCATCAAGAGTTGTGCTTTGTTGAGTTCGGTTTTTGCTGTTACTTTAGTACAGAAAAGGATCGGCTGGTCGAACAGCAAGAAAAACGGAAGAAAAGACGATGGGGATTAGGAACTGGATACATCATAGAAAATTGATATAGAACTACCTACGAACGAACTTACGCTTAAGTATTAAACAGGGTTCCCAAGGGGCGAAAACACGAATGTATACGCTTTCGTACTTACTTGTTGTCGATGGTATGGCTGGAGGGAACTCACCTTATGGGGCATGAACAGTTCACACAAATTTAAGTCAATGAAAGCGTGATTCAGTTGTCGTGAGAAGCCGGCCATGAACGAGCTCGTCATCAAGAGTCGTGCTTTGTTGAGTTCGGTTTTTGCTGTCACTTTAGCACAGTAAAAGAATCGGCTGGTCGAACAGCAAGAAAAACGGAAGAAAAGGCGATTAGGAACTGGATACATCAAAGAAAATTGATATAGAACTAAGAATTCGTTACCGTGAAGATTTTAAAAACCTTATTACGAATGTCTGCAGCTCATTTTGACTATCTTCTGGAACGAACCTTGTACAGCAGCGAAAATCAAACACGTTTGATTTGAGTCGTGAACTCCCACGCCTGCCAGTGACGTCAGGGTCAAACTCACGTCCCTTCGTTCACATGGGTAGTGTTCCACGATAGTATGTCTCACGATAGCGTTTCACGCCCCGTGGGAACGCTACTTTATATATAATAATGATAATAAAATAAAACTTTACACGGTGATATAAATCTGATTAGATAATAATAATTTTACAATTTGTGGGAGAAAATCACTGATCAACGAAATTGTGTATTAATGAAAAAACAATAGATTGATTGAAAAGTAACTTTAGCTTTGAGTGACGCTTTTAAAAAGATCGTTATCATACCTGAGTATGATATGTTGATGTTCATATCGTTTTGCTCGGTTGATTTATTCAGGAACGGTCTGTTGGTCAAAGGAATTTGTTTTCAAGTTTATTGGAAAAGTTTCTCTGGAAAAATAATGAATGCATAAAATAAAGAAAAACTTATAAATAAAAAAATATATCAGATTTAATTTATTATTCATCGCTGTGCGTACGTAATATTTAAATTAGTTTAATAAATTACATTTTAAAATGCCAGATATTTTAAAAAGTTTTATAAATGAATTAAAATCATAAAATACTTTAGAAACAAGTAAGCGGAAGGACTTTAAAAAATTCTCTTCCCCATATTTCAGTCATTCCACATTAAGTTTATTTGTTCGCTTGTCTTAGGAAAACAAAAAAAAAAATGGGAAGTTTTATCAGTGTTTGGGAGTAAGTAAAATTTTTGTATTGAAACTGTCACTTAATATTGACACAAGTTCGATAGGCCCTTTACTTGATATTTTCCATTACTTTTAAAATATATTACCAAAAATTGTCGTAAATTAAAGTTTCTTTATCTTTAAATCCCATTATATAGGCCTGTCGAATATTTTAAGGAAATCCATTTTAATAGAAACTGGTATTTGTTTTTCTACTCACTCTCTCTCTCACTCACCCCTTTTTCAACCCTCTCTCTACTCATACAATTGGGTATAAAGATAACCCGATGGTTCAAAATGTTAGATAACCGAATCTCAACTGATCTTCACTTTACACGACCACCTGAAGCCACAAAAAATGGTTTTTATAAGAACATACATCAGTGTTTGTATTTTATCATATCTGAAGCTGAACTAACGGAACATTTAAGTTGAAATTCGAAAAGTAAAAATTCTTCAGTCAAATCCATAGTGATTTGGAAATTAGCTATTAAGCTCTAAAATTAAAGGTACTTCACTTAGGAGCAAAAATATAAATATTCTATTGTTATTATTTATCTGTCAAGGACTGGGCTCAATGGCATATTCCAGCATCCATTTCTTTTAAGGTCTTTCCAAGCCTCGCTTCCTTCTAGGTTTATAATGTCCGTGCTCGGTTAGCTCATGCGAGGGTTTGGTTTTGAATCGAGTAGGGGCTAAGCTTAACCTTGTATGGGATACTGAGATGGGGGCCTCAACCCCGACAAACGCGTCCCAATGGCTGATAGGGAACGTCCTGTAGATATGCAGGCAGGTACAAATAAAGCATAGCCAAATAAGTACTTGGGATCAACTGAGGTAAAAACTGATCAGTGGTCTTCATGGCAGAGGTGGAGGATTCCGAACGGCATGGAGGGTGAAAGAGCCTAGGGAGTTACCCTAAATAAAATCCAGGGCAAGTGGAGCTCTGAAAAACAGTCAACGGTCTTGGAAGAATTTTCTCAACGGTAGAGAGGGCGGAAGAACAGGAGGTGTGTCTCCAAATGAAACCCAGGGCCCATCTAGAGGTCCTAAGGTGACAACCCCACCACTGGACTATCCAGCACAAGGCTCTTAACTCGGCCTGGGGAAACCTTTTTCATGGTCAAGCATCAAAAGCTAGCCTCGGATCACCATCAGAATATAAATATTCTGTTGTTTACGTCATCATCAGCCGAAAGGCTGGTTTGAACTTCTAGAGGCTTTACTAAATAAAACAAGGAGTAAGGTGGTTTACTAATGCCTTCCTCAGTGAGTGGAAAAGTATACTTTTCACCATGCCAGCCCCTCTGAAAAGCATCTACTTTCCACCCTGCAAGTGTCACCTACACTTCATTCACCACTAGGTCTGACTGTCCATTACTCTCAGAGGAGATAACTCTGATTAGTGTCTTTTACACCTCTACCTCTTCTGTTTTTAAATGCACAAGTCATATAATTGGCTGACCATGTGATGAGAAACAGAACTATTTCTTATAGCCCTGGAACTAGCAAATCGAGTGCAAATAATTTAACACTTCACCTGCCTGTTGTGGGCGTATTAATATTCTAGCTTCTCAAAAAATAATGGTAGCGATTTTTATTTATTAACTTTTTATAACCCATTATACAATATTGAAGAAAAGCCTCCTCCAAATTCCTCAACATTTCATTGTTTCTTATGTGCTGTGTCCAATTTAATTCCACCATTGTTTGACGTTCTCTCGATCGGATCAGTAATCGTTCGCGTCCTCTCGTTCCTTTTCATAGTCTCCATTTTTTAATAACACTAATCTATCTACCGTATGTATCTTTATTATTATGGCCCGGGAATTTTCATTTTTGTTCAGCCATTCTTTGTACGGACTGATGCACTTTAATGATGTTCCTTTAATAAAGTATTCGTTTGGTTTTTTTATGTTCCTACGTTACCCCATTACAGATATTTTCATAGCTTATTCAGTTTTTGATAATTTTCTATTAATTTCCTTAATTAGCATTCATGTTTTTGTATGTACCTTAGTACTAGGAGTACACAAATACCTTGTAAATAAAATAGAACCTATCTTATTCTTCAGGTATATTGATTTTCCTTTTCTGATTTACTACATTTTCTGTAGTTAAGATGATGCAAGTGGTGTACTTCTAGGGGATTCCGGAAAAGCTCTGCTCTCCCTTGAAAAATCTTCATTTTTTCAACAGCTTAACGGTACATGTTATGTGGTACGGATACAATGGACGGATAAGGAACAGGGGAATCTCATAAAGAAAAATTAAACAATGGAAGTACTTAATGCTGTAAGATGTCAAAAAAAACGGATGTACTTTGGTTGTACGAAGAGAGGCTGGAAATATAGAATATCATATAGGGAAAGCTGCTAGTGGATAAATGTGGTTTAGGTTGACGTGAAACGTTATGGTTGAAGAATCTTCGGAACTAGTATTTTGTGAATTCGGTTTCATCGTTGGGCAGTTGACAAAACTTAGGTCGAATTGATGACAACCAACGATCTCATAGGACCTGAAAAAGGTGTACTTTAAGCCAAAAGATGCACCAAAGGTTATTGAAAATTCTACAAAATTTGTTTGAAATTACAGTATTTCATTTGACTTCAATTTAGCCGCTATTGATAAACACTGATCTAAAAATAAAAGAACTAAAATTACTCAAGCCAAATCGATGAATTTGCTAAAATGATGTTTAAGTTTTTTTTTTTAATTTTCCCTGCTTTCCCCTACTAGAATTATTTTAAGAATTTTTACTCTTTTTCCAAAATATGTTTCCTCATAAATCTATTCAAACACGCTTATCGCAATAAGCATCCTTTAAGTTCATATCCTTCAAGTAATGTATTGTCCTATAAGGACAGCTACGTCAGGACTTACACATCCACATGAATGATCCTTGATTCAAGGCTTTCAACTCTACCTACCCAACACTCCAATATATCCGCACACTCATTTTAATGACCACAAGGCTTTGCTCGTCAACTTCCCTTAATTTTTACTTGGTGCTGGCCTTCTTTAAACCAACTACATACACTTGGTCTATAGATTCTATAGTCTATAGATTTATTGCGCACTTATTTTATGACACAAAATCACATTCTTTTTTCCATTCTCTTTATTCAACTTCAACTTGAGGAGTATAACTAAATAACTAATATGTTAACAACAAATTATCACATTTCCAAGATCTTTGGATCTAATTTTACTGTCCTTTAAATATTACCCACAAATCTACGAATCGAATTTTTTAAAGTTTTTCTTTTCTTTTAACTATTATAATTAAGATCCCTTCTAAAGACTTAGTCATTTTTCTGGCATAAACCATTATCTAAAAACTGCTATTACAAAGGTGTTCAATAGAATCTTCGAAATTCATTTAAAATTATACATGAAGAACACTGCACTTTCTTGTAAAATTAGTTTTTACAAAAATTTCCATTACGGCCTAAACCACTCTGTTTTTAATCTAACACTGCCACCGCAGTAGCTCAGATGGTATCTTCCTTTCAAATCTTTATTACAGATCTTCTTTTTTGCTCTTGGATTGCTTCAAAGACGTCATGACGATGGAATATTTCTTCATATTTTTCTTCCATTAACCTTAACCGATCTGGAAATTGTTGTTCCTGATGAACTAGGGTGCTACCTCGATGTAACTCAGCATCCTGTTTTGGAAGCATTTTATTATATTATATTGATTTGTTTGGAGTTTTTTTTATAGCTTGGTAACGAAGATTCTCCAAGAAGATAATACAGTTTTTAATAACTTAATCAAAATCCCTCTCTTTTCTTCTTGACTTGGACTATATTTAAATAAAATATGGCATTTAAATTTGTTTTAGTAGTTTATTTTACGAAAATGAAAAACAAATGAAATAAAATTTATTTTCGCAAAAATATACAAAATGTACAAAACAATTGAAGTTATTAATTCTTAAAAACTACTTTAAAAAAACAACAAATTTAATTATCGAAAAAAAATACCTGCTAAGGAGGCCCGTGAGCAGACCTGTTATGTTTTTTTTGTATTTAATATTTTAGTTACCTATATTTTAATTTTCAATATTCTATTTTAATGAGTATTTTTTAACATATAAATACGAGAAAAATAAATATCATATTTACTAAAACCAGTGAGGAAACATTGTGAGAACTGAGTTTATGATTCTTTAAACATTTAAAATCATAATCAATACCATTAAAAATAATCAAATAATTCAATAAAATTGTTTTATAAGAAAAGAAATCCAAAACCAAGTTTATGTAGAAATTAAAAAAAATTCTTAAAATTTACACATAAATTATACAAAAAGATAAAGAGATTTTTAAAATATTTAACTAATTATAACGATTGCATATGCTAATAATATTATACATAATAAAAATATTAAATAGTATTTAAGCAAATAGCATTAACATTTCTCGTTAAATTAATTGCATTTTAATTACATTATAAAGCTCCATACATGATAATTTCTTTTTGCAATTAGAGTAAAACCATGATACGTTATTCAGCGCACGAATTTTGAATGAAATAAAAAAAATGCACACGGACACACTCATACACATATCGTCTCTAAGGACCTATGCTAAATACTGCACGTCAAGTTCTAATCCTCTATTTCTCTTTTGCTTTATAACATTATTTTTGTACAGAATTTAAAATACCAGGATAGAGACGCATTTACATAATTAAAAAAAGCAGAAGAAAACATTGAATGACATTAATAAACTACGTCCGGGAGACGTATTTTTAATTAGGTCATACTATTAAAATTTATAAAAGTATTACAATACTATAGCATAATATACAGCAACCCCTCGCTTACTGCGCGTCACGGCGAACTAATCTTAAAT
This sequence comes from Catonia carolina, assembly GCA_035578175.1. Taxonomy (NCBI): domain Eukaryota; kingdom Metazoa; phylum Arthropoda; class Insecta; order Hemiptera; family Achilidae; genus Catonia; species Catonia carolina. The sequence goes on from JAQMRL010000006.1 coordinate 28,762,627, forward strand.
CGTTTAACTTCGCATAAAACCTTACACGTTGAAAGCTAAATCACACTGTACAAATAAAACCAATTAAAACGAAACAGGAATTTCGTTGGCACCATTATAAATCTCCAATGAAAGAATTTTATTTTTTATTTTTTGGTTTAACGTCCGACTGTTCTGCAATTACTGCTATGCAGACGGAAAACGGAAATTTGTAAAAAATCTATGTTATTCGTTATTCTGTTTTTAATTTTATAGTCTAACAGATTAAATTGAAAAAATGCCAGTAGCTAGAAAAACCCAACATTTATATGTGTATAAAGTTTTATGTTCTTATCTTTAACCAATCCTATGAAAAATATACCTAAACATTGTAAATTTAGCATTGGCGGGATACAAAGTACAGTCTCCCCTTAAAGACAGGTTTTTTTTCGTGAATCGGGCTATAGTTACAAAAAAAAACAAATAAACAAATTTAACTTCTTTAAAATATTACTAAAGCGAATGAAAAGCAATTAATGAAGGACTTATATATTTTTTAAATTTTCAAAGAGAAAGCTAACATTACAAATTATAATACATTGAATGAATGCAATTAGTACTAAGTAACGATTTAAGAATTAACACTAGGATGCTTTAGAATCGGGGACGTAATTGTCACTGAATACAGCACCTTCAATTAAACTACAAAAGACGACACAAATTGTTTGTAACACAATAATGTAATGTTAGATAATTACATTAACTTGATTAAGTTGTCAAATAGCATTAATGTTTTTGAATATTCTAGTGACATAATTAAATTAATTTTATTTAGGTAAGACGACATAAGTTTTTGAGAATATAAAAAAAACAATTCACCAAAATACTGTAGAAAATATCATTTACGCAATTTTTAATTCAAAAAGTTAACTTTAATTTAGTGTTTAATGACGTTTACTCTTAGACGATAAAACTGCCCAACCGTAACATTAATAATATTCCGCTACCTCACACTACTCAAAAAGCTACTTAGGCTTACATTTGGACAGAAAACTTACATGGAACGCACATGTATGTTACACACACACGCCACAAACTCAAAACACGCTTCTATCAACTGAAACGCTTACTCGATAGACGTTTTAAATTAAACATTTCACACAAAATAACAATCTACAAGACAGTCTTAAGACCAATCTGGACATATGGAGTTCAACTTTGGGGATCTGTTAAACCTTCACACACGAAACGTATACAAGCGATTCAGAACAAGATTCTACAAACGATAACGCCCCTTTTACATCACAAACTCAATGTTACACAAAGACTTACAAATCCCATACGTAATTGATGTCCCGAAACAACTATACAAGACGATGCATGACAAATTTTAATTACATGACAACCCTCTTATACAAAACATGTACACTAGGGCGATACCGGGTGCTCAGCGCAGACGTTTGAAGCGCCTCTGGCCAAGAGATCTTCTTGACCAACTGTAGGACTGTGGTGATGACTGCACGCTCCTTCAAGTAAATCAAGTTTTGGAACATTAGCTTCACATTTAGAAATTGTATTATTAATTTAGTAACAGATATTGAAAGTGTCACAAAAAATTTAGTTTTTCTTATGATCTTTGTACATAAGAAACTTTTTACTGTGAAGGAAAACAACATTTTTTTATTATTTTTTTTCATTTAACGTCGCATCAACTTCAACGGTCATTATCGACGACGTTGGGGTGGAATTATGTACAGTAGAGAATGAAATGATTTTTTTGTAACGTATGAAAATATGTAGTGCCTGAGTGAGATTCGAACCCACGACCGCATGATGAGAGGCGAGCACGTTACCAACAATATCAATGCGGCCGGCGTAAACAAATTTTAATTTAGAATATTCAAAGCACACATGTTTCAGAAATTATTACTTTCAAGTCCTATATCCATCTATTGTTAGAAAATTAATAGATAGTAGATTTATTCAGTAATAATAAATAATATATAATAAATTTTTTATTTTTATTTATTTATTTTACAACTGTATAAAAACACCACGTTAAATTGTTTACAATTTTAAATTTAAAAAAAACTAACCGCATTAATAACTTAAAGAAGGAAACCATCCACTGATGCTCTTCAGAATGAGATAATTGTGTTCAATTTTAATTTATATTTTGTACACGTAATTAACAAGAGTTGAAACTTAAGTTAGTTACCACTAGAGAACCCACAAGAACATTTTCATCAAAATCAGTCAACAGAAAGTAGTAGTTTATTTGTGTAGTATTCACGTGTTTGCGATTTTCTCAAAAACGGCTCATACGATTTTTTTAAAAATCGACTCATATAGGTATACTACATTTTTTTATGCTCTACATAGGGTAGGCGCCTGTCTGCTGAAATTCTTAGGGACGCTGTTTTCACGTAACAAACTGGTTTTTTACGATTGAGGCTTTACTATGCATTTTAGAGCAAAAATATATACCGTATAATAAAAGTTGTAAAAATTTAAAAACCTATAACTTTTATTTTAAACATTTTTTTGCACAGCGCTTAGTGTAGCGGTAATTAGCGATTTTCTATTTCTTTCACGAGCCTAGTTTAGCGTGAAAGAGTGATTTTCCATATTTTTAAGCCAAACTGAGGTTGATTTTCATAATGCGTTTTACACTCATGATTAAAATTAGGTTTAGTTTATTGAGATTAGTTTTTGTTTATTTCTAATGTTTTATTACTAATGTTAGGTTATATTGTTAATTATTTACATTGGCAAGAGAAAATTGTGTGAGTGTTCTACACCATATTTAAAAAAATATATCGTACAGTTATTTATTTGAAGTAATATTTTAAAATATATATTAAAAAAATTAGTAGTTAAAGGAAAAATTAATTTAATTATAGAGAAGAGATCGGCATTAATTTTTATGTGATGTAGAAAAGCAATTCAGCTACCGGAAAGGGTTGCTTCTTGCTCTATTCTGTTAAGTGAAACAGCCGTCAAGCACCAGTGGTGTTCTTAATTGGGAAATGTTTTGCGTTTAAGTGAAACAGACTTGGTAAATTTTACTTTAAAGATAATGTTATTAATGCTGTACCTTGGCTTAATAAATATTCAATTCCTAATTTTTATGATGGATTTTCGTACATGGAACAAATATCATGTATCCTACAGAAACACAATTTTAAACTGTTTATTTAAATTTTAATTGTTTCAATTTATTTTCAGCTAAAATATGACCAAAAAACCTAAATGTTTCTTTAATTTATATAATTAAGCTAGGATAGAATTCTAGATAATACGAATTGATTTTTAATTTTTTATCATGCTTTTAACGAATAACCGAATTTATAATAAAAACTAAGTAAGTTAACTTGATGTTGAAAAAATATTTTAAATCGCCTTCTTAACAAAAAAAAAGTTTAAAATTAACGAACAGTTTTGTCAAGAACTGAAAAGATACATATTCAAGTTGTTAATTAATATAAGAAGCACTTATTTAAATTTTGTTTGTCATTAGTCTCGCGACTGGTTTCATGCAGTCATTAGTCTCGCGACTGGTTTCATGCAGTTCTTCAAGCTGTTCTATCTTGGGCACGTCGTTTCATATCTACATACCTGTAACACCCTAAATCTTTTGTAATTTGCTTTATATATTCTAATCTTTGCCTCCCCCTACAATTCACTCCCTCAATGTTACCCTCCATTATAATAAGATATGCCTCACTAGTCCCTTCTTCTGGTACGATGTTTCCATATATTTGTTTTTTCATCCACTCGTCTAAGTACCTCTAAATTACTTATTTTGTCCACCCACCTAATCTTTAACATTTTCCTATAACAACACATTTCAAAAGCTTCTATCCTCTTCATTTCTACAGCCTATATTACCCACATTTACCTCCTGTATAATGCTACACTATTTGTAAATACCTATAAATTAAAAAAAAAAGTTAAATGCATTCTTCAAGTTATAAAATTTACGTAAAAAACGATTATCTAAAATTAGTATAATATATCTAAAAAATACAACAATATTATCGGTCCTGGGGTTACAACAAGTACTGACGATCACCTCAATGCATTGCTATTTGCGGATGACATGTGGATCATATAGGAGAGTGAAGATGAGCTTCAAAGAGCAGTTTATGTTTTAAATGATTTATGTAAAAAGTATAATTTACGAGTTTCGGTTGCTAAATCAAAGGGTATGGCATTCAGAGGGAAGTATCCCACTCGTTCAAAGATTGTTTTAGACAATGTATTATTAGATCAAGTGTCTCACTATAACTATCTGGGCTGCGATGTGAGCTTCGATAGGGACTTGGATGTCGAAAATAAAATAAATAAATTTCAAGCAATTTGTGGTACCATTAACAGGACACTGGGTAACAGCTAGAACAGAGACAATAGTGAAGTTCTACAAGGTAATGGCAGCCCCAGTCCTTCTTTATGGAAGTGAGTCATGGGTTACCACAAAACACCAAGAAAGTAGGATCCAAGCAGCTGAAATGAGATTTTTAAGAAGGGTAAAGGGCTGCTCGAGGCTGGATCTAATACATAACGAGGAAATTAGATCAGAGTCAGGTGTATTTAGCTTGAATGAAAAAGTGGAGGAGTACCGGAATCAATGGAGACAACATTTGTAACGGATGCCAGAGGAGAGAATACCTCAAAAAGTGATGGAATATGTTCCAGTTGGAAGAAGGGAGGTGGGAAGACCTCGAAGAAGATGGCAGTAGTCGAGATGTACGGTGTTTGTGTAAACGTACAGGATGGTTTGTGAGTTCGAAACAGGCTTATGCCTAATCCTTGATAGTAAGAAGAAGAAACTAAAAAAAACAACAATATTATGATCTGTTGTTTAGGTCAACAGCCGAAAGGCTGGTTTGAACCTCTAGAGGTTTTACTAAGTAAAAAACGAGGAGTAAGGTGGTTTACCAATGCCTTCCTCACTGAGTTGAAAGAGTATGCTTATCAGCAAGCCAGGCCCTCCGAAAAGCACTCACTTTCCACCCTGCAAACGACAACTTCACTTCATTCACCACAGGGTCTGGCTGCATAGTGAAATTCATTACTCTCAGAGGAGATAACTCTGACTAGTGTCTTTTACACCTCTACCTCTTCTGTTCTTAAATAGTCCAGTCATATAAGTGGCTGACTATGTGATAAGAAACAGAACTATTTTTTTAGCCCTGGACCAAACAGATAGAGTGCAATTAAAATAACACTCCACCTGCCCGTTTTGGGCATTATTATGATCTATAGAACTATTTTTACTTTCTCTTGCCTATATGAAACAAATAATAAGTAAAGTATTGTTTTCATATCGATTTTTTGAAATCGAGTTTTCACCAGATCTACACGTTTTCAAACCTCCTGAACCCAAAAAACATGTGTTTAGCGATTGGTCTGTGTGTGTGTAAACAAAATATTTAATAATTAAATATTTAAATTATTAAACATTTATTATTAATTAATATTATTAATAATAATAATAATAATAATAATAATAAAATTAATAATAATAAAATAACATTATTAATTAATAATAATAAAACAATATTTTTATTGGTTAATACACAAAAGCAATTGTTTTTCTTTTAATTATTTCGCTTATTAATTTGAGTTAAATTACCTAATAACCAAATATTGTTTTAAAATAACCTAATGTATAAATATCGTAACAATTAAAACCTTACAAAGTAATAACACTGAATCGCTTTTAATTTCAGAAATACCGTCTTATCTTCGTTAAGCTAAGTCTACAATACTAAGACGATGTAAACTTTAACAATCCGTTCGTTTTACGCTTTCCAGGATTTGTATCTAATTGATTAAACATTTGAATAAACACATCGCAACTTAAACGCATAAGATTTAAATAAATTTCACTATTTCGCAATCTCTGAAATCATGTTTTTAATCAAATTTTATGCAACTGAAACGATAATTATATTGAATGCTACGAAAAAAGTAACTTATTCCTTTATTCATCTCATATATGTAAAAAGCTGCCCGTCCTGATTTCACCCGGGTATAATTTTGTTTGATTTTAATAATTTTTACTTTCTATTGCTATCGAGTTTTCACTGTATCTACACGTTTTCAGACCCCCTAAACCCAAAAATATGTTTTTAGCGATTGGTGTGTGTGTGGGAACAAATTATCTCAAGAAATGAACTACGTACGAAGTTTAAACTTGAAACTTTAGTTATGTACCATTCAAGTTAGGTACCGACATGAATATTATCATCAAAATTTGTCGACCGGAAGTAGTAGTTTATTGGTGTCATTTTTAACTTTTTGCGATTTTCTCAAAAACGGCTCCTAAAATAAAAAAAAATACCCCATATTTACTACATATTTTATGTTCTACAAGACAGGGTAGGCGCCACGTCTGCTGAAATTCTTAGGAAGGTTGTTTTCTCGTAAAAAATTGTTTTTTAAGAATGCAGCATTAATATGCATTTTAGAACAAAAGTATATATATATATATATATATATATATATATATATATATATAGCCTATTAGAAGTTGTAGAGAATTTAAAAACCTACAACTTTTATTTCTAACAGTTTTTGTATAACGCTTAGTTAGCGGTAATTAGTGATGTCTTGTTTTTTTTTTATGAAAATCTGTAAATAAATTGATTTTCTAAGATTTCGGCCGTAGTATTCATTTTACAACAAAAATGCATATAATTAAATTTAGAAATCATAGGAAATCATAGAATCATAGGCATAGACATAGAAATCATAGGAAAATTTATAGGAAATCAGAAGATCTGTAATTTTTATTTCTTAGCTTTTCGTAAGCTTTTCTCTAAAGAACCTAGTTTAGTGATTGTCCGTATTATTAAGCCAAACTGAGGTTGATTTTTATTTTGCATCATTCACTCATGATTAAAATAAGGTTTTTTTTAAATTTAGTTTTTCTGTTTATTTCTAATGTTTTGTTACTAATATTAGGTTATTGTTAATTATTTTCAAGTTGTGCGAGTGTTTTACAGCAGATTTTTTTAAATATATACAATTTCCAATAAAACTAATAATATAATCTATTGAACTAGAAAAATATAGCCTATATATAAAAGTAAGCTAAAAAAAGCTCTTTCTTTTGATAGTAACCATTCTACATTGTCTCTTCCTACATTAATATCCATTTATGAACTGATTTCAAAATACCTATCATTAAAATTTTTTATAGTACATTTAAAGTGCAAAGGGAGCAAATTAAAAATTTTGTAGCCAAATAACCATAATGACGCTGATAATGAACTAATTAGTTTGACATTTATGAAAATTAAAGGATTTAAGGGTTGAATACCTTTTTCATCCCCTAAAACTTACATTTTGGGAATTGGTAAGGAGTAATATTTTGCACTGAAATATCGCCGAAATAGAGCCATTTAACTCGTCTAGAACTTAATAAATAAATATACTGGTTTAAGGGTTGAGCACCATTTTCATCCCCTTAAAGGAACATTTTAAAAATGATTAATACGTAATTTTTGTAATGAACTATAAGTAACATTTCCACCGATTTTCAGCTATCTTATTTGTCCAGAATTCAGTAAACGGAAAATATTGGTTGAAAGGTTGAACACCCTTTTTAACCCCTTTTATGTATATCGAAATCGTTTATGTTTAACTTTTCAATTTACTTTAAAGGTAATATTATTCTCCCTAAATTTCAGCTTTCTAGTTATTGTTTCAGTAAGAGAATTAGTAATGAATGATTTAGTCAATAAGTCAGTGAGGGCTCTCCCAATTATATTACACACAAGATTATTTTTTTATAAAAAAATTAATAAAAGATGTAAAAAGGTTTTCATTATAACCTTTTAGAACTTAGAGGTTATCCAAACTGACCATGTAATATAACATTTAATAATGAATAAAATATACTAAAATATTTATTTATATTTAAAATAAAAAAATTAAAATTTTATGTCACTATACTAGAAATTCAGAGAATAATAAATAAATAAATATTTACAAGAAAAATTTACCCAGAAAAATGAAGAAACTTTTCCAGCAAATCTACCTACTTATAAAGTTGTATAAACTTGAAGTGACTCAGAATTAATAAACCAGGTAAAAAAATGTAATTATCTGGAAACTTCATGAACTGATTTTATATAACAAGAGAAAATGGAGAACAAAGGTAGTCAATTATTTTAGTCAATTTTGTTTTTATAATAAAAAAAAAAATCTTGTGTGAAACACTCACACGACTTTCTCTTGCCCATGCAAATAATGAACAATATAACCTAACATTAGTAATAAAACATTAGAAATAAACAAAAAACTAACCTCAAAAACATAACCTTATAGGCTACGAATCACGAGTGAATGATACAAAATGAAAACTAACCTCAGTTTGGCTTAAAAATACGGAAAATCTCCCTTTCAGGCTAAACTAGGCTTTTTAGAGAAAAATACTCTAAATAAAAGTTGTAGATCTTTTAATTTCCTATAAATTGATTATATAAGTGCACTTTTGTCGTAAAATGCATACTAAGACTGAAATCTTTAAAACATTGATTTTTTACACGTTTTCGTGAGAAAGAAAAAGAAAATCGCTAAACTAAGCGTTACAAAAGAAAATTTTTTAAAAAAAAGTTGTGGGATTTTAAATTCTCTACAACTTTTATTGTATACGTGTTTGCGCTAAAGTGCATATTTAAGTAGCAATCTTTAAAAACCAATTTCTTACGAGAAAATAGCCTGCTCAAGAATTTCAGCAGACAGCGAATACCCTATCTTGTAGACCATAAAAAAATTAGTAAATGAGGCGATTTTTTTTAAAAATCGTAGAAGCCGTTTTTGAGAAAATCGAAAAAAATGAAATGACACGAATAAACTACTACTTCCGGTTGACCGATTTTGATGAAACTGTTCGTGTCGTGGCCTCTAGTGGTACTTAACTTAAGTTTTAAGTTTAAAGTTCTACGATGTTCCTTTCTTGAGATATTCTGTTCATACACACGACCAAACACACACACACACACCAATCGCTAAAACATGTTTTTGGGTTCAGGGGGTCAGAAAACGTGTAGACTCTGTGAAAACTCAATTTCAAAAAATCGATATGAAAACAATACTTTCCTACCTATACATTCATATTTGCAAGAGAAAGTAAAATTGTATTTTACAATATTCTGATATTAGTATTATTTTATTCGACCGTTTTCAATCAAGATTTTTCCGACGACCCCTACAAATTTAATGGTATATCAAAAACAACTATATCGATACTGATCTTACCATCGACACTAAACAAGTAATATAAAAATTCAATTCTAAAATATGAAGAAAAACTTAACTATTATGCACATTTCTCAGTTCTACAAATTTGCTCAAAAATACCGTAAACGATTTTACCAAATTAAAAATGCAAAATATATTAAATTTACGTTAAAGATTTTAATGATTATTGCTATTGTTTTAAAATTTGTCTTCTCTATGACCAAGCCGTGGTGTAGTGGTCAGCGCAAGTGGTTTCTACGCCGGAATCCCGGGTTCGATTCCCGATCAATCTAGCATATTTTCATCCCTAATTTTGAGCTTGGATCCTTCCAATCGTTTGTATTAGCAGTAATTGCAAATCAGTCAGTCTTAAAATTAAAAAAAATTCATCTTTACATTGGAACACTTTCGTCCCCGGGTGAAATATTAGGCACGTTAATTAACATGTTTTTTATAATTACTAGTTATTTAGGTTAATTTAAAAATATTGTAATAATGCTTACTTGAAAAAAATACCTAAGTACTACTGTACCGAAAATATTTGGAAAAGGATTTATTTGTAATAAACTTTTACCAGTGAACAAGCTTTCTTATGTAGGTGTAAATCAAAACAAAATTAAATTTATACGAATTTGGTTTTTTAAAAACAACATAAATGTTAATAAATAAATAATTATAAAAATATTTACAAAATACGTATCCTAATATACGGGTATTTTATTATAAAATCTAAAAATAATTATAACAATATTTTTGTGTTTATTTCAGTTAAATCAGTTATGCATGGTTGTGTAAATATCTTTCGGGAAATGAAAATTAAAAATATTATTATTGTTAAAATAAAGATAATATTAAAGCCCAAAATATTAAGTCTATTTAATATTCCAACAGAAACGACAATTAGATTTAAAAAAAAACGAATTACGCTTAAATAAGTAACAGGGGAAATATCTTAGGAACTTTTGAATTTTGAGATAAAATTCATAGATTTTTATTTGACAATTGGGCTGTAAACTATAAAATATTTTTTAAAAATAATAAGTAAATTAAAGTAACAATACATAAAGGTAAACTTACACTGATTGAATTCTTTGTAAACGTAAAATAGATGTATCATAATGTTAATATATTTTATTTAATAAAAAAAAATCAAATATTCTTTATAAATTTATCAATCAGATTAAAATTTGACACACAACATAACAATAATTTTTTTACCATTATTGGTATAAATATTATTAAATTACACCACAAGAATTACACAGCGGATTACTATATAAATAAATTATAGCACGCACGAACGAGACATGTCTGAACTTGACGAACTTGAGAGATAGAACTGTGCTTAAAAACGGTAAGCAGTGTTACCACTTTCAGCCAGGCCGAACGACTGAAAGCAAAATTTCCTACCGTTATCCCTGCCCCACCTCATCAGTGTTACCAACCGTCAACCGTGAAAAACAAAATCAATTTATACTTATTCAAAGTAACGAATACTACAAAATACCGCGTGATTAAATTGCTCATTAATAATTAGAGAATATAATTCAGTTGATCGTCCTAAATAGGTTGTCTTTGAATTATTAATTTAAAAATGTACTCCTACATAATTTATGCGTTACTTTATTTGATAACAAAAATAAAAGTGCTTCTAGATAACATAAAAATCTGGCGTGAAACACACACAATTTTCTCTTGCCAATCCAAATAATTAACAATATAACCTAACATTAGAAATAAAACATTAGATATTAATAAAAAAACTAACCTCAATTAACATAACCTAATTTTAATCATGAATGAAGGACGCAAAATGAAAATCAACCTCAGTTTGGCTTAAAAATACTGAAAATCACTCTTTCACGCTATGCTTTAAATAAAAGTTGTAGATTTTTTAATTTCCTATAAATTTGATTTGATTGACTCTTGTCGTGAAATGCATACTAAGGCTGAAATATTAAAAAATCGATTTTTTTTACACCTTTTCGAGAAAAAAAACAGAGAATTGTTAATTATTGCTAAACTAAGCATTATAAAAAAAATGTTCGAAATAAACGTTGTAGGATTTTAAATTCTCTACAACTTTTATTATAAACATTTTTGCGCTAAAATGCATATTAAAGTCTCAATCTAAAAATAAAACATTTTTTTACGAGCAAACAGCATTTCCAAGAATTTCAGCAGACATGGCGCCTACCCTATCATGTAGAACATAAAAATGTAGTAAATAAGGCGACTTTAAAAAAAAAATCGTATGAGCCGTTTTTGAGAAAATCGCAAAAACGTCAATAATTACACAAACTATTTCCGTTTGACTGATTTGGTTAAAATGTTCTTTTCGGGTCCGGTAGTAGTATCTAACTCAAGTTTCAAGTTTCAAGATCGTACGATGTTCCGTTCTTGAGATATTCTGTTCACACACGCACACGCACGCACCCACCCACCCACCCACACACCCACACACACACACACACACACACACACACACACACACACACACACACACTCACACACACACACCAATCGCTAAAAACATGTTTTTGGGTTCAGGGGTCCTGAAAACGTGTAGATCCGGTGAAAACTCGATTTTGAAAAAATCGACATGAAAACAATTACTTCCTTCCTATAAATTCATATAGGCAAGAGAAAGTAAAAAGTGAAATATTTATTATGATAACGGTTATTGAATTTTATTTTTTTTTAATTCGCTTGAAAGTTCAATCAGCAAAAAGACATATCTGTCCTTCAGGAGCTGTATAAATTTTCGTTTAGTCAACTAAATCAACAGATTGGTAATTAGTAATTATAGGAAGATACTGAACAATATCACAGGTTTGTACCAGTTAACTTTTTCCAGAACCTACCGAGATTCGTACCCACGACTTTCATCCCAGTGTAATAAAATGTGTCACTGTACCACAGCGCATTTAGGGACCTTAATACTGATCCTTACATCACCACAACCCCAGGGCCTGCAGATAATCGAACCCTAATCCCCCATTGGGTTAATGGATAATTACAAGCCAGATCAACCACTTCCACCAAACGATTGGATGCAGTGTGAAACCCGCAGGGCATTCTCGAGAAGGCACTGCATGATTCTCTACCGCACAAACACATTACAGACGGCTGTATTTACTGAATTTCCTAGGGCCATTAGGAAAGTGTAAACAGAATCCCAGGAAAAATTTGTGGGGCTCGTAGAAAAACATCATTTATCCAAATTACAGCCTAATGGTAAAGATGATCGTCAATGAGGTAAATCCTAAGGCTATATTACAATATCTATAATTTGTGATAATTTACAAGATGGTAGTTAGTTAAATACATTGGTGAATTTCAAGCTGGTTGATTTGCTGATACGATTTTAAATTATACGCAAGACTGTCAATAATTAACGAGACAAATTAATGTAAAAAAAAACCGGTTCAGTGACAATGAATCTTCTTGAGTGACAAATTTGCAGCCATTAAAACACTGTTCAATCATGATTATTATAATAATAACCTCATTTGTTCACTTCAAAATGTCTGCATCACGTAAAACGTGTACGATACAAAAGCAAAGTTTAGTGATAAATTTTTACTTTCTCTTGCCTATATGAATATATAGGAAGGAAAGTATTGTTTTCATGTCGATTTTTCGAAATCGAGTTTTCACCGGATCTATACGTTTTCCTGCCCATAACAGACAGGTGGAGTGTCAAATTATTTACACTCAATCTGTTCGTTGCTGGGCTAAAATAAATAGTTCTGTTTCTTTTCACATGTTCAGCCAATTAAATGACTGAATCATTTAAGAACAGAAGAGGTAGAGGTGTAAAAGACACTAATCAGAGTTACCTCCTCTGAAAGTAATGAATTTCATTATACAGCAAGACCCTGTGATGAATGAAATGAAGGTGTCATTTACAGAGCGGAAAATATGTGCTTTTCAGAGGGCCCGGCATGCTGATAAGCATACTTTTCCACTCAGTGAGGAAGGCAATGGTAAACCACCTCACTCCTCGTTTTACTTAGTAAAACCTCTACAGGTTCAAACCAGCCTTTTGGCTGATGACCTAAACTAAACAACACTATACGTTTTCAGACCCCCTGAACCCAAAAAACATGTTTTTAGCGATTGGTCTGTGTGTGTGTCTGTGTGTGTGTGTGTGTGTGTGTGTGTGTGTGTGTATATACAAAATATCTCAAGAACGGAACATCCTACGAACTTGAAACTTGAAACTTAAGTTACATACTACTACCGGACCCGACACGAACATTTTCATCAAAATCGGTCAACCGGAAGTAGTAGTTTATTCGTGTAATTTTTCACTTTTTTGCGATTTTCTCAAAACTGGTCCTACGATTTTTTTTAAAATCACCTAGTTTATTCAGTTTTTTATTCTCTACAAGATAGGGTAGGCGCCATTTTTGCTGAAATTCTTGGTGAGGCAGTTTTTACGTAAAAAAAAGTGTTTTTTTAAGATTACGGCTTTAATATGCATTTTAGCGCAAAAAATTATATAACAAAAGTTGTAGAGATTTAAAAACCTACAACTTTTATTTTAAACATTTTTTTTTATAACGCTTAGTTTAGCGGTAATTTGCGATTTTCTGATTTTTTCTCGCGAAAACGTGAGAAAAATCAATTTTTTTAACATTTCAGCCTTAGTATGCATTTTACGACAAAAGTGCATTTAATAAAATTTATAGAAAATTAAAAGATCTACAACTTTTATTTAGAGAATTTTTCTCTACAGAGTCTAGTTTAGAGAGAAAGAGTGATTTTCCGTATTTCTAAGCCAAACTGAGTACGATTTTCATTTTGCGTTTTTCACTCATGATTAAAATAAGGTTATGTTTTTGAGGTTAGTTTCTTTGTTTATTTCTAATGTTTTATTACTAATGTTAGGTTTATTGTTAATTATTTGCACTGGCAAGAGAAAGTTGTGTGAGTGTTTCACACCAGATATTTTCCTATCGAAAGATGTAAAACAGGCGCAAGTTTAATTAAGTAGTTAAAACAGTATAGTAAAACTTATTTAAACCACAGTTACTTGTAACCTTGTTCATAACGGACAGGTGGAGTGTTAAATTAATCGCACTCGATCTGCTGGTTCCAGGGCTATAAAAAATAGTTCTGTTTCTTATCACATAGTCAGCCAATTATATGGTTGAAATATTTCGGAACAGAAGAGGAACAGAAGAGGTAAAGAACACTACTCAGAGTTATCTCCTCTAAGAGTAATGAATTTCACTATACAACCAGACACTGTGATGAATAAAGTGGTGTCATTTTCAGGGTGGAAAGGAAGTGCTTTTCGGAGGGCCTGGCATGCGGATAAGTATACTCTTTCAATTCAGTGAGGAAGGCAATATTAAACCACCTCACTCCTCGTTTTTACTTAGTAAAACCTCTAGAGGTTCGAACAAGAATTTCAGCTGTTGACCTAAACAACGTGTAAAAGTAGAAGAAACAGCTTAATCCGAGCAGAAAAAAATTCAAACGAATTCGTCCACCAAAAAGGAAAAGAAAATCTAAAGTATCAGCTAGTAAATACCTAGATTCTGATTGAAGGTCTTTCGGGACATACATAGTTCAAATTGAGAGACTATTTATAAGAAAAACAACCCGTAAACAGTGATTATAACTATTCTAAAATTCTTCAACTAAAGTGAGCACGCTATAAAGAAAAAACATAAGGGTGATCTCTTAAAAATGTCTTACTCTTGCGACAAATCCTCGCCACTCAGTGAACAAGAAAAATGTTGAAAAATTTGGTTTGGGAGGTGCTGACACATCTTTCTTACAACGCAGGCTTCATCTTGTCCGACTTTAATTTCATCAGCCCGCTCAATGAATTTTTAAGCGGCAACAAGTTCGACGACAATAATGCCGTGAAGAAAGCGGTACACGAATAATTTAAACAGAAAATAAAAACTGATGAAATCATAAAGCTTACATATTTGTAGAACAATGGTCTACCTATTTCTGGAGGTTATATTGAAAAGTACAGATAACTTTATTGTCATTAAATAAATGGTTTTTCTTTGCGGTACGCGAGTGAATGGCTTAGATTGACTGGGAAGGCTGGTCTAAGAGAAGCAAACAAATTTAAGAGAAAGATCCTACGCAAGATAAAGGTTTCGAAGATAGACGGATAATTTAGGTTACGAGGTCGAGAAAGACTGTACAAGAAAAATGAGCTATTAATGGAAACAATTAGAAGAAGATGAATAACACAATTTTTACGGACACCTGTATAAAATATATGACAACTGGTTGATAAAAAAAAATTAAGACACTAAACAATATACCTAAGGTGTCGAATAAATGGTTTAAGGAACTGAGAAAAGAATATTGAGAAAACCGGAATAAACCGAGAAAATTTAATGAACCCAACAAAATTCAGACAAATAATTACGGACATTAAGGGCTTCCATGAAGAGCAAAAACAGAACTTCGGATGGACAGAAGAAAGGAAAAAAGCCTACAGTGAGCGAATGCTGAGAATGTGGGCTGGAAAAGATCTTTTAGAAACCTTTAAAGTCGCCTCATTGTCTTAAATTCGCCCAATACGAGTAAAACAATTGTGTTTTTTCATATCCATTTGCCTCATTAATTATTAAACATCCCTCGTATTGGGTTTCCTTAAAATAATTTAAAACACTATATTTGGAGAGTAGCATTCTACGAGAGTGAATCGTGGGTGATAGGGGCCGTACAAAGGAAGAGGATAGAAGCTTTGTTAAATGTTAAAAATTAGGCGGGTGGACAAAATAAGTAATGTAGATGTTCTTAGACGAGTGGATGAAAGAAGTAGTATATGGAAACATCTTACCAAATGAAGAGATAGGCTAGTGGAACACATTTTAAGACATCCAGGTATTGCTTCATCAATAATGGAGGGTAATATTGAGAGTGAATTGTAGGGGGAGGCAAAGATTGGAATATTTAAAGCAAATCACAAAGATGTAGGGTGTTGCAGGTATGTAGATATGAAACGACTTGGAAAACTGCATCAAACCAGTGGAGATACTGATAACAAAAAAAATACAGATATCGTGGTGTAACATTAGATGGAAAATGAGTTTTTCCAGAGACCATTTGCAAGAAATCTTTCCAGAAATAAAGGTTGACTTTTTAGTTTATTTACAGTTACCAAATCAGAACCCACTAAACTTTAAGTCTAATATTTTAAATCAAACAGAATATTGTATAAAAACGTCAAATAAATTCATTCATTAGAAGGGGCAAAAGTTAAATAATTTTACAGTATTGTCACAAAAATATCTTTATAATCTGAAAATAACTAAGTTTGAAGTTCCAACTTAAGACACAAACCATTTTATAATATACACAAAAGAAAAACGGATTATTTTGAAAAGAAAACAGATCATGATTTGGTGAGGTTACAAGAAATCGTTTTTTTCTTACATCTAAATGTTTCAGATGTAGAAACGGACGCACGGATGCCATTAATTAGAAAGTTCACTGAAGTGGAGCTTAAGCTTCTTTCACGTCTACTTAATTTAGCCTACAAAGTTTGGTTTAAGCAGAACGAGGGAGAAGTTAGAGACTGGATGTCGGAAAAGGGAAAGCACATAAGAAAAACGTCGATAAACGATAAAAGCTGAATTGTCAGAAAACAATATTAAACTGTTTGGTAAAGTTAAAGTATAGCGTAACCTAAATATGAGTTTATTAAGGACAGGTAAAGGAACTTAGTAAACATTTTCATAAATACATATAATATGAAATAGGATTAGGACTTCTTAAAAACTTAATGATTAATTATAAAATACAAATTAATCTTTCATTTATTCAGTAATAATAATACATTTTTTACTTTCTGTTGCCTATATGAGTATATAGTAAGGAAAGTATTGTTTCCATCAATTTTTCGAAATCGAGTTTTCACCGGTTCTACACGTTTTCAGACCCTTTGACCCAAAAAAAATGTTTTTAGCGATTGGTCTGTGTATGTGTGTGGGTGTTTGAGCGCGCGCGCGTGAACAGAATATCTCGAGAACGGATCATCGTACGAACTTCAAACTTAAATTAGATACTACTACCGGACCCGACACGAACATTTTCATTAAAATCAGTCAACCAGCAGTAGTATACGCCTATTGAAATTAAAAATAGCTTAAACGTGTTAATACACGTTTAAGCTATTCACAAGATGCAATAGATTACAATAGTTTCACGGCATTTTATTACACTGCATATTAGATTTTGTTCAGCACTGTGAATAGTCTGCCCACGTTTTCGAGAAACTAACATTTCTGTTTACGGTAACAAACAGTTTATATTCGTACAGTTAACCTACAACAGGTTCCGCGACATTCTGTATAAATGCTCTGGGTATAATACAAGTTATTATGTTTGTTGTACTGAAATTAAAGCAGTCGCGCATGCACACTGATGCTTTTCTCCCTTTACCCCTTAATGCAAACAAGGGCAAACTCGTGACTCAAGTAACGAGAGTAAACTATGTAAAATGAAAAACTTAACCTAATATTAATCATGAGTGAAAGACGCAAAATGAAAATCATCTTCTGTATAACTTAAAAATACGGTAAATCACTCTGTACAAAAAAATCTTGAAAATAATACAAGTTATAGATTTGTTTTTATTTTCGATAACTTTAATTATACATTTTTGTAGTAAAATGCATACTACTAAATTCGTAATATTAAAAAAATCCATATTTTTACTTATATTGGTGAAAATAAAACAGAAAATCATTAACTGACGCTAAACTATGAGTTAACAAAAACATGTTCGAAATAAAAGTTGTAAATTTCTAAATTTTCTACAACTTTGATTATAAATACTTTTGCCCTAGAATGCAAATTAAGACTACAATTCCAAGAAAACAATTTTTTACAAGAGCAACCCTCTCCAAAAACTTCAGCGGACAAACACTAACTTTATCTTGTAGAGTATATAAAAAATGATTAAATTAGACGTTATTTAAGAAAATATTAAGACCCGTTGCTGGAAAATTGCAAAAAAGTGAAAAATCAATCGAATAAACTACTACTTCCGGTCGATTGATTTTGATAAAATATGTTCATGTAACTGTGATACCTAACTTAAGTTTAAAGTTTAAACTTTGTACGACATTCTTGTCTTGAGATTTTTTTTATAGTTTTTTGAAATCTGAATTTTACCGGAAATATACGTTTTCAGTGCCCCTGAACCCAAAACCATGTTTTTGGATATTTTGTTTATACATACAATAGCTAAAAACATGGTTTTGGGTTCAGGGGAACTGAAAACGTATATTTCCGGTAAAAACTCGATTTAAAAAAAAAGAAACGACATAAAAACAATACTTTTCTTCTCTATATATTTATATAGGGCAAGAGAAAGTAAAAATAATATTATAAATGAATTTTACTATGAGAAATAAGTGAAATAAAAAAGAATGAGATATATTGGTAAAAATTGGTGAAGAAATAAACTATGACATAGACAAACATAAAAGTGAACTTTAAAAAGTTCAGTGGAATATATTCCAAGCATTTATGATATAATTTTTGGGAAGTAGAAAAATATTTCGATAATGGATATCAATAAATTTAAAGGCCACTCAAAAAATACTGATTTGCAGTTAATGAAGAAATCAATATTCCTTCGTATACGAGAATACCGTACTAAAATTAAGCTTGATCAATTTTATACCTCTCAACATTAATTTATTTGACATCTACTAAACTGACATGAAGGCAAGTTCGTTGCGTCATTTAATAATGTGAACGCCTAGTCTATTTGTAATTTTGTCAGGTAATTAGGTTATTTCCAAACTATTAAGGGAACACATTTTGATCAAATTGCTGTAAAATTCAAGAGCTTTATATATTTTTACTTCCTCTTGCCTTTGTTGTTGTTTAGGTCATCAGCTGAAAAGCTGGTTTGAACCTGTAGAGGTTTTACTAAGTAAACGAGGAGTGAGGTGGTTTACCATTGCCTTCCTCACTGAATAGAAAAGTACGCTTATCAGCATGCCCGGCCCTCTGAAAAGCACATATTTTCCACTCTGCAAATGACACCTTTACTTCATTCACCACAGGATCTGGCTGTATAATGAAATTCATTACTTTCAGAGGAGATAACTCTGATTAGTGTCTTTTACACCTCTACCTCTTCTGTTATTAAATGATTCAGTCATTTAATTGGCTGACCATGTGATAAGAAACAGAACTATTTATTTTAGCCCTGCAACGAACAGAGTGAGAGTAAATAATTTGACACTCCACCTGTCCTTTATGGGCAGTCCTCTTGCCTATACGAATATATAGGAAGAAAAGTATTGTTTTCATGTAGATTTTTCAAAATCGAGTTTTCACCGGATCTACACATTTTCAGAACCCCTAAACCCAAAAATATGTTTTTACCGATTGATCTGTGTGTGTGTAAACAGAATATCTCAAGAACGGAACATCGTATGAACTTGAAACTTAAATTACATACTACTACCGGGCCCGACACGAACATTTTCATCAAAATCGGTTAACCGGAAGTAGTAGTTTATTCGTGTCATTTTTCACTTTTTGCGATTTTCTCAAAAATCGGCTTCTGCAAATTTTTTTAAAAATTTCCTCATTTACTATATTTTTTATGCTCTAGAAGATAGGGTAGGCGCCATGTCTGCTGAAATTCTTGGAAGGTTGTTTTCTTGTAAAAAATGTTTTTTTTAAAGATGCGACTTTACATGCATTTTAGTGCAAAATGTATACAATAACAATTGTTGAGAATTTAAAATCCTACAGCTTTTATTTCAAACATTTCTTTGTATAACGTTTAATTAAGCGGTAAGTAGCGATTAACTGTTTTTCTTTTTCACAAAAATGTGTAAAAAATCGATTTTTTTAAAATTTCAGCCTTAGTATGCATTTTATGACGAAAGTGTATATAATTCAATTTATAAAAAATTAAAAGGTCTACAAAGTTTTATTATGAGCACTTTTCTCCACAGAGCCTAATTTAGCGTGAAAGAGTAATTTTCTATATTTTTTAGCTAAATTAAGGTTGATTTTCATTTTTCGTCTTTCACTCGAGATTAAAATTAGGTTATGTTTATTGAGTTTATTTTTTTTGTTTATTTATAATGTTTTATTACTAATTTTAGGTTATATTGTTCATTATTTGCATTGGCAGGAGAAAGTTGTGTGAGTGTTTCACTCCAAATTTTTTTCGAAATATATTTAAAGTTCGCTTAAAAATATTTACTTTGTACTGAGTGATTTTTAGTCCTGTTACCCAATTGTTAATGTCTGGTAATGTTTTTCTAAGAAAGGGACATTTTGTTTTGTGGCGGTAAGTTGGTAGGCCTACTCAACCAGTATAGATACGCCAATGTGAGTTAATTGTCCTTGAGCCGTGTAAAACTTTGTACCGTTTCCGGTCGTGTTACGAACAGAATGTCCTTAACCTTAGAACAATCGCTTGTTTAAATCTGGAGGCTGAAGCTCTTGGACGATGCAAATACAATTACAAATTTTTAACAGCTTTCTGAACACTCGAATAAATGACAAACTAACTTATGAGGAAAGTTTTCGTAAACTTTTCCTTGGAGAACTAAGAAATCTTGTTTTCAGATTCTCTAAAACGTCATCTGTCAAGAGAGTTGGTCAACCACTACGTTTTCTGCCGGAAACACTACCTGTCTCTCAAAATCGGTTTGTTAGCCTAGAAATTGAAATTTTTTTTGGTGGAGGAACACCAACTAATTTAATTTGAAATATTTTTTTACACCCGCGTACGATTTCGTAGCAAAATATTGTTCAAGAATGAAAACCCTATGTTCTTGGGTAAAATACGTTCTGTTCGTAACACGACCGGAAACGGCACAAATTTTATACAGCTCAAAGAGAATCAACTCGCACTGCCGTAACTATATCGGTTAAGTAGGGTTACCATCTTCGTGTCACAAAAAAATTCCCTTTTTAAGAAAAAAATTACCAGACATTAACAGTTAAGTAACATGACTAAAAAATCACTAAAAATTTTTAACTAAAAATTATTGATAATTCAATTTGGAACCTGATTAATTTACTCAGGGAGTGATTAAAAAAATATTGTTCAGGTAATAAGCCAAAAAGCTGGTTTGAACCTCTAGAGGCTTTACTAAGTAAAATGAGAAGTAAAGTGGTTTACTATTTCCTTCCTCACTGGTGGAAAAGTATGATTATCAGCATACTCTCTGAAAAGCATAGCTCTCTGAAAAGAATCGACTTTCCACCCTGCAGATGACACCTTCACTTCATTCACCACAGGGTCTGGCTGTATATTGAAATACATTACTTTCAGAGAAGATAACTCTGACTATTGTCTTATACACATCTACCTCTTTTGTTTCTAAATGATTCAGTTACATAGTTGGCTGACTATGTGATAAAAAATAGAAATTTTTTTGTACCCCTCGAACAAGCAGATCGGGTGCAAATAATTTAACACTCCGCCTGCTTGTTGTAAGAAAATTTAAAAAATCCTAGTATAAAACCATTTGAAAATTACAAATTTTTACTTTCTCTTGCCTATATGAATATATAGGAAGGAAAGTATTGTTTTCATGTCGATTTTTCGAAATCGAGTTTTCACCGGATCTATACGTTTTCAGACCCCCTGAATCCAAAAAACATGTTTTTAGCGATTGGTCTGTGTGTGTGTCTGTGTGTCTGTGTGTGTGTGTGTGTGTGTGTGTGTGTGTGTCTGTGTGTGTGTCTGTGTGTGTGTGTGTGAACAGAATATCTCAAGAACGGAACATCGTACGAACTTGAAACTTGAAACTTAAGTTACATACTACTACCGGACGCGACACGAACATTTTCATCAAAATCGGTCAACCGGAAGTAGTAGTTTATTCGTATAATTTTTCAGTTTTTTGCGATTTTCTCAAAAACTGGTCCTACGATTTTTTTTAAAATCGCCTATTTTACTCAATTTTTTATTCTCTACAAGATAGGGTAGGCGCCATGTTTGCTGAAATTCTCGGTGAGGCTGTTTTCACGTAAAAACGTTGTTTTTTTAAGATTACGGCTTTAATATAGCCTAAATTTTAGCGCAAAAACTTATACAATAAAAGTTGTAGAGAATTTAAAAACCTACAACTTCTGTTTCAAACATTTTTTTGTATAACGCTTAGTTTAGCGGTAATTTGCGATTTTCTGTTTTTTTTCTCACGAAAACGTGAGAAAAATCGATTTTTTTAACATTTCGGTCTTAGTATGCACTTTACGACAAAAGTGTATATAATAAAAGTTATAGAAAATTAAAAGATCTACAACTTTTGTTTAGAGAATTTTTCTCTACAGAGCCTAGTTTAGCGTGAAAGTGTGATTTTCCGTTTTTTTTAAGCCAAATTGAGTTCGATTTTCATTTTGCGTCTTCCACTCATGATTAAAATAAGGTTATGTTTTTGAGGTTAGTTTTTGTTCATTTCTAATGTTTTAATACTAATGTTAGGTTTATTGTTAATTATTTGCATTGGCAAGAGAAAGTTGTGTGAGTGTTTCACACCAGATTTTTTAATTATTTCTAGTATTCATCTGGGATTCAATATGGTATAACCGCAAGGAATCTAAGTGAAACTAAGTGATACCGAAAACGTGGAAATAATTGTGAGTACTAATTTTGTGTGTTTCATTGACAAAAATTAAAATTATTTTCTAAAAAATAATTGACAAAACCCCAAAAAGTTTTAGATTTTTTTAACTGATCAAAACGTAATGAACATAAAAAATATATGAAAGAAAGAACAATAATATTGACTACCAGCAAGTTACTTTCGCTGCCACTTAACTTTATTGAAGGTTAAGTGCTAGAGTTGAAACTTCAATTTTCCTTGTTACTCGACTTTTTTATTTTTTTTATTATTTTTCAATTTTACTTTATCTACAGTTTAAGTTGTCAATAAACTTAACAAAACTGATGTTTTAAATTGTGAAACTTTCATTAAAACAATTTTAAGTTTAATTGTCCAATTATCTTTATTTTTTGCAAGAGATTTAAAATAATTATTTGAACCCTTATTGTATTATTAATGTTTGATTTTTTGATTCTTATTTTACGTACATAAGGAACGACATCTGGAGGGGGGAAGTAAAATTAATGAAGTCATTATATGAATTCTAAGACAGCACATCCGGTACTACCTTAAATCTTTTGTGAAAAATAGAGAAATTTTATATTTTTTGATTTTCTTTGAAGCGATAATTGGCAAGCCTACCACCAACTATGTAACATCAAATGAATTTTTTAAACTGGTATTTCTGAAGTGTTGAGAATAATGATAAAAACCGCAAAAAATCGAAGATGAAAATGACACTTTTCTAGGTTTGAGAGCAAATAAAGAAAATTAGTGATAAACCAATAAATTTTTGTATCAGAATTCGTAGAAAATTTAATCCTGAGAAAATTAATACAAAAATTATTAAAAAATAATTCCAGAATTTCAGTGACGTGTTATTTCACGGGAGAAACTGAAATCCGGACGAAATCTTTCGCTAGCCATAACTCGCTAAAGAATGATTTTTGGACTCATGTTTTGTCACCGCTCCACCTTCTAATAAATCATTTACTGTGTTGCCGGCTTTAATAGTTCTTCCGGCTTTTGACGGCATAGCGACAAAGCTTTCGGCTGCCCACCGCAAAGGCCTTTGTCATCAAGGCCAAACCAGTAGCCGCTCTCTGCCACAGCGCTCCCGGCAGCTATATAAAGAGCGCTGCACTGAGCCGAGTCGAATCAATTCCAATCAAGACACCGAGGGATTCACTTCCACCAGACTGCAGACGAGATGTCCATCACGGCACACGGCTGCCGGACTCCAAGGAGAACTAATCGACGACCCCGCAAGAGAGAAGATGATGCTTCCGCTCACCGACCCGTCACCGTAAGCCGTCGACCGGACCGTCATCGCCCGCTGACGCGAGCGATGCCCACAGCGGTCCCTCGACCGAGCCTTCCGCTCACCGGACCCGACGAAGCAGCCATCGACGCACTACTGCGAGGGAAGAAGATGATGTCTCCGCTGGACGACGACACGCCGTGTCGCCCAGCTCCTCGACCGCCACGACGACTACGACAGACGACTACCGCTTAAATGTCCCTTTTCAGGGCCACCAAAATTATAAGGTTAGCCACTTAACGTCACCATCCGGTGACAGTTTATTAGAAACTTATTTCTTATTTTTAGCTATAGAATCAGTTTCCGAGAGATTACCGTGCAGTTTAGATACACCCTGTATAACTGTAATTTTAAAGGAATCAGTGATTTCGATCCACGAGATAGAAGGCTGTGCAACTGTTTTCGCCAAACATCTAATGCTTTACAATGGTTACATGTATACTCCACGTTATAAAATATGTAGACATAACGGTGTTAAAAGAAAATACTAAAAAATAAAAAAAGGAAATTCATTAAATACTGCTGATCCACTAAAAATATTTTCAATTAAATTTTTTATTGTGCAAGGTAAATTGAATGGCATAAAACTAATGAAACGTATAAGAATCAACAAATAGAAAGCTGAATATAGGAAGTTGATCAATAAAATTAGCATTTGGATTTGGTGTATTCATTGTACATTTAGGTGGCTATTGAATTCCAATTAATTAAGTTTAATTTGAATTTTATCTGAACTTAAACTTTGTACAACGGTGCAATATCAAAATACTGAATTGAATGAAAATGGGTTATTTCTATCATCGAAAAAGCATACCCATTTCCCATTGAACGAAAAAATCACAGTATGCTTAGTTACTGGTATAACCACTGGTACAATTAATTATGCTGAAAAATATTCAGAATAATTTCTGTATAACATTCAAGATTTTACTGAGACCGTGAATTGAAATTGTGTAGAATACATCGATAAGTAAATTCTAAAATTGACCTGGTTAGCCGCATTGAATTGTCTACTAGTATAAAAAAAATCTGGTGTAAAACACTCACACGACTTTCTCTTGTTAATGCAAATAATGAACAATATAACCTAACATTAGTAATAAAACATTAGAAATAAATATAAAAACTAACCTCAGTAAACATAACCTTATTTTAATCATGAGAGAATGATGCAAAATGAAAATCAACCTGAGTTTGGCTTAAAAATACGGAAATCACTCTTTCCCGCTAAAGTAGGCTCTGTAGAAAAAAATCTCTAAATAAAGTTTGTAAATCTTTTAATTTTCTATAAATTTGATTACATACACTGTTTTTTTTAAAAATAATGTTCAACCCTTAAACCAACTTTTTTTTATCAAGTTCTGGATGAGATAGATGACTGAAATTTGGTGGAATTGTTACTTATAGTTTAATTTCAAAAACTACTTATAAACTAATTCTAAAATGCACCCCTAATGGGTCGAGGTCGAAAAGGGTATTCAACCGCTTTAAACCCTTTAATGTCGATAAGTTTAAAACTGCTAAATTTTGAAAAATACACTGGGCCATGCCGGAGGTGTAACAGGTAGACAGTCACACAGGATGTCACGTACACCACCTGGGAACATGGAAAGTCCCAACCCATCCCTTCATGACCTAGTCAATTTTTCAAAATTTAAAAATATTTACCACAAGATTGGCCAATCAATATTTCATGTTATTCGTACATTTGTGCTAATTTTTTCAAGCTGAATAAAACGACAGTTTGCGCGTGCCGAACGATTGAGCGGTTGCTGGGATAACAAGCGTTCAGAATATTGTTAATAAGTAAAAATTTAACAACGTACGAATTTGAAATTTCGTACACGCTGTAAGAATATAATTCGTTATGTTTTGTTAAAATTTCAAAATTGTCGATTAAATACTTCTTGAGTTATACGTCTACAACTCAAGAAATGAGTGAAATACCGCATGAAATTTTTCGCAGTAGCAAAAAACCCGGGTCTTTTTGTCTTCAAACCTCGATATGGCAATTTTAAAACATTAAAGATAAAGGAATATTATACGTCAACGCAGAATAAAATGCGCTAAATTTTAATGATACGTATGTTGAAATCCGACGTATAATTTGGAGATGCAAGGGTTCAAAAAGTCGGTATATATAATTATGAAACCGACAGTAATAGGTGTATTTTCCTAAAATTTTATTTTTGATTTATTTATAACTCTATTCACAAATTATTGATATAAAAAAAAATTAAATTCGGGTGAAACCGGGACGGGCAGCTCGTCCATTATAGGTAATTGAGAAACAAATGTAGATTCATAACAATATGAACCGTTTATCTTATTGCAATCAATATAACTCAAAATTATAGAATTGTATGAAATGATCAACACTGAATAGATTTCAGTAGTAGGCCTACTCGGAAAAATTTTAAAAACTAAACTCAGTTGAAAAATACGGATTATTTTGTATCAACTCAGAAACTACAAATCATTATACGAGTTTAACAAAAATAGATAAATGACCTTAGGCAAAATTGGAGGATTTGCCGATGTGAAAGTCAATTAGAATCTAATCTAAGATGGATGAGTTTTATTGATACAGAACGGTCGAAAAACACTTAATCTATTTTAGTAGAGGCGGTAGTCTCTGAAATTTAGAAAGAGGTGGACTTCAACTAACTTTGTTGAATGCATTAAATTGAATGATTTTGATGAATGATGTCTGAGTTTGAAAGAGACATATTATAAATGATAGATACAAAAGTTAAAAATCTGGTGTGAAACACTCACACAACTTCCTCATGCCAATGCAAATAATGAACAATATAACCTAACATTAGTAATAAATCGTTAGAAATAAACAAAACACTAACCTCAATAAACATAAGCTAGTTTTAATCATGAGTGAAAAACGCAAAATGAAAATCAACCTCAGTTTGGCTTAAAAATACAGAGAATCACTCTTCCACCCTAAACTAGGCTCTGTAGAGAAAAATGCTCTAAATAAAAGTTGTAGATCTTTCAATTTCTTATAAATTTTATTATATACACTAAGGCTGAAATCTTAAAAAAAATCAATTTTTTTATACACGTTTTCGTGACAAAAAAAAGAAAATCGCTAATTACCGTGCGTAGTCCAACGCTCACAGCAATTGGTCTGGCCTTTACTTTCATATGGATTTGAATATTATGATAGACAGTAGTTATTGGTGTACTTTGATGGTTGGGGTCCAATTAACAGTACTGTCTCAGGAACGGTTGGCCTGGATCTGTACAAGCTACATCTCATTTACATGTCTACACACCATCCTCATCTCATTATGTCATCAGGTGGTTTTGTTGTTCTTTAATTGAACAGATTGTTACGTACACATTAGGGATAAAAAAACGTTTCATTAAAGACCAAGCTAAGTAAATAAATATACAACTGAAAATATTAACGAATAAAAATATCTTTAAATTAAGGTATATAATAATATATAATAAAAAATAAATATAAGCAGATAAGCTATTAGAAAACAATATTGTAGTCCTAAGTAAAAAATTTGAATATGATGTTTAATTTTTTTTCTGTAAAGGAAATTTGATTTACTATGAGAATTTAATGGCAAATATTTACGTGTATGAAATCGCATTGAAAATATAAAAAGCCGTATAAAGAATTTAATGACGCAATAAAAGGAAAGATTTACTACTTTAGAAGAAAAATTAACGTGCACTAAAAATCGCAGTATGGTACACAGAACACGCAATTACTCATGTGAAAAGGTAACATGAGTTGTAGAAAGGTAAACAAATACGGCTGCATTTTAGCCAAGTGTGCTTACAAACGAGGGAATTTTCTATTTAATGTATACGAATTTCTCTTTGTTTCCACAAACATAAAAAGACTATATAACGAAGAAATTTTTATGATGATAGTTCGTAACCTCTAAAAATATCGGTCTTAGTTAAGCACAAAAGTCAAAAAATAATGGAAAAGCGAGAAAACTAAATAATAAATGATAAACCACCATTTTAAAAATATTAAATTATGGATAAAGATAAAATCTAACGAAATGTTATTTGGTGGCAATGTTTAAAATTGTCTTCTATTTTTTCCTTCGTCCGTCCGTCACCCCAGATGTCAGAAGCTACAAAAAGATAGCAACAAACGGTTTTCAGATTTGTAATCTACACAAAACGTAAGTGGGTTGGATTGGGTTTGAAGTTTCGGTTTCGACCAGAAGTGTGCTAAAACCGGAATTTAAAAAATCAATGTTGGAATTTATAATTAAAAATAGTGTAATTCGATTCCTCTTAAAGATTAGATTATACATAAATATAAGTTATATAAATATAATATTAATAAAATATAAATATAATATAAGTTGTATAAATATATACAGAAATCATTAAGTTTCAAGTTTCGGTTTTGATGGGAAGTAACCTAAAACCGTTAAGTCAAGAAACCAAAGTCGGAATTTAGAAACAAAAATTAGATCGTTCGATTCCTCTTAAATAGTAGAACCAGAAATCACGAATGGTTGTTTTCATAAGTCAAAGGAAAACCTTTAAAAAATTGCCACCAGCCATGAGAAGCGTGCCTCATTAAAGAAATTTTTATTAAAAATTAATTATAAAGTATTTCTTAATTTAAACCTAAAACATAAAATTTTAATTTTGTAATTAACTTACCAACATAGAGGGGTATTATTGAAAATATCATATTGTACGATTCTTAATTTACCTGCAACAAATAAAACAAATAAACGTATTTAAGAATTAATTTACAAAAGAAAGTTAATGAACATTAACCTAAACATTTGAAGACATCAATAAAACACTAATTATCAGCAAAGCACAATAGATACTACTAGAGGACCCAACACGAACATTTTCATCAAAATCGGTCAAACAGAAGTAGTAGTTTATTCGTGTTATTTTTCACTTTTTTGCGATTTTCTCGAAAACGGCTCCTACGATTGTTTTAAAATCGCCTTTTTTACTCAATTTTTTATGCTCTAAAAGATAAGGTAGGCGCAATGTTTGCTGAAATTCTTGGGGAGGCTGTTCTCTCGTAGAAATAAACGGTTATTTCGACTTAAATATACATTTAAGCGCAAAAATGTAAAGATAAAAAATGTACAGAATTAAAAATTCTACAACTTTTATTTCAAACATTTTTTTGTATAACGCTTAGTTTAGCAGTAATTTGTGACTGTTTTTTTTTCATGAAAATCTGTAAAAAAAATTTTTTATTTCAGCCTTCGTATGAATTTTACGACAAAAGTGTATATAATTAAATTTATAGAAAATTAAAAGATCTACAACTTTTATTTCTAACACTTTTTTATATAACGCTTAGTTTAGCGGTAATTAGGGGTTTCTTTTCTCACGAAAACGTGTGAAAAATTGATTTTTTTAAAGATTTCTGCCTTAGTAGCTATGCATTTTACAAGAAAAGTGTAATAACCAATTGTATAGGAAATTAAAAGATCTATAACTTTTATTCAAAGCATGTTTCTCTACCGAGCCTAGTTTCGCGTGAAAAAGTGATTTTCCGTATTTTTAAGCCAAACAGGTTGATTTTAATTTTGTATCATTCACTCATGATTAAAATTAGGTTATGTTTATTGAGGTTAGTTTTTTGTTTATTTCCGTTTTATTACTAATGTTAGGTTATATTGTTAATTATTTGCATTAGCAAGAGAAAGTTGTGAGTGTTTCACACATTATTTTTATTAATTAATATTCAACAACAGATCTAACATTTTAATTATGTTTTTAAAAGATTACATCTTACATTTAACACAAATCCATTATTACTTCGGGATGAAATTATTATTCTGCTTATTATTTAAAGTGTTTTTAACAGTACAAGAAATAATGTAAACCTAATCGTATTAGCACAACTACATTAAACAAATATGTAGTTTGTCTGGAATAGAAAAGACTTTGAACGTTAGAATGACGTGAATAAAACTTAGTAATTAAAAATATTATTTTGTCAGTCTATTTTATTTAATTGTAAATGGGATTTAAAATATAAAGTAAATGAAATAGTTTATTTAAAAGTAGTATTTCACAAGTTAGAAATAAAAGTTTGTAATGAGATGTAAGTTTATACAATAAAATTTGTCATGCAACATTCTAAAATTCTTTTATGATATACATTTTTATAAAAGTTTAATGCGAATACAATGAAAGAAAAACTTGAGATTAAAGATGTCATGTTAAAAAAGTCACGGAGTTGACTAATATTCTGCATAAGTTATAATAATTTTTGATTTCGATAATTCAGGTTGATGGAAAATTTTAAATCATCAAGTGTATTAAGAAACATTTGGTGTAAAACAATCACATAACCTTCTCTTGCCAATGTAAATAATGACCAATATAACAAATGTTTAATCATTTGTAAATAATGTAAAATGAAAACCATAAGTTAATTTTAATCAAGAGTGAATGACGTAAAATTAAGATCAAACTTTGTAAAAGTTAAAAATCAGTAAATGGCTCTAAACTCTACTCTGTAGAGAAAAATGCTATAAATAAATGTTGTAGGCTGTTAAATTTTCTATAACTTTTATTATATGCACTTTTGTCAAAAATTCATACTAAGGTTGAAATCTTGAAAAAACCACTAAATTCTTTTTAGTCTATCACACTAAATTTTTTTAAGGGTATAAGTGCTTTAGTGAAAATATTCGAGCCAGGCGTTTAAGAATCTTAAAAGAACAATATGAAAAGATGTCTGCTGACGTTTCGAATATGGAACCAATGGAGAACGCTTTTAGATTCTGTTTGTTTGAGGTTAATACATAATCCTTGAAAAGGAAAATAAAATGTGAATAGAAGAGAAAAGAAAGAAATAAAAACTATAATAAAAAAAAGGAAACAATTTCTAGGATATTCTATTTGTAGATTTGTATTGAATATATTTTAAAAAAACTTATGCATGTTATTTTTTATAGTATTTTATTAGAAATATATTATTGTATGAACATATTTTATTGTATCATTCGATTTTAAGTTTTCAACGTACATAATTTTCGTTATAACTTTTTTACCGACGTTCTTTCATGAATGATTTGCGTGTTGTTCCAGAATTCGTTATACGATATAACTAAAACAAACCTCTTATTTATGGAGTTTTCATACTTTTATGAGTTGAATGAAAAAAAAATACTTGATTCAAGTTGTTATGCGGTATACCGTGAATTTCATTTTTTAGCCGGATATATCAAAAGAAAAGTATATGTTTATGTAAATTACATATTGAACTATATTGTTAAATAATTTGGAAAACAGTAATTTAATATACTTGGTCAAAATGTAATTTTATTGGATCAAATCTAAATTTAAACTCGTTTAATTTAAATTTGGGTGTTGATATATAACCGTAATTGATCAATTACATTAAATTCGTTGAATTAATTCATCGAAAATTTCATGATTACCCGCTATTTCTATCAAATACTACATTAAAAAAGGGTGAACTTTATAAAAATAAATTAATACATTACATTTTAACGACGCAAATATTTGGATAAAATTTAAACTTTTCTTGTAAATACCAACACTAAAATCGGGAAATAATAAAGTTTCCGGAGGAAGTGTTTTGAAGTTTTAATAGGTGCGTTGTTTATGTAATGTTTTGAAGTTTTAATAGATGTGATGTTTAGGCAATCAGCCGAAAAGCTGGTTTGAACCTCTAGAAGCTTTGAAATTACGTCATGAATAAAAATAAATTCTCTAAATAGAGCAAGACAAATTATAGAAGACCACACAATAATAATTCTGATCTCAATTGGGCTTAATCTACATTCAAAGAAAAATTAAAACTGAAAGAAATCCAATACAAAAACAAAACAGGTTTGTGAAAAAATTAAATTTTCAACTAAATTCATTGGTGTAAACTCCACTTTTTCCCTTAAAACTTCCTGGCGCATGCAGAAAATGCCACGACCACATTACGTAAAACGAGGGATAGATGTTTTACCATTACTTCCTCACTGAGCGGAATAGTATGCTTGTCAGTCCAACATGCCCTCTGAAAAGCATCTACTTTCCACCTTCACTTCATTCACTATAGGGTCTGGCTGTATAATGAAGTTCATTACTCTCAGAGAAGAAAATTCTGACTAGTGTCTTTTACACCTATTTACCTCTACTCCACTTAAAGGCTTCAGTCATATGATTGGCTGACCTTGTCATAAGAAACAGACCAATTTTTTGGAGCCCTGGATTATGTCCTATCTTTCCTTCAACTTCCCGAAAACTCCTTCCTTCTTTCTTCAGACCATTTCTGGGCGATTTTTCGTTTTTCCTAATGAAACTCTAGGTTTTTTTTATAAAACTCTTGAACTTTTCTCGATTGCAGATGATTTCTGAAGTAATTTTGTAAATTTCCAGTTTTTTACTTATTTCTTGATATCACGGGATTTTAGCTTTCTGCTTATTTGAAATGTTGAAGATTTTTCAGGTTAACCTGGATTCGTCCATTCAACGTGCGATGGCAACAAATATGGCCACAAAATTGTAATCAACTATTTCTGATGGTACGTGAAAACTTTTCCACGTTAGTATAGATTTATTTGTTTGATTTTAGCCTGTATTTTGGTCCAATTTTCTTGGATCCTAAAATCTTCATTAAGAATTTTATTTCTTTTCTCTATAATTTTACCAAGGTGGATAATTTAATTGTTTTTAAGGTTTCCGCTGCGTATAACAGCTACGCTGCGTGTTCTGGTTTCACTACTTTGTGGTAGTGTCTTTTCTGTATTCCAAGACAAGGATTTTTTGTTGTAGATATTTTTTTGTACGATATAAGATTTTTTCAAATTTTATCGCTATTTTTTTAATGAAAATTTTACACTGTTGTTTTGTTCGATGTAAGCCTATAAATTAATTTTTATTTTATAGTAACAATTGTAAAAAGTGTTGGTAGGTGCGCACATAAACAGAGTTAAATTACAGAGCACATTTTATTTAAATACATCCATTTACATTTTCTTACTAATTCAGACAACAAAATTTTACTCTATGTAATCTAGTCAAAAGAAAGCATATTTACATACTTAAATATATAACGGTAAGCAGTTTAATTAAACCTTATCTTATCCTTTAATCGTGCCGTCATAAAATCGAAATTGTGAAAGTTGAAAGTTTCAACTTAGTTGTTTTATCACATGTCGTTTACAGAGCCGTCTGAACAATATTCACAAAATATAGAAAACTTCATCTAAAGCGTATTTTCTATTCTTCCGATAATTTTACCGTTGTTTTCAGGTAAATGAGTTGGTTTGAAGGTTAACCCTTAATAGACGAGTGTGTAAGTACTCAACAATTTGTGTAATAGTGAAGGTCAATATATGCACACATCAGCAAACATTATAGTTAAATTATAGCTGAATGTATGAGGGAAACTATTGAGAAACAAAATCAGGTTAGTGGGAAATTTTCTATTGATTTGTGAATGTTGGGATACCACTCAATTCCGGGTTTTTGAAGAAAACCGTGTACAGACCGTATCTCACTTTAAAATTGTTATAACCGCGTTTGAAAGCATGAATGGTAATAAAGGTAGGTAAATTGTTTAATGTGTCTATTATAACAAAACCGTTGAATTGAATATGATCTGTCAAATGGAATAATCCGCCAAAATTAGTAGAATAGCCTACTTTCAGATATTCTTCACAATAAAACTAAAGTTTACTAATATTATATTTTATATTTTTTCTACATGCAGGAGTTCACAAAATTCCATGCTTTCATATAATAACATACGTCATATAAATAACTGTAGGAATGGGTAAATGACATTAGCTCAAAGAAACACATTTTTCCGCCGGCATTTTTCCACAGAATCCATATTCATACGCTTACATACGCTTGAATAGTCGCATAGTGTGGTAAGCGAGGGCGTTTGATTAATCAAATTTTTCGCCAGACATTTTTTTTTAATACCAGACTAAAAAAATATTTATTGGCAAATTTTGACAAAACGCCCAACTTTGCATAAATTACAACAATTGTTTTTGCAAATTCACTGTAACTGGCGTAAAATAAAGCGGAATTTCATGTTTGTTTTTTTAAAACATCTCGCGAAGTTTTTTTAATTTCTCATAATAATTTCAAATTTTCTGGATAAAAGATGGCTAGAAAATCCAAGTCTATCGGCGCGATCTCGGAATTAGTGTTTCAAGAGTTAATATTCTAAAACCTCAGTCGCACAAGGGTTAACATTGGTTATGTTTTGAATTCTTTGATTATTAAGAGGAGTTGGACTCAAAAAAAAAAATGAAAAACATAGATTTTCAGGTTTTAACTGTGTTATACAGGTTGAAATTAGCGCTTTCCAATGGTACCAAAATCAAGTTTTTAGAACAACTAGAAATAATTTTTTTTGTTTTTATAAAAACACGTCATGTGAAAATTTTTCTGTTTTCGTAAACAAGTCATATTGTGAACATGATTTTTAGTTATTTCGTCACTAATTTTTATGGATTTTTTTATTATTTCTCTTTCAATCTAGAAGGCACTTTTGTTTGTAAGGTTTAGGTTATGGAATTTATGTTGCATAAATTACTTAGTGCAATCCTGCTCGTATGAAGCAGAAATGCACTAAGTACGTTATTACATAGAAATTCGTTTATAAATCTGAATCACCATTTCCCAAAAACTGTGTCTTTTCATACAAAAGACGTGTTTTCTCAAGAACTAATAAAGCTTTTTCCTCTAAATCTTAATGGCACATTCCTTACATGTATTTACATCAACAGACGGGGGGACTTGTCGTTATTTTAATTTATAAAAAAAATATTATAATTTTCTTCTATAAAATTTGAGTTTTTGGAGTAGGCATTCACAGAAAAATTTATAAAAAAATTAATAATTTATATATTTTAAAATGACTCTGTCTATCTATCAGGAACATATTAATGAATAACTGGTTACAATTTGAAAATTTTCTGGCCATAGATAACAGAGAAAATGGGTCAAACATTAACAAGGGCTAATATAGCAATAGTTCCGACTCCCCTTAAAGATGA
This sequence comes from Catonia carolina, assembly GCA_035578175.1. Lineage (NCBI taxonomy): Eukaryota > Metazoa > Arthropoda > Insecta > Hemiptera > Achilidae > Catonia > Catonia carolina. The sequence continues at coordinate 28,797,768 of JAQMRL010000006.1, forward strand.
AAAGAGTTTTATTAAAAAACATCCAATAATTTGAACAAAATCCTTTATCCTTTGTAGTATGATAACCCGTATAAATTTTGTGAGGCATCACATGTCACATTTAAAAACCGGCATATTTACCGCCACTTGTTGAGGCGCCACACGAACGCGTGTTGAGAGACAGGTTGGTTAGAGAGCGGCGTTGTCACGTCTCCGCTAGCAGCTGATCAATACTGGGAGTACTGTGAATGTAGCTTTAAGGAAGAGCGATACAAACTCCTCGACACTTGTTGCATCTTATTCTAGTATTACTGTTATTGTTATTATTATTATTATTATTATATAACTAGGGACTAAGAAAAGTACATAATAATAATAATGATAGGTCGCATTACTAATGGTAATATAAAGTCTGATATTATTAAATACATAATTATTGCTTTGAATATCTTTCAGTTTAATTTTTAATCCATTGTAGTACGTTATTGTGAATGAACATGAATTAACATGTAAAATTTTTAACGAATCACTATAATCAATTCATTTTTTTCAACTATCATTCAAAATGGCACCTGGCAAGCAAAGACTGTGTGTGTATCTAAAGTAATAAATAATAATAATATATACCGGTGTTCCACAAAGAAGTTGCTTTTTTGAATTAATATGCCGGACGTATCGCACACTCTACAGACTGGAAACTTAACAGTTATAATAGATATATTATATATACAAAAAAGTACTCTTGAGTTTCTTATGCAAAACAAAGTGGCGGAAAGTAATTTTATTTGCATAACCATTTCTAATTGGTGATTTGTTGAAATGCTACTTTAGTAATAAAATGAAAGAAATATGAAAGTGATAAATTATTAATAAACACAATTTGTTTCATTAACCTTTATTCGAACTGATGTCCATCAATAGCTATGCTTATCAATTTGGAATTGCAAAAACAGCTGTTTTATTTTCTATTTGCATCCCAAAGTAAATATAAGTGGTTTTATCCACAAGATTATTGTTCATTTTTGATATTATTTTCTTATTCCGCCATTTCATTTTGATTAATCATAAGCAAATAAAACTCGAGGGTACTTTTTTACATATTTATTTATTATAACTGTAAAGTTTCCAGTCTGTAGAGTGTGCGATTTGTCCGGCATATTAATTCAAAAGTAGTAACCTTTTCGTGGGACACCGGTATATAATAATAATATTAATAATCTTTTATTCCACATATTATAATACAATATAAAGGCAAAATACACAAATCAGTATGTAAAATGTAACCTAAATAAAATTACACTAATGCACCTTAAATTAAAAACAATGATATTTAATTAAATTAAACAAAATAGGAATTTTATACAAAATATGCAACTAGGTAGCTCTTGTAGAAAAAGCTGTGATAGAGGATGCCATCCATGAAAATACAATGTCAAAGATGTAGCAACATACAGATAATATTAAAATAATATATATGAAAATTGATTTGGAGAAAGCTTATGACACGGTGCCTCCAATCAAGTTATTTGAGGTGTTGAGGAGTTCTGGCATAAATAGTATTTATGTAAGAGCGACAATAAGGATGTATGAAGGATATCAATGTCTAGTGAAACAAGGAAATAGGGTGGCGGAGCTAGTCAGGAATAATAAAGGATTGAAGCAGGGATGTTGCCTACCGCCAACTCTGTTCAAAAATATATATCTTCAGGAGGCATTGAAAGGATGGAGGAGGAAGTGCTATAGAATAGGAATTGAGGGCTTTAGAGATGGATTGCTTCAGGCGCTCATGTCGGGTCTCCCGGATGGATAGGGTTAGAAACGTGGAAGTCAGGGGGAGAGTAGGTTGTGGCAGTACAATAGTGGAGGACATTGGAATACGGCAGTTGGTGTGGTATGGCGATGTTCAGAGGATGGAGAGGCATAGATGGCCGAGGAGACTCTTGGAGCACTGTCCTTCAAGTCGGCGTAGAAGAAGAATGCCGCAATGTACTTGGCTGCAGGGAATCAGGTCCGCAATGGAGAAGAGGCAGTTGACTGAGGAGTACTGTTGGGATCGAGAGCGATGGCATTTTGGTATGCGAGAAACGGATCATTCGTAGGAACCTCGCCGTAAAGTAAAGTAAGTATATATAAAAATACAACAAAGAGATAAAATAAGAATTAATACAAATTACGACAATCTTTGACAGCAAAGCAGAAGCGGATAACTAATCAAAAGTAACTATAGCAAAAATACCAATTACATGTCTTGCACATTTTAACAAAAGAAAATCAAAATTTAATAGTACATCAAGAAACTGAAACTAACATCAGAAAAATGGATCAATGTGTGCGTTTTTAGTATTTTTCATATCCTTTAGAACGCAGTTAAAGGTTTTAGGTCCTAAATATAGATCATACATCCATTATTTCTCTTTCGTTAGAGAAAATATTCGTAAACGTAGTCTACTTTTTCGTGTAACTAGTTTCATTATAATTTTAAAACTATATTAATATTTTTTTGTGATTAATTTTTTTAAAATTTAAAGTCGCATCGACAGCTTGCTCGTTAGCGAGCAACCTGACCTGGTCAGGTCTGGCATTTTTCATCACTCGTCTCCATCATCCTTCTCATCATCTGCATTAGCAGTAATTACAAAACAGTCGGACTTAAAAAACAAAACAAAAATCATTAGCGACTACTGTCGGTTTTAGTACAGTAACGGTGGGTTTTAACGTCGGATTTACCGGACGTAGAACGGCAATACAAAACGGCAATTTTAATATGAGACCGAATTCGTCTTTAAGACAGGTTTTAATGGAAGATGTAGCAACTCGGACTTTATATAGCGTATATAATCCGATTCGTTGAAATGTACTAAATACACGCGACCACTATCAACAGAAAATGTGAATCGGCCCGCTTGCAAGCATTTATCCACGTCAGTCTAGATTCAATGGCCTTTAGAAAACGGTAAAACTTATAATGCCCAACTCCTTTTGGTGTCTATCGTGATTAGAACAACCGGTCATCGCACAACACACTATTATTAAAGACTAGTAAAGTATTACAGACCGTATTAATACTAGTAAACATCACAGACCGACACGGTACGTATCGTGCGTCGGCTGTCGCTGGTGACCAGTGACGTCAGAGGGCGAGGCTTATCACAGCGTATATTGTTGATGATCTCTACCGTCTAGTAAAGTTACCGTGGTTACACCACAACGTCGTCGCTAATGATCGTTGCAGCTGATGTAACGTTAAATAAATAAAGTTAAAAAAAAAATAGTTTTTAACCCTTTATAGGTTTTTTTGGTAAGTAGGCTATACTTACCGGCACTGGCAATAAGATAAATTTTATTTAAGAATAAGCTATGGAGTTGAACCTTATTGGCATTGCATGGTTTTATAGATGTTTTCTGGTAAGTAGGCTATCCACATTTTGAAATTAGCACGCAGCGACCATTTGATTCGTGAGTTGCACAGTCGTGGTAAGGATTCATATCAGCGTATGCTATCGTGTTGTTTGTTGTTACTTTTGTACAGTGCTTAGAAAATTCATTTTTTTTACGAAAAAGCAAGCATTCATGTTAATATAAACTTAACTTAAGCTATTCTACAAATTTTTTGGTTATATAGTACTACAAGTTGTTTTAATAAGCATTCTTACCACTAAACATTATGTGATTCCCATTTCAATAAATGTTCCTTGAGAGCTTAGCATCAACAAAAAAAAATCTTGCTGTTCTGACAATAGAAATACATTATTCAATTCCTTATAAAGCAAAATTTAACATTTTACAAGTATATTTTCGCCCGTAATACTGCCCTATAAAGGGTTAAATGCGTTTTAGAACCTGTTAATAATTTTACAATTCTTGATTTTCTAAATTGTATTGATAAAATTAGCTGTGAAAATGATATGATACTTTTGTTGTTTAGGTTCTGAGATGATACAATTTTTAAGAAATTATAGTGGTATGATACGTAGAGTAAGTTGATAGAAACTACGAATATTACATTTAAAGAACTTCCGTTCTTCGGAGATATGTCTCTATTAAACAGAGTTAACTTCAATTAGCAATTGTAATAGAATAAGGAAGTAGAAATTCACAGAATGTATTCCAACATTATACGTTGAAATATTCAAATTTAATGATTCAAAAGTTCATAATTATGAATGCGCGATTATCATTAACTAACAATTTAATTACTGTAACTATTAAAACTTTTACTGAATTTATATAAAATGATTTAATAATTAACGATTAATTATAACGGAATATAATAAAACGTTTAAAAATAAACTTTAAAATTAACGTTGGCAATAAACAAACTTTAAACTTTGTACGACCTTAGAGAGTCATGCGTGACATCACATTTTATGATCTGCACATTGCATGATACCTTTTATATTTAAACTTTTATGACACAATATTTATCAAAAGGAATTTTGCATTCCAAGTAGAGATTTTTAACAAGTTTGCTTAGATGTTATCTTAAGAACTATAGCATTGTTGGTGAAATAACCTTCGTAATTAACAGAGGTTTTGTTACTTTCTCTGGCCTATATAAATATATAGGAAGGAAACTATTGTTTTCATTGTGATTTCGAGTTTTGTGAATCGAGTTTTTACCGGATCTACACGTTTTATTGTTTATTTTATGTTCAGACCCCCTGAACCCAAAAAACATGTTTTTAGCGATTGGTTTGTGCGTATGTGTGAACAAAATATCTCCAGAACGGAACATCGTATGAAGTTCAAACTTAAAACTTGCATTAGATACTACTACCGGACCCGACTTGAACATTTTCATCAAAATCAACAACCAAAAGTAGTAGTTTATTCGTGTAATTTTTCACTTTTTTGCGATTTTCTCAAAAACGGCTCATACGATTTTTTTCAAAATCGCCTCATTTTTTACTAAATCTTTTAAGCTCTTAAAGATAAGGTAGGCGCCATGTCTGCTAAATTTCTTGGGGAGACTGTTTTCTCATAGAAAAAGTTGTTTTTTTTAAGATTGCGGCTTTAATATGCATTTTAGTGCAAAAATATATGTAATAAAAGTTGAAGAGAATTTAAAAACCTACAACTTTTAATTCAAACATTTTTTGTGTAACGCTTAGTTTAGTGATAATTAGCGATTTCAGCCTTGTATGGATTTTACGACAAATATATTATCAATTTATAGGATATTAAAATATCTACAACTTTTACATAGCTCATTTTTCTCTACAGAGCCTAGTTTAGCGTAATTTTAAGTCAAACTGAGATTGATTTTCATTTTGCATCATTCACTAATGATTAAAATAAGGTTATGTTTTTTGTTTATTTCTAATGTTAGGTTATATTGTTAATTATTTGCATTGGCAAGAGAAAGTCGTGTAAGTGTTCACACCAGATTTTTTTTTTAATACAGCAAAACCTACAGTCTATTCTTAAGTAGAATAAAAGAAGAGGCATCCACAAGATTTCTTTGCAGAAAATTATCAGACACGCTCATTGATGTAATCACATGTGTTATGGAAATAATGAATTGGTAAGTAAATTTTTTTTTAAATTCCTAATGTGTGTACGTTTTAATTTGTTCAATTCAGAACAATAAGCAACCCCATGACCCAATGAGATAAAGTTGATACATATGACGTGTAAATGAGGTGTATTCTTCTAGAGTCAGGCCGACCATTGCTGAGAGAGTATGGTTAATTGAACCCCAACCATCAAAGTACACCGGTAACTACTGTCGACTCCATACTCTCTCAGGAATACTGAGTAACCATACTCTCTCAGGAATGGTTGACCTGAGTCTGTACAAGACTACACCTCATTTACACGCCATACACATCATCCTCATCTCATTGGGTCATGGGGTTGCTTATTGTTCTGAATTGAACAGATTGCAACGTACACAAATTAGGGATTACAAAATAAACAAAAAAGTAACTACCTTTACTACGTTTTTTTTTTAGCTTTTTTTTATTTGTTATCGGGAACTGAACATTGTTGACAACTACCCAATTTGATCGCTGCTTTTTGCTGTATTTTTAATATAGATTAGATATGAGTTTGAACAGGGACCCCCAGTAGAGTTTGTTCATGGATGGCTGTCAACTGGTCACCATACAAAGTCGCTTGCCTAACCGGTGGTACTTAACAAATAATAGCGACTTTCTACCAGCTGACTGACTGGGCTGGCCCGAAGGCCTTCACTAGGATTTGAACCAGGAACCTTCGTCTCCGAAAATCAGCTTTTAAACAGCTGATTTTGGCGACGACTAACTTCTAGACCAACCCGGTGGGTCAGGTCAGTAATGAATTTAACATGTTGTTCAAATTTAAAGTTATCAGTTTTATTCTGACATGTCCTATACTCCCTTCTCCTGGATTCAGTTATAAAAAAAAAAATCTTATTATTATCGATGTTTTTAACAAAACCTATATGAAAACTATAACGATGTAGATTTATTAAAACAGGATAATTAACTTTAAATTCAACAAGGTAATCAAAACAATTTTTGTATTTGAATTTGAAATATGTATTTGAATTTTTAAAATAAATACATTTTTCTGTTTCATATCCATCATACTTAAGACAGTATTATTACATCTTCAATGTAATAATAATAATACTACTGTATTCTCATAGAAATCCTCAGGTTTTTTTGTGGTTTCATTTACAATAATACAACCGTGGAATATGCAGATGTTCAACTGGGTACAAGAGGATTCAATATATAAATATATATGTTGTGTAGCAACATCTTATTTCAGGAAGTAAATAGACTGGAAGAAAGCAGATACCGAAAAATAACATTTTCTCTAGAGATGTTCATTTTGTTTATTTTCTTTTACGTTTCGAGATTTTCTTAATCTTTATAAAAGAAGAGGGATCATTATTTATTAAGAACATTACGGATCTAGAATTCATTCCATTTAATTAAAGTTTTTTATCTATAACGAATATTTTACTTGCAGTAAAGATTTAATTAGAAATTTTGTAATGCATTATTGTTACTGTTTAGACCTAGTATTGAAACAATAACTATTTACAGTAGAACCTCTTTTATCCGGCACGTTTGGGACTCGAAGCTTGCCGGATTAAAGGAAATTCCGGACTATGGAGGTTATTTATAAAAATACAGGAGTCGTATAGAAACTTTTACTGTATGTATTTATTATTTAAACATGGGTTATTTAAACAATATAAATCAATATATAAGTACAGGAGAAATATTAAAATGCATTTTTTAAGTGCAGTACATGATGAAATAAATTTGAATACAGTACAGTACTGTACTATTCGTGGTTTTTAGCAACAGCACTGGTAGATGGCTGGAAAAAAGATCTAATATCTACTTGCTTCTTACAACTAGTATTTTTTTTATTTAAAAAATCATGTTTTATTACATGGAAGTTCATAACTTCGGCCATACTGATTGTGTTATTGTTTATTTGACTCAACAAATTTTACAAACGTGACGCTTTGTGGCTCTTGAGTGTCGGCGGTAGCTGTCGGGTTGCTCACTTTACAATGTTCATTGTGAAGGCAATTCTATAATTTTTGTCTATTGCCGTTGATGCCGGATTATAGAGAATTCCGGACTATAGAATGCCGGATTAAGGAGGTTTTACTATAAATATAAAATAATTAATTCAATTATTAATATCTAATAAAAGTAATGTAATAATACAAAAAAGTAACTGGAAAGAACGAACAAACAAACTCAACAGATCAGCAAAATGAACACAAAATATCTACAACAAAAAAGCCTAGTGTCAAACACTCACAAGACTTTCTCTTGCCAATACACATAATGAACAAGATAACCTAAGTAATAAAACATTAGAAATAAACCAAAAACTAACCTCCAGAAACATAACCTAATTTTAATCATGAGTGAGAGACGAAAAATGAAAAAATGAAAACCAACCTTAGTTTGGCTTCAATAATACGGAAACTCACTCTTGTTTCATTAATTTTTATATAAATCATAATTATCTCATCGGGACACTTGTTAAACAATTCTATCTTTAGTTGTATTAATATATTATTTAACCGCAGTAAATAAATACAATAAATCATAAATACAGTAATTAAACTATTATTATTTAATATAACACGTAAAAACAGTAAACGTCTTGTAACATTGTAAAGAGCGTAAGTGGAGTCTATGAATACATAGGAGGTTGTGGAAGGGATACATGAACGAGAACTCGACCCGCCTAAATCTTTCGTTCATAGTATAGTGTCTTTTACACCTCTACCTTTTCTGTTCCTTAATAGTTCAGTCATATAATTGGCTGACGATGTCTAAAGAACTATTTTTTGTAGCCCTGGAACTATCAGATCGAGTGTAATTAATTTAACAACCACCTCCCGTTATGGGCCTCGCCTGCGTAATGAATTTGTAAGACATCTTAGTTTAAGTGTTGCATGTGAGGTATATAAGTGTGTGTGTGTGTGTGTTGAAAAAAGTGTGGTGCAAACACCACACTCAATAATACACCACAAAACACAAATACACAAATGATACATACATACATGTACAAATACATACAAAATACATACAAATACATAGTACATCACAAATGATGTACTGGGATTGTTACGTGTAGTGTAAGAGCAACCTGTGTGTAGTTTTAAAATAAGATTTCCTCTTAGCTGGGGTCCCAGGTTGCCATACTCGCACACTCACAAATGGGTGTCCCACGAAGAGGACACCCATATTATATTGCTATTTTTGAATTAATATACCAAACGTATCGCACACTCTACAGACTGGAAACTTTACACTTATAATAAATAGATATGTAACAAAGTACACTCGAGTTTCATTTGCTTATGAAAAACTAAAACAAAATGGTGGAATAAAAAATTAATATAAAAAATGAACAATAATCTTGTGGATAAAACCACTTATATTTTTAGGATACAGATGGAAAAATAGTCTGGTGTGAAACACTCACACAACTTTCTCTTGCCAGTGCAAATAATTTAAACAATATAACCTAACATTAGAAATAAACAAAAAACTAACCTCAAAAAACATAACCTTATTTTAATCATGAGTGAAAGACGCAAAATGAAAATCGACCTGTTTGGCTTCAAAATACGGAAAATCATTCTTTCACGCTAAACTAGGCTCTGCAGAGAAAAATGCTCAAAATAAAAGTTGTAAATCTTTTAATTTCCTATAAATATGATTATATATACTTTTGTCGTAAAGTGCATACTAAGGCCGGAATCTTAAAAAAATCGATTTTTCACACGTTTTCGTGAGAAAAACACAGAAAATCGCTAATTATTGCTAAACTAAGCGTTTTACAAAAAAATGTTTGAAATAAAAGTTGTAGAATTTTACATTCTCTACAACTTTTATTATATAACGTTTTACGCTAAAATGCATATTAAAGCCGCAATCTTAAAAAGAAAATGTTTTTACGTAAAAACAGCCTTACCCAGAATTTCAGCAAACATGGCGCTTACCCTATCTTGTAGAGAATAAAAAGTTTAGTAAATGAGGCGATTTTTAAAAAAATCGTAGGACCAGTTTTTGAGAAAATCGCAAAACAGTGAAAAATTACACGAATAAACTACTACTTTCGGTTGACCGATTTTGATGAAAATGTTCGTGTCAGGTCCGGTAGGGGTATGTAACTTAAGTTTTAAGTTTCAAGTCCGTACGATGTTCCGTTCTTGAGATATTTTGTATACACACACACAGACCAATCGCTAAAAACATGTTTTTTGGGTTCAGGGGGTCTGAAAACGTATAGATCCGGTGAATACTCGATTACGAAAAATCGACATGAAAACAATACTTTCCTTCCTATTATATTCATATAGGCAAGAGAAAGTAAAAAACAGCTGTTTTTGCCATTCCATATCGATTAGCATATATCGATAGCTGTTGATGAACATCAGTTCGCATAAAGATTAATGAAACGAATTGTGTTCATTAATAATAATTTATCACTTTCATATTATTACTTCCGTAACAATGTAACAAATCACCAATATGAAATGGTTAGACAAATAAAATTATTTTCCGCTTTTTTGTTTTGATTAATCATAAGCAAATGAAACTCGAGGGTAATTTTTTAACATATTAAGCATTTCGCTTGAAATGCGCCCGGTAAGAGTTTTCGCAGCCGGCGCAAGCGAACTGCTTATTCATTTCGCTTGAAATGCGCCCGGTAAGAGCAAATGAAACTCGAGGGTAATTTTTTAACATATTAAGCATTTCGCTTGAAATGCGCCCGGTAAGAGTTTTCGCAGCCGGCGCAAGCGAACTGCTTATTCATTTCGCTTGAAATGCGCCCGGTAAGAGTTTTCGCAGCCGGCGCAAGCGAACTGCTTATTTAGCGCTAACAACTTTGATCGAATTTCACATTTATCTTTATTCTTTTAATTATTGATCAAAACATGTTTCCAATGCTTTAGTATAACATTGTTTCACTTTAAACGACATTTAGTCTTCATTTCAGTATTAAAAACAAACTGCAAACATTTATTTTCAATAATTTTAATGCCGCGGGACCCGATTTAGTATGTTTTTTTATATCGGATCTCGGAAAATGTCCTCCTCCTCCGATTGACGTTAGGCGGCAGCACCGTACATGTTACGGTTCGGCTGCCCTGTCTTATATGCTATAATTTTGCTGTAAGTTGGCATGCTCGGCTAGCTTAGTCGGTAGAGCATTAGACTCCTAATCTCAGGGTCGTGGGTTCGAGCCCCACGTTGGGCGGTTAATTTTTTTCTTCATAAAATCAATTTTATACAAACAATTTATTTACAAAAAAATGTAAAACTATAATAAATTATTATTATTTTTATTATAAATAATAAATTATTTTTTAACGTCATACTTATCATCTCGCGTATTGTTATGATAGAACATAATTATCCTCACAAAATTACAATAAAATTGTAAACTGACCGGTAAGAGTTTTGCAGAAACGGTCGCATCAATAGTCAATTTATTTTTAGAAATTATATAATATAATATATTCAACAAAACGTTATGATATCCTCTCAAAATTACAATAAAATTGTAAACTGACCGGTAAGAGTTTTGCAGAAACTGCGTTGTACTAACAATTCAAAGGTGTAACAAAAGGTTAAGGATATCTGGAGTAGGTAAGAGTTTGAAAATATGGCACAAACATCACAAAAACGTATAAATTAAAAATCTATATATAATTAAGTTTATATAATTATATAATTATATAATTAAGTTTATATAATTAAGTTTATATATAGATTTTTAATTTATACGTTTTTGTGATGTTTTGCCATATTTTCAAACTCTTACCTACTCCAGATATCCTTAACTTTTTGTTACACCTTTGAATTGTTAGTACAACGCAGTTTCTGCAAAACTCTTACCGGTCAGTTTACAATTTTATTGTAATTTTGAGATTATCTATTTATTATAACTAAAGTTTCCAGTCTGTAGAGTGTGCGATACGTCCGACATATTAATTCAAAAATAGCAACCTCTTCGTGTGACACCCGATATATGCATGATGACCATTTATAAATAAACAGAAGAATGGGTGTACCCTGGGGGACTCCATAGAGTAGCGCAAAAAATAGTTGTAAAAAGATTTTGTACTTATAAATTAACATAATATTTTCATGCACATCTATTCACATGTGTTTACAACTAACAAGTGATTAATTTTGGGAAACCATGTAATTAATTAAAAGCTCAGGTGTTTCATTAGAAACTGCAATCATTTATATCAGTAGATAAAGGCGAAATATATAAGTACCCTTTATAATAGGAAGATCTTTAACATGAAAATAATTTTGTAACTCGTAATGTGTAATTCTCCAAAAGATATTTGTGAGAAATACTTTAACTTATAAAACCATTTATTTCTCGACAGTGAAATTTTCACCGCAGGCAGTTTAAGTTGTCAAACCCTATCAATTTCATTATTAGCTTATACATTACTGTACGTAATAATTTACACAAATTTTCCAAAATTTAGGTACCTCATTTATTTGACTGATGGTAAATAAATCGTAATTACTGTGAAAAGTACATGAAATATTTTCCTGAGTTTATAATATCTAAGTATGGGTTAGCTTGAGTTAGTAAAACAAATTCAATTTCTCGATATTTAGAAAAGAGATCGTGAAAGGAAAATACAAAAAACAAAACATTTACATAAACCAAAAATTCCATAAAAACAATTTAGATTTTTAAAAGAAAACTGAAATTTCTTTAATAACCATTTAAGACGTCAGTCTTTGACTTTAGATCGGATCATTTTTGATGAATCAGTGAAAGTCAGCTTCACTGATCTCTTCCAGTAGTTTCCAATAGATTTAACCCTAGAACGGTGGGGCTATTCTGTGAGCTATTACTGGTGGAGATGCGAAAAATTTACTCACTTGGTGATTTTCCTGGGAAAACTTTGTTGTGAATTTTTTTTTTTTAAACATTTTGGTTTTCATATGTTTTCTACCTCTTTTTTGTTGGTTTTGTTTAAATTTCGACAAATATTGGTTGATAGTTACAAATATTTCTCAGTAAATCACCAAGCTCTTTTATTCTATTTATGTAGCTTGAAAATATTTTATTTACTAACATCAACTGTGCAAAATACTTTATAAAACCCCAAATAGTAGACGAAATTAAGATAATAAAAGTAGGAAAAATAAAGTAGTAAAATGAAATAAATAAAATTATACAAATAAGTGAACACGAAAGTCAAACAGAGTGTTTTTGTTGCTGGGGCTACTTATTCTAGCAGTTTGTTGCACAACCAAAACATATTTTCTTTTGATGTTCACCGCATATAGGTTTGCAGCAAAAGAGACAGTATGTAGTTCTATGTCTTCTTTTTGTGTATGAACACTCACTGCAGTACTTCCTTGGAGCTTTTTCTTCTTGGCACGTAACATTTATTGCCGGTTCCTTTACACCCAATACTGCTTGAATTGCAGTTCGCAAAGGTTTGAAAGGTTTGAAGGCAGTTACTGTACATATAAATAAAATGGTAGTACAAACATACAAAATTATAATACTCTATTAGTGGTTATATGTAAATTTATACGCATAACATAAATTATACAGCATCGATGGAGATGCAAAAAATTTACGTATTAAAATTATCGTGTATAAGTGGAGATGCGAAAAAATTACTCACTAGCTTTTGTTAAAGGCACCAGTACTATAAATACACGCAGTAATTAGATACGATTTCGTTACGAGACAATGGTCAACTAACTCCTTATAGCATATCTGGAAGATAAGGGTGGTGCAGCCTACTGATATGGAGGGGCAAGCGTTGTTGACGTAATATGCGTAAGATTTACTCCACTCCACCATTCTAGGGTTAAAGGGACCCGGAAAACAAAAAATCAAATTAGATTTTTTGGCGCCAATTGATAGCGTATGGTTTTTGAATACAAGTAGTTATACAATACTTGCTATTTTATTGTTAAACTTTATTGAAAATAAATTGTTTTTAAATAGTTTTCACCAGTTTTTTAACTACTTTCGCGACTGGAAAACACTGTTATTATAAAAATGTCTTAATTTATGAACAAATTGATAGATTTTCTTGATTTTTGTTTTGTTCAGTATTTCACGCTCTTTACAGTGGTAGGATTGTCAGTACGAAGTAAACAATAAGTACCGGAAAGTTTGAAGTACTTACGGAGTACAGGAATATACTAAGGTAAGTGTCGTTTATAAAGTTATTTACTGTTTTCCGAAAATCTTATATTTTTGTACGAAAGGAACATTTTCTCATGAAGAGTAAAGTTATTGAGGTGAAATTTTCAGTGTAGTTTAATGTAAAAAAGATATCACAGTGGTATTTTTCTTGTAGATATCACAGTGGTGTTTTTCACATACATACAATCTGTTGAAATTACTAACAGTAAAGCATGCAATTTTAAAGACCTGTTTTTCACATACATACAATCTGTTGAAATTACTAACAGTAAAGCATGCAATTTTAAAGACCTTTTGTAACTTAACCTAAAAAATTTTTTAATAAAAAACAAGCAAATTTTTTTCGTTTTTGGAACCATGACAGTTAATTAATTGTACAATACATCACTGGTAAAAATTTAACTGATGTATGTCTAATAGAAGTTGAGAAAATGTTCCTTATATTAACATGGAGAAGTATAGGAATTTTGGGTCCCCTTAAAAATATTTTTTTTAAATTAGACCGGCCCGTTGGCGTAGTGGTTAGCGCAACTGGCTTCTATGCTACGGTCCCGGGATCGATTACCGGTCAGGCCTGGAATTTTTTCATCACTCATTTTCATTATCTTCATTATCCACCGTCTGCATTAGCAGAAATTGCAGAACAGTCAGACGTAAAACCAAAAAAAGATTTTTTTAAATTGAAAACATTGATTTTCACCGATTCACAAAAAAATAGCTTACTTAAAGTAAGCTGTTACATAGTAAACAATAGGAAATGGCTTGTCGAGTGTTTTACCTCATTTAAATTTAGCAATGTACAAGCTTTAAAAATCAAGGGCTATAAAAATTTCACTCATCTGCTTCAATTAAACTTAAATTCATCAGTGAGCTAAATTTTAGAAACAGTTAAGGAAGATAATACTATTATCCAAGACAGGCCACTTTCACTATGTTCCCGAGTTTGACGGGCTGTAACTTTAAAACGGTTTTCACCAGTGGATTTTTCGCAAAATTTTACGTGCAAATGATGTGTCACATAAACACTTTTTTATTTTGAGACACCCATTATTTTTACTCTGTATATGTGTTTTAAATTTCACGCTTTTCCCTGAACAAATTAAAGCTTTATAACAGCTTATGGTAACAAAAAAATTCAGCTTACAAAAAGTAAATTAATACATATTTTACAGTCATATTTAACTTAGTATCAAACTAGTCATAATAAACTAAATCAATGAAATTGATGTAGACAATAAATTCATGAACTAACCGAACTACATCAGTTCCCTTAGGAAATAAAACCGGGCAAGTTAACGAATATTGACAGTGACATTTGGAGTTATTTTTTAAGAACTTATTCTTTACACTCTTGTATCTAAAATATGTAACATCTGATCGAAAGGCCTAGCGTGGAATAAAAATGTTGGGAAATTATTTTCGAATTAATATCATACTAGTGTTTTATAATTCTTAAAACGATCTGGTGTGAAAAACTCACAAGACTTTCTCTTGCCAATGCAATTAATAAACAATATAACCTAATATTAGTAATAAAACATTAGAAATAAGCAAAAAAACCTCAAAAAGCATAAACTTATTTTTTAATCATGAGTAAAAGACGCAAAATTAAAATCGACCTCAGTTTGGCTTAAAAATACGGAAAATCACTCTTTAACGCTAAACTAGTCTCTGTAGAGAAAAATGTTGAAAATGGAAGTTATAGATCTTTTAATTTCCTATAAATTTTATTATATACACTTTTGTCGTAAAATGCATACTAAGACTGAAATCTAAAAAAAAATCGATTTTTCACAACTTTCGTGTAAAAAAAATCGCTAATTAGCGCTAAACAAGCGTTATACAAAAAGTGTTTGAAATAAAAGTTGTAGAATTTTACATTCTCTACAACTTTTATGAAATAGCCTACATGTTTACACTAAAATGCATGTTAAAGTCGTGATCTTAAAAAAACATTTTTTTTTATGAGAAAACTACCTCCCAAGAGTTACAGCAGACATGACGCCTACCCTATCTTGTAGAGCATAAAAACTGTAGTAAACAAGGCGATTTAAAAAAAATCGTAGGAGCATTTTTGAGAAAATCGCAAAAAAGCGAAAAATGACATAAATTAACTACGACTTCCGGTTGACCGATTTTGATGAAAATGTTCGTGTCGGGTCCGGTAGTAGTATTTAACTTAAGTTTCAAGTTTTAACTTCGTACGATGTTCCGTTCTTGAGTTATTCTGTTTACACACACACAGACCAATCGCTCAAAACATGTTTTGTTGGGTTCAGGGGGTCTAAAAAGTGTAGATCCGGTGAAAACTCGATTTCGAAAAATCGATATGAAACAATACTTTCCTTCCTATGTATTCATATAGGCAAGAGAAAGTAAAAATAGTTCTGTTTCATATCATATGGTCAGCCAACTATATGACTGAAGTTTTTAAGAACAGAAGAGGTAGAGGTGTAAAAGACATTAGTCAGAGTAACCTCCTCTGAGAGTAATGAATTTCTGTATTATACAGTCAGAACCTGTGGTAAATGAAATGAAGATGTTATTTTCAGGGTGAAAAGTAGATGCTCTTAAAGGTATGCTGATAAGCATACTTTTCCACTTAGTGAGGAAGGCAATTGTAAACCATCTCACTCATTGTTTTAAACTCAAGAGGTTCAAATCTGCCTTTCGGCTGATGACCAAAACATTAAACTATAAATATATAAGAGAATTAACAATGATAATAAAATAACTTGCAAAATCTACACAGTTCTTAATCAAATATTTTAGTTGCTTCAACGATTTTGATACTAATTTTTGTAAAGAGTTTAATTAAGTTTCAGAAGAAAATTAAATAGTAATACAATTATACGACGTAAGTTTGTGATAGGAAAACGATTTCTTGTTTTCCATTTTAAAATTTTTGTTGTATCAAAACAGAGGAACAACCAAACCATCTCAAGCCTATATCAATGTAGGTAAAAAAATTCAAAACCTACGCTTCGTAAGGTATATTTTTTTATTTCTGCAGAATATTTTTTTCATCAATACGTATCATTCCTTTAGTTATTCCATTACCTTTTTCTTTGCAAACTATATTTCGGATCAAAGGATAGTATTCTTTTCCATGTTATATCTTCTTTTTATGTTCAATAGTCTGGTTTAGACAGATTATTTTCCGCAACGTCTTTCAAACAACAGTTTCTTTTCCGAGAAAAATCTTTCAGAGATGTTCTATAGCTTTCTTTCCTTCTTACAAGTCGTATATACTCTCTAAGTAAAATATATTACAAAATTATTATTTTTTTATTATATTTGAAGTGACTTAAATTAATACAAGTGTAATTATTCTGAAAAATATTAACGTCAATAGAAGTTAAACCACATTTATCAATAGTTCTAGATTTTGTTGCAGTTATTTAATTGGCTCCTTGATTGGACTGATAAAATATTATGTGTACACTCAAGAAGCTTGCTGACGTTCATACGAATAAAAATGTACGCAGAGGTCCCGGGTTTGATTCCCGGCTAGGGTCAGGAAATTATTACGTGCCAAAACGCACCGTTCCAATTCCCTTACCCACCGTAGTCGCTGATGCCCCGCTGTTGATACGACTTAATTTTTTTTAAAATTCAGCAGTCGTGGAACTGACCGACAGAAGTAACTACTTCGTTTTGTGTTTTTTATTCCTAATTTGTATTCAATTCAGAGTAATAAGCAATCCCTAGACCCAATGAGATGAGGATGACGTGTATGACGTGTAAATGAGGTGTAGTCTTGAACAGACCCAGGCCGACGATTCCTGAAAGAGTATGGTTAATTGAACCCCAACCATCAAAGTACACCGGTATCCGCTGTTTAGTATTAATATCCGTGTAAAAGTAACTACCTATATTAGGATTTGAACCAGGAAACTTCGTCTCCAAAAATCAGCAGTTGAACAGCTGTTTCGCGGCGACGACTTTACCTCTAGGCCAACCCGGTGAGTACTACTTCTTTAAATTGAAACTACAATTACGGGGAGTGAGATCGTTTATTCCCGTGAAAAAATACAGTACAGGTGCGCCAAAAGAAGTCGTCACTTATTGTTTTGTTAATTAATCATTGATTATTTGTATTAATTAAATAATAAGAAACATTTGAATTTATAATCGTACTTTTACTTCTCCTTCTCCTCCTCCTCCTCCTCCTCATTTTTCTTCTTCTTCTTCTGCCTTTCAAGGATTAGGCATCTCTGCCTGTTCCGAACCTCTCTGCCCATCTCTTTCTCGGGTATCCTCGTTCCTGACCTCCGGATTATAGTCCAGTGTCTGCTTCGGTATCCCATCCTCCCTCATTCTGTTCTCATGCCCGTGGCTATGGTTGGGTCTCCTATCTGGGGCCGCCCCTGGCGATGGGGACACTTGTCAACTCTGTTGGAGAGTGCTGAGGAAATAAAATACTCAGGGTGGACAAAAACCAGTGAAGATGGTCAACGGCTCCAAAGGCGGATATGGAAGTTATTTCCAACGACAGATGAAGCGGAAGAGCCTAGAGCGGCATCTCGAAGGAACTGTCCTGCAGGCTCATATGCAGTGCTGTGGCAACCCCATTGATGAGCTTAATCTGCGCAGCGCTTGTAACCTGCCAGAGGATTTTCTTAACTACTGGTAAACCTCATGATGCCTCGGATGATGGACCACGATTTACGGATAATTTAATCATTATACTTTTTAATTCATTAAATATTTTATTTAATTAATTAAAAAAATTATTAATTTCACTACTAACGTCAGTTAATGATAAAAAAGATTTATGTTAGTTAATTAACGGTAATTGTTTCTTCATTTTCATTAAAATTGTATGCTAAAAAAACTATTGGTTGCGGAGAGTGATATTAGTTATTCCCGTACAACTTCGATTATCTCCGTTCCACCGACCTTCCTCCCACCGAAGATAGCCAAACGTGACGTGACGGCAAACGAAAAAATTTTTCCGAGCAAAAAACACAGTCCAGGCGCGCCAAATAAAATAGTCAATTCAGAAATGTACGCTACTCCGAAAATTTACGATTAGTAAATAAAGTGAAAGCTAAATGGAAACCATACTTAAAAAGAGATTCTTAATGTAAGTAGAGGGAAAAATTCCCTCCCATGTATATAACTAGAGGGAGGAACAGCCTCCCCAAGAATTTCAGCAGACATGGTGCCAACCCTATCTTGTAGAGCATGAAAACTTTAGTAAATAAGTCGATTTTTAAAAACATTGTAGAAGCCGTTTTTTAGACACTCGCAACAAAGTGAAAAATTACACGAATAAACTACTACTTCCGGTCGACCGATTTTGATGGAAATGTTTATGTCGGGTCCTTTAGTGGAACCTAACTTAAGTTTCAAGTTTTAACTTCGTACGCTGTTCCTTTTTTGAGATATTTTGTTCACACACACACACACACGCACACACACATACACACACACACACACACACACACACATACACACACGGCCCAATCGCTAAAAATATGTTTCTTAGGTGAAGTGAAGGAAAGGATATCTTAAATGGAATGGATGAGATCACAAGAAAGGATTATTTCATAAAAATTATTAAGAAAAAAATGAAAGTGTTGTGTAGCAGGAAGAGTGGTTTAGAAGAGTTGGGAAATTTTAAAGTAGGCAACGAAAACATACAGGAAGTTGAGAAATTTTACTATCTACAGAGTAAAATAATAAAGGATGGTAGAAGCACATGTGATATCAAAAGTAGAATTGCTCAAGCTAGAAAAGTCTTTGAAATAAAAAACAGCTTACTGACTACAAACATTAACTTACAGATTAAGAAAATTTCTTAAAACACTATGGTTGGAGTGTAGCATTTTACGGGAGTAAAACGTGGGTGATAGGGACTGTAGAAAGGAAGAGGATAGAAGCTTTTGAAATGTGGTGTTATAGGATAACGTTAAAGATTAGGTGACTGGATAAGATAAGTAATTTCGAGGTTCTTATACGAGTGGATGAAAAAAGAAGAATATGGAAGCATCTTACCCAAAGAAGGGATAGGCTAGTGGGGCATATCTTAACACATCCAAGTATTGGTCTATTCATAATGGAGGGTAATATTGAGGGAGTGAGTTGTAGGGGGAGGCAAAAGTTAGAATAATTAAAGCAAATTACAAAAGATGTAGGGTGTTACAGGTATGTAGATATGAAACGACTTCCACAAGATAGAACGCTTGAAGAACTGCATCAAACCAGTCGAGAGACTGTTGACCAAATAAGGGGTCTGAAACGTGTAGATCCGGTGAAAACTCGATTTCAAAAAAATTAAAAAAAAAACAATACTTTCTGTTGTTATATATTAATATAAGCAAGAAAAAGTAAAAAAATTATAAAAAATAACGCAATATTTTAAAACAAGTTATTTACAACATATTTTCCATTCTGTAATGATATTACTTCATAAATTGAAAATCTACCCGAAGCTAAATTTACCTTATTTATTTTGTCTGGTACATACTCAAAATGGGGAAGGCTGTTTTGAAAAAAATGTTATACATTGAACCATACGTATTACTGAACATCAATAACGAAATGAACGAGTACCCCAAAGTGTATAACTTTGTCGATAAAACGCTCTCTGAATACGAAAAATCTAGAAAACTAATTTCGACCGACCGAGGAACGCAGTCTGTCCTATGTTAAAAAATCCTTCAACAAAAGTTCTCAAAAAACGTATTCCATACAAGTTGGAATAACGGAATGTGCAGCCTACTGCGAATAAAGTTTTATTTCCAATACAATGTAGATAATTTAATTACCAACTAAATATTGCTGATGAAACCTGACAAAATTTAGTTAAAATTGAGTTAGCATTTGTGTCAGAAAAGCTTCAAAACTTTTTAGACATGAAATAATATTTTTCAATGTAAAATTTTATACGAATTAACATATTTTGATAAATGAGTTTTTAGCTGCACCCGTTTGATCCAAACTCTTTTAATCCGGATTTAGGTTAAATTTCAAAAAACCGTTTGTTGATTTCCTTAAAAAAATAATTTTGTGGTTTAAAATAAAACTCCCTATTTTAATTTTAACACCGGTTATGTATTAACAACTTTGTGTATTTTCTGTATTAAAAACTTCTTATTTTACATTAATAAATACATTAGAACAACACAAATGACATAGTAAAATCATGAACTTTTTGCCTCCTAAAAATACAGTGAGAAGGAATTCAAAAAAAAATTATTGGATTTATTACTATTTATTTTTTAATTTTTTATTATTATTATTGAATACTACATTTTTTATGCTTTACAAGATAGAGTAAGCGCCATCTCTACCGAAATTCTTGAAAACCTGTGCTTTCATGGTAATTTTATTTTTAATTTGCGTCCTTAATATGTTTTTCAGTTTACATCGTTTACTAATGATTACCATAGGTTATGTTTCATTATTTATATTGGCAATAGAAAGTCGTGTGAGTATTTCACACCAAATTTTTTTTTAGCTTTTATTTGTTATCGGGAACTGTACACTATTGACAACTACCCAATTTGATCGCTGCTTTCTCGCTAATTTTTTTTTTTTGAAGTAGATTAGACATGAGTTTGAACGGGACCCCCAGTAGAGTTTGTTCATGGATGGCTGTCAGCTGGTCACCACATAAAGTCGCTTGCCCAACCGGTGTTACTTAACAAATAATACAGAATTTCTACCAGCTGACTGACTGGGCTGGCCCAGAGGCTCCAAATTTTTTAACAAATTTTTCTGTGGATATCATTTCAGGAAGATTAAACCATAAATTTATTTGCACTGCCACATTGATTTTAGCAAAGAGTTTGATGTTTACAAAAACATATTGTTTACAAGGAACGATTGAAACACACACTGATGAAATTTTCTGATCGAACGGTAGTTTCAACTTTTTTGTATGACAGAAAAACTTGGGTTCTCATGTAGAAAAAGAAACAGAAATTGGAAACTGCGGAGATTTTCTACGAAGAGTAGATGTAACTTTTTTAAAGTATGAGAAGTGATAAAATTTCAAAACAGTTTCTGGGAAACGAATATGAAAAATAAGTAATATCTAATTGGTAGGAATCTTAAAAATTGTCATCTATCCTTTTGATTTGTCAGTCCGTCTCACCCGATGTCAAGAAACTACAAGCTCCAAGTTTTTCTATCTTGCGCAAGTCGTTTCATATCTGCATACTTGTAACACCCTACATCTTTTATAATTGGCTTTATATATTCTAATCTTTGCCTCCCCCTATAATTCACTCCCTCAATATTACCCTCCATTATTGATAGGCCAATACCTGGATGTCTTAAGATAAGCCTCACTAGCCTTACCCTTCTTCTGGTAAGATGCATCCCATACACTTCTTTTTCATCCACTCGCCTAAGAACCTATACGTTACTTATTTTGTCCACCTACCTAATCTTTAACATTATCCTATAACACCACATTTCAAAAGCTTCTATCCTCTTCCTTTATACAGTCCCTATTACCCACGTTTCACTCCTGTATAATGCTACACTCCAAACATAGTGTTTTAAGAAATGTTCTTAATCTGTAAGTTAATGTTTGTAATCAGTAAGCTGTTTTTCATTTCAAAGACTTTTATAACTTGAGAAATTCTACTTTTGATATCACTTGTGCTTCTACCATCCTTTATTATTTTACTCTGTAGATAGTAGAATTTCTCAACTTCCTGTATGTTTTCATTGCCTACTTTTAAATTTCCCAACTCTTCTAAACCACTCTTGCTGCTGCACAACACTTTCATTTTGTTCTTACTAATTTTCATGAAGTAATCCTTTCTCATGATCTCATCCATTGTAGTCAGTAACTGACTACAAAACATTAGTAGGCCTAAATTTGGTTTGAAGTTCCAGCTTTGACCGAAAGAGGTCCAAAACCGGAATCAAAAATCAAATTCAGACACTACAAGAGATAGCAATAAACAGTTTCCGGATTCGTAATCTACACAAAATGTTAGTGAACCTGAATTGGATTTAAAGTTTCAATTTGAGCGGAAGTGGCCCAAAACCGGAAGTCAAGAGATGAAAAACAGAATTTGGTAACAAAGTTAATGTTATTCGATTCCTTTTAGAGAGGAGATACAGAAATCATTGGTTTTGAATTTACAGTTTTAACCGAAAATCAAGAAATCATATTTAGACACTACAAGAAAAAGCAACAACGGTTTTCGGATTCATAATCAACAGAAAAAAATTGGAGGTCCTGGATTGGGTTTGAAGTTCCAGTTTTGGCCGAAAGTGGCCCAAAACCGGAAGTTAAGATATCCGATTCAGAAACAAAAATAGTGTCATTTAATTCCTCTTAAAGAGTAGATACAGAAATCATTAATGGTTTTGACATAAGTTAAAGGTAAGCCTTTTTAAAAATTGCTACCAGTAATGAAATATTATCTTCTAGATAATGTGGTATTTGTTAGTATTCGTATATCTTGGAAAATGTTCAATAAGATCACAAAGGTTAAAAGCATAGAAAATTGGATTAAATTTTATCTCAAACGAAAAAATTCTATGAATGATAACGAATTCAGAATTCTAATGAAGTATTTTACTTTCCGTTTATTTTTCTTTTATATACTTTTCTGTTTAGGTTACGTAGATATTTATGTGGTGACGTTCTGTATTTATGGGTTGGGTGTTGTTGCCGTGCCTGAAAAGTCTGGAAAAGACGAGAAGAAGAATTCGTGTCATCTTCACGCTTTAACCTTTTTACCCCTTTTCTGGCTAAACCAACCGCCTTTTTATATATTCAATAGAATACATAATGTACGTTATTCCGTTGTACGCATGTGGGAGCGTAGGTATATTATAACCACCTACGTTTTGCAGCATTCTGTGTTGTATTGTAGCTGTCATATCAACCTGGCGAACTTATTTCATAAAAAGGTATTGTCTTGTTTCCTAAGAATTTTATAAAAGATAAAATTACATGTAAATACAGTTGATTTATTTAATTTGTAAACAAGTTGTGTTTAACAAGTCTGTTATACATAACGGGCAAGTGGAGTGTTAAATTAATTGCACTCGATATGTTGGTTCTAGGGCTAAAAAAAATTAGTTCTGTTTCTTATCATATAGTTAGCCAATTATTAGGTACAGAAGAGGTAGAGGCGTAAAAGATACTAGTCAGAGTTATCTCCTCTGAGAGAAATGAATTTTACTATGCAGCCAGACCCTGTGGTGAATGAAGTGAAGGTGTCATTTGCAAGGTGGAAAGTGGGTGATTTCCGGAGGGCCTGGCATACTGATAAGCATAATTTTTCAACTCATTGAGGAAGGCAATAGTAAGTCTGTTGCCCATAACGGGCAAGTGGAGTATTAAATTCATTATACTCGATCTGTTGGTTCCAGAACTACAAAAATTAGTACTGTTTCTTATCATATAGTTAGCCAATTATGACTGAACTATTTAGGAATAGAAGAGGTAAAGGTGTAAAAGACACTAGTCAGAGTTATCTCCTCTGAGAGTAATGAATTTCACTATACAGCCAGACCCTGTGGTGAATGAAGTGAAGGTGTCATTTGCAGGGTGGAAAGTGAGTGCTTTTCGGAGGGCCCGGCATGCTGATAAGCATACTTTTTCAACTCAGTGAGGAAGGTAATAGTAAACGACCTCACTCCTCGCCACTTAGTAAAACGTCTATAGGTTCAAAACAGCCTTTCGGCTGATGACCTAAACAATAATTCTGGATACTAAAACATGCAGGAACTTTTGTTCCTGCTTGTTTCTGGAATACGAAGAACCGATTACAGAATGGACTGGCCCAAAAATTGGACTAAAGTGATCCTATGAGGTCGTAAAAGCAAAAAAAAAAATCTACTTCCTCTTGATTTTGATGAAAATGTTCATATCGGGTCCGGGTATTGGTGTCTAACTTAAGCTCCAAGTTTCAGCTTCAGCAATCTTCCGTTCTTAAGATATTTTGTTCACAAACACACGCACAAAACATGTTCGGTAAAACATGGATCGGTAAAAACATGTTTTTGGGTTCAGGGGCCTGAAAACGTCTAGACCTATATCCGGTAAAAACTCGATTTCAAATAGTTGACATAAAAAAACAACAGTTTCATTCCCTATATATTCATATAGGGCAAGAGAAAGTAAAAACACATAAGCGCATAAAACAACAAGGTGGAACAAGCTAGAAGGCTGACCTGTAAATAATATAATATTTTTAAAGTTACTAAAATTTCGCTGATAAACGAGAACTTTGTATTTAACACAGTTCGTTATAAATTAAACCGTTTGACATTTCCTAAAAGTTTAACTTCATAACTTTTGATTGTGTTCTAGAAATAACATTTATCTTAAAATTAATTAATCAATCTTCTGAATGTTTTGAACTGTTCCTACAGTACCTAAGCAATTTTCATAAATGTACTTTATATAAATTATTATTCCCACTTGTTTAATTTTTCAAATATTGTAAGATGTAAAAATTTTTTTTGAATATCAAAATTTACGGTTTACTTTTAAAAAATCTGATGTGAAACACTCACACAACTTTCTCTTGACGATGCAAATAATGAACAATATAACTTAATATTAGTAATAAAACATTAGAAATAAACAAAAAACTAATCTCGATAAACAAAACCTAATTTTAAACATGAATGAAAAACGCAAAATGAAAATCATTTTTCATCGGTTTGGCTTAAAAATACGGAAAATCACTCTTTCACGCTAAACTAGGCTCTGTAGAGAAAAATACTCTAAATAAAAGTTGAACATCTTTTAATTTTCTATAAAATTTTAATATTTATACATTTTTATCGTAAAAAATCAATTTTTTTAACGTTTTTGTGAGAAAAAACCAGAAAATCGTTAATTACTGCTAAACTAAGCGTTATACAAAAAATAATTTAAAAACATGTTTTTGAAACGCTAAAAACATGTTTTTTGAGTTCAGGGGGACTGAAAACGTGTAGATCCAGTGAAAACTCGATTTCGAAAAATCGACATGAAAACAATAGGCCTACTTTCCTTCCTATATATTCATATAGGCAAGAGAAATTAAAAAATTCTCCTAAAAATTTTTATTTTAGTTGAATTTAAATTTGTAAAACATAATAACTCTGTGGCGTAGTGGTTAGTGCACTAGCTTACAAATTGGAAGGTTCCAGATTTAATTCCTGGATATGGTTTTCATCATTTTATTACAAGTTAAACCCCATGTTCCAGTCCACAATCCACAGTAGTCGCTAATGACCAAGCTGTTGAAGCGACTTTAAATAATTTTTACTTTCTCTTGCCTATATGAATATATAGGAAGGAAAGTATTGTTTTCATGTCGATTTTTCGAAATCGAGTTTTCACCGGATCTATACGTTTTCAAACCCCCTGAACCCAAAAAACATGTTTTTAGCGATTAGTCTGTGTGTGTGTGTGTGTGTGTGTGTGTGTGTGTGTGTGTGTGTGTGCGTGTGTGTGTGTGTGTGTGTGCGTGTGTGTATACAAAATATCTCAAGAACGGAACATCGTACGAACTTGAAACTTGAAACTTAAGTTACATACCACTACCGGACCCGACACGAACATTTTCATCAAAATCGGTCAACCGGAAGTAGTAGTTTATTCGTATAATTTCTCACTTTTTTGCGATTTTCTCAAAAACTGGTCCTACGATTTTTTTTAAAATCGCCTATTTTACTCAATTTTTTATTCTCTACAAGATAGGGTAGGCGCCATGTTTGCTGAAATTCTCGGTGAGGCCGTTTTCACGTAAATAAATTGTTTTTTTAAGTTTACGGCTTTAATATGCATTTTAGCGCAAAAATGTATATAATAAAAGTTGTAGAGAATTTGAAATTCTACAACTTTTATTTCTAACATTTTTTTGTATAACGCTTAGTTTAGCAGTAATTAGCAATTTTCTGTTTTTTTCTCACGAAAACGTGTGAAAAACCGATTTTTTTAAGATTTCGGCCTTGGTATGCATTTTACGATAAAAAAGTATATAATCAAATTTATAGGAAATTAAAAGATCTACTACTTTTATTGAAAGCATTTTTCTCTACAGAGCCTAGTTTAGCGTGAAAGAGTGATTTTCCATATTTTAAAGCCGAACAGGTCGATTTTCATTTTGCGTCTTTCACTCATGATTAAAATAAGGTTATGTTTTTTTGAGGTTAGGTTTTTTGTTTATTTCTAATGTTTTATTACTAATGTTAGATAATTTTGTTAATTATTTGCATTGGCAAGAGAAAGTTGTGTGAGTGTTTCACACCAGATTTTTATTTTAAAAGAAATTACAACATTGTTTTGGCCGCCTCTGTAGTGTAGTAATAGCGCGCTACCCTACAACGTGGAAGTTCCGGGTTCAATTCCCGGCTACGATCTGGAAATTTTCACAAGTTAAAACCGATCATGGCCGCTAATTACGGGCTAGAGCCTGGAAATTTTTATATATTAAAGTCCACCGTTCAAGTTGCTTAACTTATCATTAATGACCAAGCTGTTACGCTGTTTTTCAGGCCCCCTGAACCCAAAAACATATTTTTAGTGATTGGTTTGTGAGTGTGTGTATCTACGTGCTTACAAATTATTTCAAGAAAGAAATAGTTTACGAAGTTGACACTTGGAACTTAAGTTAGGTACTACTAGGGGACCCGAAACAAGAATTTTCATCAAAATCGGTCAACCGGAAGTAGTAATTAATTGGTGCGATTTTTAACTTTCTTGCGATTTTCTGGAAAACAGTCACTAAGATTTTTTAAAGAAACGCCTGATTTATCACATTTTTACTGCTCTACAAGATGGTATAGGCGCCATTTCTGCTGAAATTCTAGAAAGAGGTGGTAAAAAATAGGCTTTTTCAAAGTTTCGAACTTAGTATACATTTCAGGGTAATAGTGCATTAATTAAAGTTATACGAAATTAAAAAGCCCTAAACTTTTATTTCAAACATTTTTTCTACAATTTTTTAGGATCAGTTAGTGATTTTCTGTATTTTCCTTCTTAAATTGGTAAAACATAGGAATTTTCCTGAATTACGGCCTTAGTATGCATTTTACGATAAAATTGGATGAAATCAAAATTACAGGAAATTTTAAAATCTACAACTCAAGTTATATTTCAACCATTTCTTCTACATAGTCTAGTTTAGCGTCAAGTAGTGATTTTCCATATTTTTAAGTTCTACAGAAGTTGATTTTCATTTACAGTCATTCACTCATGATTAAAATTAGATTATGGTTATTCTTTTTACATTATTTATTAATGATTAAACATAGGTTATATTTTTTATTATTTACATTGGCAAGAGAAAGTGGTGTGAGGATTTTCACACCACATTTTTAGAAAAATATAACTTTTACGAAGAATACTGAAAAATATAGAGTAGTTAGACGTTCATAGAGCCATTTATAAAAAATATCTGGTGTGAAACACTCACACAACTTTCTCTTACCAATGTAAATAATGACCAACGTAATAATCTAGGTTTAATTACAATAAAATAGTTTAAAAAGAAATCGGAATTTTTTGCCGATTTTTATGAAAAAAAAATAAATAGAAAAGTACTAATTACTGCTAAACTAAGCGTTGTAAAAAAAACCGTTGGAAACAAAAGTTGTACGTTTCTAAGAATTCTACAGCTTTGAATATATGCATTTTTGTTCTAAAATGCATAAAAGGTCGCAATCTTTAAAAATAATCACTTTTTTACGAAAGCACAGCCTCACCAAGAATTTAAGCAGACATAGCGCTTATTACCCTATCTTGTAGAGCATAAAAAATGTAGTGAATTAGTCGATTTTAAATAAAATCATAAGAGCCATTTTTAAGAAAATTGCAAAAGGATAGAAAAATTGCACGAATAAACTACTACTTCTGGTTGACCGATTTTGATGAAAATGTTCTTGTCGTGTCCTCTAGTAGTACGTAACTTACCTAAGTTTCAAGTTTTATTTTCGTACGCTATCCTATTCTTTAGATATTTTGTTCACACACACACACACACACACACACACACACACACACACACACACACACACACACACACACACACACACACACACACACACACACAAACCAATCGCTAATTTTTTGAGTTCAGGGCGTCTGAAATTGTGTATATCCGGTGAAAACTGAATTTTGAAAAATCGACATGAAAACAATACTTTGCTTTCCTATATATTCATATAGAGCAAGAGTAATTAATAAGCAAAATGTTATTTAATTTGAAATCTGAGCTATATTTGATAAAAAAAAAACCGGCCAGCTGACATAATTATGTTATGTAATGTTTTAACAGCTGGAGATTTTGAGGTCATGATGATACTTCTTTATCAAGTTTCATAATTCTTGAGATTCTTCCCCAGGTGGGATGAAATATATATTGTTTGGTCTCCTTCCTGTGGTGCTAACCAAGACCATTCTATTTTAATTAAGAACGTCGCATATCTCAGATTAAAACAAAACATCCCCAGTTTACGATTAAACTCGTCCAACTGTGTGTGCTGTTAATCATATACATTGTATTACATTAAATTTTACATTTTTATATTTATTAAAATTTTCAGTTTGCTCAGCTAAGAAATGAAAGAAATACAAACAAAAGGATTGTTTAATTAAAAAGTTTTTGAAATTATTTTACTGTTTAATCTATTTAGAAAATAAAATTAAAAACCCAAGACAATAATGATTTAAAATGATTGGGCTGAAAAATATTAACATAGACAGAGTCTTTCAAAACGCCTTGGCGGGCGCTTCATTTTCATATTCTATATACAGGAGTTATCGCATACAGTGACATCGGATAAAAAGACTTATCTACGGTATCTTGTAGAGCATAAAAAAATTAGTAAATGAGGTAATTTAAAAAAAAATCGTAGCAGCCGTTTTTGAGAAAATCGCAAAAAAATGAGAAAATGACACGAATAAACAACTACTTCCGGTTGACTGATTCTGATGAGATGTTTTTGTCGGGTCCGGTAGTAGTGTCTAACATAAGTTCAGGTTCGTATGATGTTCCGTTCTTAAGATATTCTGTTCACACACGCGCGCGCGCACACACACACAAACTAATCGCTAAAACTTGTTTTTTGGGTTGAGGGGGTCTGAAAAACGTGTAGATTCGGTGTAAATTCGATTTCGAAAAATCGACATGAAAACAATACTTTCCTTCTTTTAGTGCTATTTCCCTACTGTTAAAATTCCTTGCGACAACCGGTATACAAATACACTTAAGGACTGAAATTCAGCTCATGAAAAATTTTTACAAAAATATGAAATCCAATACTAGTCAACTTTTAAAAATAATTGAACGTTCATTGTAAAATATTTCAATATAACGTTTGTCTTTTTGTATTATACATCACATAAAAACAATTTTCAGTACGATTGTGCTTAAATTGAGTCTACAATGATAAAAAATGAGGATTAAAAATTCAGGGCAGTTTGTTTACCTTAAAGAACTTCTTAGTTTCATTCAGTGAATTCAATAAAAGAACCGTTTTAAGTATGTACATTTCCCTTGTTTATTGAAACCGAACAATAGCGAAATATGAAAATTGAATATTTAAAGGAAGTGGTTTTTTAAACAAATATTCCCTACTTATAATATAAAAAATACCAAATCTTTTTCTGTAATGTTTTAATCTTCCAAAATAAACAAGACTAAATAATATTTTGTTATTGGATATTAGAGAGAGAGAGAGAGAGAGAGAGAGAGAGAGAGAGAGAGAGAGAGAGAGAGAGAGAGAAAGAGAGAGAGAGAGAGATAATTGTTTATACAATTACCTTTTTTCTAAATAATACAAAAATATCAACACGTAAAATTCTTCTGTACAGATTCTTCAGTGAAAAAGAACATATAATTAAAAATCGACATGAAAACAATACTTTCCTTCCTATATATTCATATAGGCAAGAGAAAGTAAAAATTAACTAACTTAAGCAAATTCTGTGTTTACCTACACTTTTATTCCCAACTTTTTTTCTACAAAGCCTAGTTTATCGTTAATTAGTGATTTCCCGTATTTTTAAGTCAAACAGAGTTGATTTTCATTTTGCATCATTCACTCATGATTAAAATTAGGTTGTTTTTGTTTAGGTCATCAGCTGAAAAGGCTAGTTTGAACGTCAAGAGGCTTTATTAAGTAAAATAAGGAGTGAGGTGATTTACCACTGCCTTTCTCACTTAGTGAAAAAGTATGCTTATCAGCATACCAGACCCTTCGAAAACCATATATTTTCCACCCGGCAAATCATACTTCACTTCATTCACCACAGGGTCTGGCTATACTGGGTGGCCCATATGTCGGTTTCCCCATTAAATGGGACATTTCATTTTGATAAGTTGGTAATAGTGTAATGTTGGCAGCATCACGTACAAGATTCATTAGTTGTCTGTTTATAATATCTGTTAACAACATCCAATCGCTCATCTGCCAACAAGATGGCGCCCCAGCACATTTCGGTATCGAAGTCCGTGAGTTTTAGAATTCTGAAGTTGATGAATGGATTGGTCGTCGTGGTACAATCGAATGGCCTGCGCGCTTGCCAGACTTAACGCCATGTGATTTTTCACTTTGGGGCATTGTAAAGGAACTAGTGTATTCTTCCAAGCTACAAAAACTGCACGAACTAAAAAGTTCAATTGAAATTGCATTTGAGTATGTAAACGACGATAAAATGTTGTTTAAAATTTGTGAATCAGTTTTAAGTCACTGTATAAAGTGTATAGAGAATCATGGTGGACATTTTAAACATGCTATACTATTTTTAAGGTAATATTAAATGTACAGTTCATATAATAGTTTTTTTTTGTCTATAGGTTTCTTACTCCATTAACATTTTTGTAGCCCTGGAGCTACCAGATCAAGTGCAAACAAATTTAACACCACCTGTCTGTTGTGAGAATAAAAAATAAGTTATTTTTTTAATTTCACATTGTTTACTAATGATTAACAATACTTTCCTTCCTATATATTCATATAGACAAGAGAAAGTAAAAATAGGTTATATTTTTCAACGAGTTGGTCTAGAGGCAAAGATGTCGCCGCGAGTCAGCTTTTTAACAGCTGATTTTTGGAGACGAAGGTTCCTGGTTCGAATCGTAATTAAGATCTTTACTTTTATACAGATTTGAATACTAGAAAGTGGCTAACTGTGTATTTTGCTGGTTCGGGTTTAATTAACTATACTCTCTCAGGAATGGTCGGCCTGGGTTTGTACAAAACTACATTTCATTTACACGTCATACAAATCATCCTCAATCAGCCACGGGGTTCCTAATTGTTCTGAATTAAACAGATTGCAACGCACACACATTAGGGATTAAAAAATAATTTTCATTATACTACCGTGCGTTCTGAAAGTCGCTGTGCACCAAGTGACATGACAGGGAATAATTTCATGGCTAGGTTGGTAGCTCTGTGCTGTTCAATTGTTGCCGAACACGTCGAGGCCTGTCAGTCATTGAGTTGAAGTTGTATATGTTTCATTTATTGCAGTTCTGTTGCACGTTTTTTGTTGTTGGACGCGATGGTTCTTTCAGTAGAGGAGCGCATTTTCCTCGTTGAATACGTATTTCGCGAAGGTGACAAGTACAGTGATTTAGTGAAGCGCAAATTTTCTGAAAAGTTTCCAGATTCAATTATTCCTCACCGTAATGCAGTACGAACACTGATAGAAAAATTTCGGGCAACTGGCTTTGTTGAGGACGCTGAACGTAGTGGTAGGCCCCCTAAGCTAGACGAACAAAAGCTGCTGGATATTTCTGATTCTATGGCACAAAGTCCAAAAAAATCAATGCGTAAGTTAGCACAACAGCATAATATCGGACTTGCTACCGCACATAAAGCTGTCAGACAAGAACTTAAACTATTCCCATACAAAGTGAGGTGTGTTCAAGAGCTGAAACCTTCAGATAATGACAAGAGACTAAATTATTGTCATTGGTTTCAACGTTTCATCAACCAAAATTCCGAAGACATCCTTGACGTAACGTTTTATACAGATGAAGCGTGGTTTCACTTGGAAGGGTATATAAGTTCACAAAATACTCGAGTATGGTCGACAACTAACCCTTGCGCTTTACATGAACAGTCCTTACACGAAGCAAAAATTGGAGTCTGGGTTGCTGTGAGTAGAGCACGTATTGTTGGACCAATTTTTTTTGCAAACACAATCAATAGTGAACGTTATTGTTCTGATATTTTAGAGAACTTTACGCATCAAATAACACAAGTGGAAATGAATAATGGTTGGTTCCAACAAGACGGGGCAACAGCACATACATCTAACATCTCAATGGCTTTCCTGCGCAACGTGTTTGGTGAACGAATAATTTCAAAGAATTTGTGGCCTGCAAGATCTCCTGATCTGACTCCCCCCGATTTCTTTTTATGGGGTGCGGCGAAACAAACTGTGTATCGGAACAGACCACACACGATTGACGAACTTAAAGCCGCAATAACGGCATACATTCAAGGAATCACTGTTCTTCAGTTGCGAAAGGTGTTTGCAAACAAAATGAAACGAGTGCAATGCTGTATTGATGCCAATGGAGGTCATTTCGAACACCTTCTATAAACAATGTAATCACGGTTTAACAATGTAATTAAGGTATTGAATAAATTTTTTTCCAAAATGCTTAGTCATTTCTTTATACATATTTTCATAAATCCATAGTCACAATTCCAGTGCACAGCGACTTTCCGAACGCATGGTACTATAAAAACATTGAAAAAAGAAAGTCTTGTGAGTATTTCAGACCAGATTTTTTAAATAACTACTACTACATAGATAATTTAACATGCTGATAATTAAATTACTAGATTTGTTCACCATTTCAATGAATATTAAAAAACATAATAACGTAATAAATAACATATTTTATGTTAGTAATAAAATAACAATATTGTTTGTAGAGCAGTAAGTAATAAAAAAAGAACTGAAAGTACTACAGGCTGTTAAAAATGAAATAATCTCAGTTAAGGAATTATTTATATGCGTCATATCCGAGAGAAATAAATTCATTCAAAGTGAAATCGAAAAACTCCAATATAGAGAGTTATGGTTCAAGAGTATGAGGAAAAACTGATAGGTAAATCATATGAATTATTTCCTCAACAAAAGTGGCAATACTGGCAAAAAACACAAGTTTAAATAATAAAGTTGAAACATAACGTTATAGCCAACATACCGTTTTTCAGCGATAAAAATGCCCTACTTAAAACTAATTGATGATAGTGTACTTTTCATTTTTTCAAATTTATTCTTATTAAACTTATTATCACATCTGATTCCATTAAAAATATATTCAGTAAAATTTATAGTTATAGATTAAAAATTACATTTTCTTTATTTACGACTTAATGACCTAAACTGAATAACATAAAAAATCGATATTGCAATCGAAAAATTTCCCTTGATAAACCCTCACATTAGGAGGTCTAAAACAAAAAATTCTGGTGTGAAATACTCACTCGGCTTTCTCTTACCAATGCTAATAATGACCAATATAATCTAACATTAGTGTTAAAACACTAGAAATAAACAAAAACTACCCTAAATACGCATAACCAAATTTTAATCATGAGTGAAAGATGCAAAATGAAAACCAAACTCAGTTAGGCTTAAAAATACGGAAAATCACTCTTTCACGCTAAACTAGGCTCGGTAGAGAAAAATGCTTGAAAAAAAGTTGTAGATCTTTTAATTTTCTATAAATTTGAATAAATACACTTTTGTCGTAAAATGCCAAATTTTGCGTAAATGCTAAGGCTGAAATCTTTAAAAAAAATAGATTTTTTACAGATTTTCATGAAAAGAAAAACAGAAAATCAATAATTACCTTTAAACTAAGCTTTCTGAAAAAATGTTTAAAACAAAATTTGTAGGATTTTTAATTCTCTACAACTTTTATTATAAACATTTTTACGCTAAAATGCATATTAAAGCCCCAATCTTAAAAACCTATTTTTTACGAGAAAACAGTCTTCCCAAGAATTTCAGTAGATATAGCGCTTACCCTATCTTGTAGAGCATAAAAATTTAGTAAATGAGGCGATCTAAAAAAAAGTCGTATGAGCCGTTTTTTAAAATATCGCCAAAAAGAGAAAAAAACGCGAATAAACTACTACTTCCGGTTGACCGATTTTGATGAAAATGTTGGTGTCGGTTCCTTAAGTTTCAAGTTCGTACGATGTTCCGTTCTTGAGATATTTTGATCACACACACAGACCAATTGATAAAAACATGTTTTCTGGGTTCAGGGGGTCTGAAAACGTGTAGATCCGATGAAAACTCGATTTCGAAAAATCGACATGAAAACAATACTTTCCTTCCTATATATTCATAAATATAGGCACGAGAAAGTAAAAATTGCCACCAATTTAAGTATTAAAATTATACTATAGGTACTTTTGTTAATTAGCGTTAATAAATACGTTCTGATAATCGAAACCGAGTTAAATTTTTTACATTGAAAAAAAATAGATATGAAGTGGATGTTTAGTGAAAATCTAGTAATGTCCTATACTTAAAGAAAAAAATCGGTCATCTTGCCAAATTCTTGACAAACCTATCATTGTGAACATGTTTGTTACTTTTATGAACTGATATGATTAGAACCAGCAATATTCAGTGTCAATATTTATGCACGTATGTGTTTAACTGTAAGAAATTTTACCAGTTAACCAAAAAGGTATGCTAAAGTCTAACAAAGGTTTGTTGGTATAAATTGTTCAAATATATATTTTCGATAAGGGTTATTCAAGAACGGTTATGTTTATTATGTGTAACTATGGGAAGATATGACTAGGAAGTAACGGAATAAATTTAAGAGAGTCTATATAAAGAGAGATAGATATAATATATATAGAGAAAGGGGTGATTATACTGGAGAAAGAATAGAAGGAGTAAAGTGTAGGAACGCCTTTTCCAGTCTAGGATGTGTTAGAGTGTTGGGTTGGGGGGGTCGGGAGAGAAGTATTCCGGGTAAGCTTTTCAGTTAATTCATGCAAAGCACGTATACCAGACTTATCGCCTAGTGTTCTAAACACGACCCCTTGAATATGGAATTTACCCTTCCGAGGACGTGGACCTTCAGGGTAGTTCCTCTATAATATGATCAATTCAAGACCAGGTCAATAAAACTCTATTAATTCACTAACTTTTAAAAATTTAATTTGAAATTGAATTCTGTCCTTTACGGAATTAGTAATTTAATTTATTTTCAGGTAAAAATTGAAACTGATTAAAATAAGTAACAATGTTTTTACTTTCTCTTCCCCTATATGAATAGGCCTCTATAGAAAGGAAAATACTGTTTTCTTGACGATTTTTCAAAATAGAGTTTTCACCGGATATTTATTTATTTTTCCATTGCTTACAAGAAAATATTATACTTTGAAAATCTAAAACTATTTATTTTAATTCGTGGTGGGAAAATTAATCCACCCAACTATGGTTTCCCATTATTAAGGGTAGATAAATTCAGTGCGTTTTTGTTTATTAACTGCTGCAACTACTACAGTAATCTATTAGTTTGTTAGTAATCACAACTCGATGTTAGTTACTTAAACATTAGTTAACTACTAAGACATTTAAAAAAAAAAAATATATATATATATATATATATATATATATATGCTATTATGTAATTACATGTAGGCCTACAAATGAAAAACAAAACAAACAATGAAATATGCAAAACAAAAGAATTTATTTAAAAATAGGAAACTAAAATCGAAACCGGTAGACGAGTTCACAAAACTATATGTTTCCTGGAGGAACCATTTTTTATAGCTTCTCTCCCTACTTCCAATAGCCAAATGGTTACTGCTTTTTTATACCTTATGATGTCCGGCATATTTTTTAATTGTTTTTTTAATATACACGTTTTTAGACCCCTGAACCCAAATAACATGGTTTTAGCAATTAGTTGTGTGTGTTTGTGTGTGTGTGTGTGAGCGCGTATACGTGTGAACAGAATATTGTACCGCTGATAAAGCAATATTTTCAAAATTTCTATAATGAAAGATACTTTTTATCCCTAATGTGTGTACGTTGCAATCTGTTCAATTCAGAACAATAAACAACTTTACGACTCAATGAGAGAGTATGATATGTATGACGTGTAAATGAGATATAGTCTTGTACAGACCCAGACCGACCATTCCTGGGAGAGTATGGTTAATTGAACCCCAACCATTAAAGTACATCCCTAACCACTATCTGGTTTTCAAATCCTTACAAAAGTAACTACTTTTACTAGAATTTGAACCAGGTATCTTCTTCTCCGAAAATTAGGTGTTAAGCAGCTGATTCACGGCTTCATGACTTCACGACTAGACCAACCCGGTTGTAAGTAATTTAAAACTAAGTTAATTTCATATTGAATTGATAAATTCTCGTGATTATTTTTATAAAAGGCCGCCTCCGTAGCGAAGTGGTAGCGCGGTGACCTACCACACGGAGGTCCCGGGTTCGATTCCCGGCTAGCGTCTGAAAATTATAACAAGTCACAACTCAACGTTCCATAACCCACTGTAGTCGCTAATGACCAAGGCTAATAAAAAGTAGGCCTATACCTTAAAAAAAATTCAAATACAAGAAAATATTTTTAAAAAATCCGAACATTTTGTAATATTGAAAAAGAGTGTGAAATAAGTTAAAAATTTTATTGTTAAAAATGTAATGTGAATAATGATAAAGTAAAGGTGCGTACAATGTAATTCAAGATACACGTTAAAATACACGTTAATAATCACCTTAATAATCCTTAAACGTAGGAAACATGTAAAAAAAATCTAAATTAACTTCATAGATGAAGTAAACCTTACATTTGTGAATTATTAGTAAAATTATTTACAAGTCAAATTAAAAAGGTAATGGGAGAGGTTAAAGAAATGAATATTAGTTGTGGTTTGAACATATAAAGTAAGTTGAAATAAAGTATAAGGTAGCGTACTGCAAGGATGCATCTTGAAAGTATAATAAATTAATGGAGTATGAAATTTATTGCAGTGGAATTTAACCAACTGTGAGTTTACTCACAAGGAACTGTTGGAGGGTGAACAGAGAATTTAACAGACACTACAATTCTACGCCTGGGAAAAGACATAACACATAATCCATTGCATGTTATCAAATGCAGTCGCTTTTTTACCTCTCCTCTTATTTTAAGACAGTTTTCGCATTATCTGGGCAAACTTTTCCAGGAAAAATTAAAAGGAAAGAATATCTTGCCAAGATTCTGTTTATATTTTTTTAAGTTGTGACTGTGCATAATAAAATGGTCTTCTTACGAATGTAATAACTACGTTAATAATTTACACAAATTTATAGTTTATCTAATAACGAAATTGCGAGAGCTATTTCTAACCATATCTAACTAAATCCATGATTCACAAAGAAAACAGCATAAATTGCATTAATGGGGTAACTACAGTACAGAATACAATAAACAGGCCTACCCGCTTTTTCAGATTTCCGCCATTTTAGAATAAATTGTTTTTCTGACAATTATCTATCTGTATAAATATGTGAATAAGTTTTGCAAATTTTGGAAGTCCCATGGACTGGTCAGATGACAAATGATGTGTTTTTTCTGCTGCAACTCATTCCGTAGCTCATTTTGAAATATTTAACGATGTTTTTATTTAAAAAAATTAACGCTTTGCTTGACAATACTGTTGTAAAAATGCATGGTTCAGTCCGAAAATCATTTCCCTACCTTTACGTGGAGCCAAAAAAGCACTTTTTTAAAAAATGGCCGGCATATTAAAACGGGACACGAGATTTAACTTTTAAAATATTAATATTATAGAAAAAAACTCTGATCTTCATCGTACCTAAATGCCGACTTTTATGAAAAGCCTTGACGGAGTAATGGACGTTTAAAAACCACATTAACGGAAAACCGGCTAAAAACTGAGTACTTTTTTGCGTAAACTGCTGGAGTTATCTCCGATTAATTTTTAAATAAAACCATCTAAATCAAACCAATCAATGCAGGAAAGAACAGGCTAAATAATTTAGTGTATTGTTCAAAATTATTCGTTATGTTTTTTTTTAGGTAAAGCTCTTCAAATGAGTGCGGGAACGTGGTATGCCTCTAAGCGCATGCGATGTTGCTACATCGCAAGTCGAATCACAAGTTGAAAAAGAAAGCGGACGAGTGTGGACGTACCTATTTAAAGATCTGATGAAATTTGGTAAATGGTTTTCTAAGGGATTGAAACGAGAAACTTAAAGAGTATTGACATAAATTTGATCTTTTTTTTAAATTTTATAACTCTAAATATTATACTAATAACTCTACGAGTAGTTAAAATATTTTAAATGAATAGATTTTAAATTTAGAATGATGTATCATGGATTAGACTTAATAAAAACACTGAATTTGTGAAACGTGATTCATGGCGTGAAAATTGCCTAGAGAAAACCACTGCACAACACAAAGCCTCCCACGGGATACAGAAGAGAGATTAAATCACTCTCCTACGCTCTAAGTCTATAGTTTTCAAAGTCGATATAGTGGGTTATCGTGTAAATAGTGAAAGGTTTAAGTATACCAGATTTAGTTTCCCGGAAGTATTTGTTTAAATCATCTCTTTCAGAGAGTACTATGGTTTACTATTTCTATGTTTAATTGTTTAAGTTTAAAATTACTTAACCAATAAATTTATGATAAATAACTATTATATCCAACATAAATAAAAATTACTAAATTTTTTATGCTCTACAAGATAGGGTAGGCGCACGGTCTGCTGAAATTCTTGGAAAGGCTGTTTTCTCGTAAAAATATTGTTTTTTAAGATTGCGACTTGTATATGCATTTTAGCGCACAAATGTATAGTACTAAAAGTTGTTTTTCTTTTACGTCTGACTGTTCTGCAATTTCTGCTAATGCAGACGATGGATAATGATGATAATGAAAATGAGTGATGAAAAAATGCCAGACCTGACCGGGAATTGAACCCTGGACCTCGGCGTAGAAGCCAGTTGTAGAGAACTTTAAATCCTACACCTTTTATTTCCTCGAAAATGTGTAAAAAGTCGATTATTTTAAAGATTTCAGCCTTAGTATGCATTTTACGACAAAAGTAAATATAATCAAATTTATAGAAAATTAAGAGATCTACAACTTTTATTTAGAGTATTTTTCTCTACAGAGCCAAGTTTAGCGTGAATTAGGGATTTTCTGTGTTTTCAAGCCGAACAGGTTGGCTTTCTTATAATTTTTATTATACGTATACACCTCTGCGCTAAAATGCATATTAAAGTCGTAATCTTAAAAAAAACAACTTTTTTATGAGAAAATAACTTCCCAAAGAATTTCAGCAGCATAGCGCCTACCCTATATTGTAGAACATAACAAATTTAGTAAATGGGGCGATTTTAAATAAAATCGTAGGAGCCGTTTATGAGTAAAAAAGTGAAAAATGACACGATTAAACAAACTACTACTTTCGTTTGACCGATTTTGATGAAAATGTTCGTGTCGGGTCCTCTAGTGGTATCAAACTTAAGTTTCAAGTTTGTACAATGCTCCGTTCTTGAGATATTCTGTTCACACACACGCACGCGCACGCACACACACAGACCAAACGCTAAAAACATATTTTTTGGGTTCAGGGGTCTGAAACCGTGTAGATCCGGTGAAAACTCGATTTCGAAAATCGACATGAAAACAATACTTTCCTTCCAATATTTTCATATAGGCAAGAGAAAGTAAAAAGTGAGTAGTCGTACAAGGAAGATCTACTTAATACGAATTTTAATTAAAAACTCATACGAGAATAATTACCTGTATACAGATATTGATCGCATAAAAATGCGTGAGAATGCACATAAATTAACAATTTGCATAAAATGTGTATATTAATAACATTGATGATGGCGCTGTGATGAGTAGAACGGGTGATGCGAGGAAGCGGGAGAAAAGAGAAGGAGAAAGAGTGAAACTGAGTTTGTAACAAACAGGCGTAATGGGCTAAAAGTACAGACGAAGGGTAGGTGAAAAGAGTTAGGTTAGGCGTAGTGATTTAACAAAGATTGATGGTGATTACAAAAAATGTAATCAAGCGCATCCAGCGCTTGAATATATGCTGATCAAATATATCTTCATAAAACATTATATTACTGAAAAAGATGGAAATATCTAGATGGAACCGCTCTTACTTGAGTTTATTTGAAATTCAAACGTAATTTTCATAGTACATTTCACATTAAGTAGCTACATTTTAAAGTTGTAGCTGTGAGTCAGCTGATTTTACAGCTGACTCGTAGTTGTTTAACAGCTGATTTTCGGAGATGAAGGTTCCTGGTTCAAATCCTAGTAAAGGTAGTTTTATACGGGCTTTTGGCCCAGCCCAGTAATTTTTTTTATTCCTAATTTGTGTACGTTGCAATCTGTTCAATTCAGAACAATAAGCAACCCCATGACCCAAATGAGATAAAGATGATATGTATGACGTGTAAATGAGATGTAGTTTTGTACAGACCCAGGCTGACCATTCCTGAGAGTACGGTTAATTGAACCCATCCATCAAAGTACACCGGTAACCACTCTCTAGTATTCAAATCCGTATAAGAGTAACTACGTTTACTAGGATTTGAACCAGGAATCTTCGTCTCCGAATATCAGCTGTTAAACAGCTGACTCGCGGCGACGACATTAAAGGCCAAGCCAACTGCTGTGAGCGCTGGGCTACGCATGCGCATACTTGACTTCGACCCCGCATACCCAAAGACCTACTCGCGTATTTATCTGTACACCTCTCGGCCAGCTACGCCCATGCCGAAGGAATTTAAGCAGCCTAGTGGCTATGATGCACTACCTAGGAACCCACAACCCCTGAGAGGCCAACCCAAATGAGTGGGTGCGATCACGTCCGCAGGGCGCCCTACTCCCCTCAGTACTCGTGTAAACGTTGGACGAACACCGTCCAGCTCGTCACACAGCTAATGCTTTGCACGTGGCTCTACCACACATGGATGTTCTGCGCACACTCGTGTACTACGAATAGCACATGGAGGTGCTACAGCCAGTGCCCGTTACCTCAAAAGCAGGCAAGGATTGGGTAGCTAAACTGGAGTTCTATGGGCACGCTCTGTGTGGTCTGGGGCGTGCCCCCCACCCACCGACTAACAGTTAGATGTACAGTCAGAGTGTTGTTGAAATTTGACAACATCCATTGTATTTTGTAGGCACGCTGTACCATTGTTGATTACATGTGTTTAGGTCATCAGCCAAAAAGCTGGTTTGAACCTGTAGAGGTTTTACTAAGTAAAATGAGGAGTGAGGTGGTTTACCATTGCCTTCCTCACTGAGTGGAAAAGTATGCTTATCAGCATGCCGGGCCCTCTGAAAAGCACATATCTTCCACTCTGCAAATAACACCTTCACTTCATTCACCACAGGGTCTGGCTGTATAATGAAATTCATTACTTTCAGAGGAAATAACTCTGATTAGTGTCTTTTACACCTCTACCTCTTCTGTTCTTAAATGATTCAGTCATTTAATTGGCTGACCATGTGACAAGAAACAGAACTATTTATTTTAGCCCTGCAACTAACAGATTGAGTGTAAAAAATTTGACACTCCACCCGTCTGTTATGGGCGATTACATATGCTGCATTACATTGCTACATATGTTGATTACATATGCTGCACTATTGCAGTACATACAAGAGTATACTAATGCAGAGGCACGTTTTGCCTAGGGCTCTCCTTACGAAAATCAGGCTATACCTCTAGACCAACCCGGTGGTTAAGCCCAGTAATTTAGCTAGTAGAAAATCGTTATTAATTATTAAGGAACACTAGTTGGGCAAGCGGCTTTGTATGGTGACCAGCTGACAGCGTTTCCTAAACAAACTCTAATCGGGGTCCCTGTTACAGCGAAAAACAGCGATCATATTGGGTGGTTGTCAATCAAGTACAGTTCCCGATAACAAATAAAAGCTAAGAAAAATGTTATACGGATTAGAATATCGAATTACAGACAATGGCTACAGGTGTATTTTGATGGTTGGGATTCAATTGACCCATACAGTGCCAGCGTCCTATTACGACATAAAAGTTTAACCAAAAAAGCTAGAGTCCTTTTATTAGTACATTGACTAAAAAATTCATCAAATTTTTATTTTTCGCTCGATTTTTCTAAACAATGTATGAAAATAATTTAAATAAGATATGAAGACTGAAAAAATACATGAAGATTCTGTTACGAGTGTAATTTATTGATTGAAAATATTTCATGTTGATTAAGGAGGCCATAGTTATTTTTATTTTATTTTTTACAATACATAAATGATTTTTGGTGAGTTAATTAAATTGTACATTTAAATAAAAATTTATATTTTTGTACATAATTAAATTGTCTTTGAAGTGATAATATAAGTGAAGTTAGGTAACATAATGTTTTTTAAATTAAAAAGGAAATTTCCAGAAAAAAGTGTAGAAGTAGAAATTTTTTTTTTTTAAATAAAAAGAAATATGTTATAATGTAAATATAATACAAGATCAATTAATTAAGAACAAAACAAAAAATCATTATATCTTGAAAATTAGCCAAGTTATGGATAGACATATAAAATGCTACAAATCGCAAAAAATAGGGTGGCATTTTTAAGAAGTACCTATGGGAAAATCCTTGGTATTTTTCAGTAGGAATTCTCAATATTCTCCGGGCACTATAAGGGTTTACCATACTCACACAGAAATAGTCAGCCTGGGTCTGTACAAGACTACACCTCATTTACATGTCTTACA
This sequence comes from Catonia carolina, assembly GCA_035578175.1. Lineage (NCBI taxonomy): Eukaryota > Metazoa > Arthropoda > Insecta > Hemiptera > Achilidae > Catonia > Catonia carolina. The sequence continues at coordinate 28,841,166 of JAQMRL010000006.1, forward strand.
CATCATCCTCATCTCATTGGGTCATTTTGGTTGCTTATTATTCTGAATTGAACAGATTACAACGCACACATTAGGGATTAAAGAAAAATACATTTAATTTCATTTAGCGTGTGAATTTAGAACTAATATTTACAAATAATACTCGCTGGTACATGGTTTATAGGTTATAAATATGTTTAATTTGTACGGAGGTTATAACTGTATATGGTTAAGCTCATTAGCTCTTGTTTCAGAATTGTTGTATCTAAACTAAACAATATAAGTTAATTGATATTATACTTAGATCCTGGTAAAGAACCGTTGGACCATGCCATATCAATTAACTCTGATACCAGCTTAGTTACACAAACATCAATAATAATTATGTTATATGCAAATAATATCATTGAACAAACTTTACACATTCACGTATTTAAAACACTATAAATAAAAATTTTATAAAAATGAAATATTTATAATATCACAAAAGGATCAGAAAATGGATATCTCAATAATAACGGCCATGGAAAAATTGTGTGTACTATGCTTTTCACGGTTGATGAGCTCTGCTGTTCCACACGTTTAGACCAATCAAAATGTTTTCCAGCGTTGTCAGATTGTACGTGACAAACATTACGCGGGCGTGCGTATAAAAGCCGCAATAGTTCATGCTTGTCTTGCATCTCGTAATGAACACATCGATTATGGAGCGCGTTAACATGCAATACTTAATAATATAATCAGCTCACTGTATGTTTTATAAGTTATAATTGTTATTGAAAGACCAAAAAAAAAAAAAAAATGGCTGACAAAATATTTAACTGAGCTACAAGAGCAAGTATTGGCAACGTTGCTGGCAAGTCATTGGCTAGCTATAAAGTGGGTGGGGGGGGGGGGAATGCATACGTTCAGAGCTCATCAGCCTTGAAAAATAGTATAGGAGCAAACAGTCATGCAAAATGACTAGTCCTCTGATTATTTTATTGTAAACGAAGAAGTCAGAGGGTGATCCCCATTGTTACCAGTTCTGTTTAAGGTATATATATTGTCGCCAACGCTCCCCCCACCCCATCATTATCAGCGCCTGCAGACGGTCCCAGAATCTGCCTGTCACTGGGAGTGCAGCCAGCTATGACTCCCCTCCACTAAGAAGTGGATTCGCCGGAGGGGTATAAAAGCAGCCGCAATGAACCTGAATTTTCTATAAATTTGATTATACACTTTTATCGTAAAATGAATTCTAAGGCTGAAATCTTTAAAAAATCGATTTATTCACACATTTTCGTAAAAAAACAGAAAATCGCTAATGTTACCGCTAAACTAAGCGATATACAAAAAAATGTTTGAATTAAAATTGTAGGACTTTAAATTCTCTACAACTTTTATCCTATACATTTTTGCGCTAAAATGCATATAAAGTCGCTATCTTAAAAAACTATTTTTTTACGATAAAACAACCTCCCCGAGAATTTCAGCAGACATGGCGCCTACCCTATCTTGTAGAGCATAAAACATTTAGTAGATATGAGGCGATTTTTAAAAAAAATCATAGAAGCCGTTTTTGAGAAAATCGCAAAAAAGTGAAAAATTACACAAATAAACTACTACTTCCGGTTGACCGATTTTGATGAAAATAATCGTGTCAAGTCCTCTAGTGGTATATAACTTAAGTATCATGTTTAAACTTCGTACGATGTTCTGTTCTTGAGATATTCTGTTCACACACACAGACCAATCGCTGGAAACACGTTTTTTGGGTTCAAGGGGTCTGAAAACGTGTAGATCCGGTGAAAAATCGATTAGAAAGATCTATTTGTTTATGTTTCGATATGCAATTTTGTCGATTAGTTCATACAGAAAAACCATAAAATATAAGACATGGTCACATCAATTTTCTGATCTGACTACTCGGTTAAAAACACAAAATGAGGCCAGACAAAGAACGAAGCATTTTCGGATCTATGTTTATTGGGAACTTTTTGCCTTATTATTGTGTTATGAACCAACAAACCCGACGTTTTTATGAGAATTTTAGGGACAGACTGTATACAAAGATGGTAGCTTACAAGATCTTTACAATATAGAAATACATAAAATATATTTGATAAACAACAAACCCATATATAATTTAATTTTTAATGATGGAAAGAGGGTTTCAAAAGAAATCGAGTGTGAACAAAACGAAACCCCGTGTTTTATTGTTAACATTGAAAACTCGTACTTAATAATAGAGGGAAAAATATATATACAACGGGTTTTGTGTATTGAAAAGTTTTATTACAAAAGAAGAGAAAGTATTACACAAGGACATTTTCATCTTTCTTAAATGAGACCATTGGAGTAAATAAAATAGGGAGAGAAAGAAAATGTGTGAGAAAATATACAATGCCCATCCATTTACTCTGATTACTTTTCCAACAATTGCTAAGTTCATGTAAAGAAAATTTATTTGTTAAGTCTCGTTTTCCGTGAAAATGAGAGTACAGAGCCAGATTATTGAATTTATCTTATTAAGTTTAGTTTTTTCCGGTTATTTCTCTGCAAGTTCATAAAATTTTCTTTTTATATGTTGTTCTTACAATACCGGTTTATGTACTGTTTTATAATTTTCAGTAAGATATTAAAATACGCCCACGAATTCTTTGCTTCTCAATTATAAAATACCTTACTTTTATATCGGTAAAATGCATCGGCCATGAAACATGAAGGAATTTTAAAAGAAAATTACAAAAGGTAACCTCCCCCCCTAAGGTTAAGAATGGTAAATCCTCAATCTTGAATCATGCAACTGACTCGATAATATACTCTTGGGTTAAAAAAATACAAGACCCCCAATTGATTTGCCGATACCAGTCCCGTAGCAAAAAAAAAACAAAAACGCAAAATAGTGAAAACTCTATTGTCATCAGGTGGGAAAAGGCTTTTAAGAGAAAGATTGGATTTTAAGCTGTAAATACGACATAAATGATTGAAATTACATACTTCAGAAACTAATTTCAATGCAAAACTTTCCACTGATGCTGCCCCAGTCCTACTCTATGGAAGTGAGTCGTGGATTAGTACCAGATCACAGGAGAGTAAAGTACAGGTGGCAGAGATGCAATACCTGTGAAGAACAAAGGGTTGCGATCGTAGGGAACAACTAAGAAATGAGGATAAAAGAACGGAACTGGATATTTACAATCTGAATGGGAAGATTCCAGAATGTTGTAATCGATGGAGGGAGCACGTAGAGAGAAAGCCTGAGGAAAGGATCCCCTCAACACTTTGAAATACAGGTTGAAGGGGAGAGAGATATTGGGAGGCCACAAAAGAGATGGCAATGATTTAACAATTTTGTCACTGTATTGTAAGTCGGAAAAAGCGGGAGCTTAATCCTTGATTGTGAGAAGAAGAAGAAGAACTCTCCATTGTAACCAAATATTTTATTGGACGATCGTAAAGAAGTACCTAGTGTCAAAAACCGTAAAAACTGAAAAAAATAGTGGAAAATACAAATAAATAGTTTTTGATCATGGCGCGCAAATTAGTAAAGGCTGAAAAATTAACTAAATAGTTTAACTACCTTTTCAAATTTTGAAACGACCCTATTGTGAGAAAAAAATAATTCCAAAAAAACATGCGTTTTACCCCTGGTTGGCCTGGAGAGGTGGTATCAGCAAATTAATCGTGAATACCTTTTTAACCCGACACTACATTGATTCAATTTGAAAATTGGTGATTCAGGGCATTTTACTATTCTTAATCGTGGGTATCCTTTTCTTAAACTAAGTGTCAAACAGAAAAACCTTATATCAAAATCACGACACTTAATTTGTTAATTTTTATTGGTGAAAATTTTTTAAATTTTGTCATCTATCATTTTTGTCCGTCCGTCACACCCAGATGTCAGAAACCACAAAAGATAGAAACACACACTTTTCGAATTCGTCTACACAAAACTTTTTTTTAAATTTATTTATTTAAAATCACTTCAACTAATTAGTCATTAGCGACTATGGTGGATTATGTAACATTAACTGTGGGATTGGGCACGTAAAAATTTCCAGACCCTGGCTGGGAATCAAACCCGGGACCTCTGCGTGGCAGGCCAATGCACTAACCACTACGCTACGGAGGCAGCCGACACAAAATGTAGTGGGCCTAAATTAGGTTTAAAGTTTCGGTTTTGACTGGAAGTGGCCCAAAACTGGAAGTCAAAAAATCAAAGTTAGAAACTACAATATATAGCAAAAAACTGTTTTCGGATTCGTAAACTACACCTAAAGGTAGTGGGCCTGGATTGGGTGTGAAGTTCCGGAAGGGTTTTGACCAGAAGTGACCCAAAACCGTAAGTCAGGAAATCAAAGTCGGAATTTGGAAACGAAAATAGTGTTATTTAAAGAGTAGATCCAGAAATAATTGGGTTTGAAGTTCCAGTTTCAATCGGAAGTGGCCCAAACTGTAAATATAGAAATCAAAGTCAGAAACTACAAGAGATAGCAACAAACGCTTTTCGGATTTGTAATCTACATAAAAAGTTAGTGTGCCTGGATTGAGTTTGAAGTTTCTGTATCGACCAGAAGTGGCCTAAAACCGGAAGTCAAGAAATTAAAAATGGAATTTGGAAACAAAAATAATGTCATTCAATTCCTCTTAAACAGTAGATACAGAAATCACTAATGGTTTTTGCCATAAATCGAAGGTAAGTCTTTTTAAAAATTGTCACCAGCCATGAGACGCATTGTCCATGAAAGGGATTTTTTTTCAGTTTTTTACTTTTAATAAACTTCAAGGCTTCAATTTTGGAAAAACCTTACCACGAAAAGAAAATCGTGAACTGCTGTTAATTATTATAATTTTCTACCCAAGAATAGTCTACAGCATGGAAATGATGACTAACAAATTTGTTAACGCTTTAAAACTTAAAAAAACCTGTTAAAATCAAATAACACTCAGACATTAAGTACTTAAAATCTTGAAAAAAGAAAATATACAAAAAAAAATCCAAAGTAATTTTTAAAATTAAAATATTAATTATCGTAGTAATCCATTAAAAGGTTCTTTTGTATATTTAATAATTTATCCTTCAAAATATTTTAAAGCAATAATACCGTACCTAATGATTAATAAATTACGAAAACCCTGAAATATTAATCAGCTGATTAAATTATTCAAATGAATTTGACGGCATAACCATTAAATTAAAAGTTAGAATGACTATCTCATAATGCAATTACCCGATGACAATTTCGACGTAAAAATCTAGAGTTTATGTATTAAGGCTTTTCTTTTTCCAAATTGAAATGTAATTCAATTTGCCGGTACATGGTTTCGAGTCTAGATTCCCTTAATTGATGGATTTGTAATTCCCCCTCGCCATTTCATACCCACTAGGGGGAAGTAAAAACACCACCGGACTGCTGATGGTGACCCACCTCATACCCAGAAACCATTAGATACTGAAAATAAATGATGATCGGACATGTTCCAACTCTTTCTTTCTCTCATACAAAAGTACTCATTTAAATTTCTTTGTTTTGTTTCCTTTTCCGTATCAAGTTCAAATAAAGATTTATATTTTTAATACTACTTCACTCGTAAAAAATTAATTATTATTAATCGTAAATTACAGCAGCATAAAATTAATTAATTAATTAATCAAAATCCGTATAATTTTTTTCGTTTTATATACCTTTAAAGTGCCCATATTAGGCAGGTGGAGTGTTAATTTATTTGCACTCAATCTGTTATTTCCAAGTAGAACTGCAAAAAATAGTTCTATTTCTTATCACAAGGTCAGCCAATTAAGTGATTCAATCATGTTTTAAAAACAGAAGAGATAGAGGTGTAAAAGATACTAGGTTAGAGTTATCTCCTCTGAAAATAAGGGATTCCATTATACAGCCAGACCCTGTAGTGAATGAAGTGAAGGTGTCATATGCAGGGTGGAAAATATGTGCTTTTTAGAAAGCCTGACATGCTGATAAGGATAATTTTCAACTCAGTGAGGAAGGCAATTGTAAACCACCTCAATCCTCGTTCTACTCAGTAAAACCTCAAGAGGTTCAAGCCAACCTTTCGGCTGATGACCTAAATAACAACAACAAATCTTATGAAATTTTAAGTAGGGTAAATTCAACACTAATGCGTTTGAATTAAAACCTATAGAAAACATACCCTAAAAAAACATACCTACCTTAACTTTTTAGAAAACATACCCTAAAAAATATTTTTATAATTTTTCATTAATTTCAAAGTATTTGTAAGAAGAATATCTTCAAGGAATTACTTACAAATAAATTAACTACACACAATAAATACGAGCAAAAAAACACTTAAAATTCAGTGTTGGTTCACCTGATTCTAGTTTATTCTTACAATATACGCGACAACGGAATGTAAATTTAAAATACTAACTATATTCATCTAAACAGATGCACGAGATATAATTAGTAAACCTAATTATTTAGCTAAAAAATTTAATATATTTTAAGTAAACGAAGAAAATACAGTGTTTTTGAAATTTAATCGTTAAAAATAATTATAATAGTATTAGTTAAATTTTGAATGTTAAAACACCAATTTAAAATTATTGTGCCGACGAAGTAATAAAATTGTATGTATGTTAGCAGTGAATTTAAGTCAACGAGTAAATATACGCAAACCATTCGTTAACTGTTAAAACATGTTATAACTGAAAATTAATGTTCCCTTGAAGATCAGCAAAATTTCCGACAAATTCTGAAATTTATAACATATTTACACGTGCCTTACAAAGCCTTGAATCAAGAAATTCTATTGGACCATATCAACACCAGGGGGACGTACCACATGTTTTAAATAGAGAACAGTTTAACTGAAGAGATTTGGCGTCAGATCAGAGAAAGTGGAAGTACCATTTGAGTGGAGTTACAATTAAAGTCAGTTGCGACAATATGGTATAAATTTTAATGTATTTTTTTTATAACATGCTGATGGATGAAGGACATTATATATTTTAATCAAGTTTCTATGTGAAACTTATATAAATTTTAAATAATTTAAATATTTTTTTTTTATTTATAAATGTTGTTTAGGTCAATAGCCGAAAGGCTGGTTTGAACCTCTAGAGGTTTACTAAGTAAAAACAAGGAGGGAGGTGGTTTACTATTACCTTCCTCACCGAGTTGAAAGAGTATGCTTATCAGCATGCCAGGCCCTTCGAAAAGCACTTACTTTCAATCCTGCAAATGACACCTTCACTTAATTCACCACAGCATCTGGTTGTAAAGTGAAATTCATTACTCTCAGAAGAGATAACTCTGAGTAGTGTCTTTTACACCTCTACCTCTTCTGTTCTTAAATAGTTCAGTCATATAATTGGCTGACTATGTGCTAAGAAAAAGAACTTTTTTTTGTAGCCCTGGAACCAACAGATCGAGTGCAATTAATTTAACACTACACCTGCCCGTTTTGGGAAAATATTTTGTATAACTTATTAAATTTTCTTGAAACTTAATATCATTAAAATTTGTTTATTTTATTATTCTACATTGGATGAAGCTTTTCGTTATTCTTTCAAATCCATGACTTCGAAGTAATTATTTTTAATATTTGTTTATCCCATTGTGGAAAGTTATGTAGTTTATTAATTATGTATTTTACAAATACAGTAAACCCTTATGGGGAAATCAGTCCAATGGTTTTTTTAAATGTAACATAGGATGCAATTTATATTTAAAAGAAAAAAGAATACCAAAGAATGTTTAGATTTGTTGGCAAATTTGTCCACCCATGTACTATGACAATCATCTGGTATATCCGACACAGGTAAATGCTTCTTTCCACGACGCTGGTACTAGCTGCTGGCAAAGTAACGTAATGGGATCGAACTAGCAGCTAGTTTAGTTAAAGTGCTAGTATTCATGAGCGTGCTAGTGACTTTGAACATGTTTGATTTTACTAGCGCTAGTAGGGGAGAAACATCACATGATTGACTAGCATTAGTACAGTTCTTTTGTTGGAATGATAGCTATGACCTTCAACAGAGAGGACGCTCGTGGGGGACAATATTGTCCACCAGGTGTAGTCAAAACAATTAATCACCGATTAATCTCTTGTTTACGGTGACTGTTATGTAACTTGTGTACATCCTGTTATGTAACTTCTTAATGCGTGCATTGAACTTGGTTCTGATAAATAATCAGTCTGTGTTTGAATTCGGTAAAGGAAGCATGCAAACCATTTTTCACTTCTTTTTTTTTGCATTTATACTAAACGTTTTGAGTTGACGCGTCTCATTTTGTTTTGTTTTTGTAAAAGTGAGTGTAATAGTTATAAAAAAAATATAGAAACACAAGCTGTAATGTCTACACTTGGTAAAAAACTACATAGTCAGGCGCGAGAAATTATTTCAAATGTAAATGGCTTTATCATAAGCTTTGTCTTTATAATATTAGTATAGATAAAAAAACAAAACATTAATATGGATTCTGCTGTTATGATGCTAACTGAAACTTAAATAATTATTATAATAGTGTTTTGTTTGTTTTCAATTTAATATACTACATACAGTACATTTGCACCTACTGCATACAAAGTTAAGTACAACATACTGTAGTTTTATTATACAGGGTGATTTTTTAGTCCTGTTACCCAATTGTTAATGTCTGGTAATTTTTTTCTAAGAAAGGGATATTTTGTTTTGTGACACAAAGTTTGTAGCCTCACTCAACCGGTATAGATACGACAGTTTGAGTTGATTCTCCTTGAGTTGCGTAAAATTTTGTACTGTTTCCAGTTGTGTTACGAACAGAATGTCTTTTACCCTAGAACAACGGGTTTTCATTCTTGAACAATATTTTGCTACAAAATCGTATGCGAGTGTAAAAGAATCATTTCAAATTAAATTTTTTGGTGTTCCTCCACTCTATTCTTGTCAATTTCTAGGCTAACTGACTGATTTTTAGAGGCAGGTATTGTTTGCAGCAGAAATCGTAGTGGTCGACCAACTCTCTTGACAGATGACGTTAAGAGAATGTGAAAACAAGATTGCTCAATTCTCCATGGAAAAGTTTACAAAAACTTTCCTCGCATGTTGATTTGTCATGTTCGAGTGCTCAGAAAGCTGCTAAAAAAATTGAAATTGTATCCGTATCACATACGATTAGTTCTAAAGCTTCAGCCTCCAGATTTAAACAAGAGATTGTTTTAGGATAAAAGACATTCTGTTCGTAGCACGAACGGAAATGGCACAAAATTTTACACAGTTCAAGGAGAATCAACTCACACTGCCATATCCATACTGGTTGAGTAGGGCTACCAACTTAGTGTCACAAAACAAACTTTATTTTTTTTAGAAAAATATTACCAGACATTAACAATTGGGTAACAGGACTAAAAAATCACTCTGTATTTTAAATTCATAATTTTTTGGTAAAAGTAAAGTACTACCTCTGCATTACTACATACTAGATCTACATTTTTATTTGTTTAGTAATAGCAACTAAATATACATAAGTACAAAGAAGTTTTTGTTTTTATTTATTTCAAAACTATGGGCCTAAATGGTATTTCTAGGTTACGTTCAAAAATCCAAACAAATCGGTAATCTGAACTACATATGGTCTCAATTGGTTCAAATTTTCGGTTGTTTTGATTATTCCTTGAAAATAAAAATTAATGAGTAAAATGAGCATTGATATTAAATATTTAGTACGAGTGCATCTGTCACGTGGAATGCGACCAAAAATGTTCCTGAATCAACGCAGTTATTTTAACGTTAAAGCACAAACATTCATACAACTTGTATTAAATAAACATTCGTTACCCTAAACTTACTTATAAAATTTTACGCTTCACTAAATTATCTAAGTTCAAAATTAAATCAAATTTTAATAAATATTAATTTTAAAAAGTATCTCTGCAGGGGGTTTACTTCATTCAAAAGCCAATAAAAAATAACTCATCTACATGTGTAAAAAAAGTACGCAAGTAAATAAATTTGTATTAATTTTGTATGTATGCATGGAAAGAAAATGAAGAAAACATCACTACAGTATTTCTCACTAACGAAATTATTTTCAAAACTACAATGAGAAAGTAGATAACTTATCATTAAATGTAACAATATAATAACTTTTTCAATATTCTCCATTTTCAGTTTTTGAAATTAACAGTAATATCTAAAGTTTAGCAAGAAAGTTAATAATTTAACTACCTTTTTAGGTTATAAATCAGAAAATTCAAAGTTATAAATCTAAATCTACAATGAGAGAAAATTAAATTAACGTTACAAATCTCTGTTTTAAAAACTTTTAAAAATAAGTTTTTAAGTTGAATCCTATAACTTTAAGAATAGAATATTTATTTAACCCATAAACAAAAGAGCATGCAAGTAATGAGTAGATGAAAATGGAACATTAAACTAAAATTATTTTACAAGAGTATAAAGATTAAAATGTGAAGATGGTCTTCAAAGAATAATCTCAATTTTTAGTTTAATCTATCTGATATTAAAGTAGAACTACATTTTTAAGTTATTAATATCTTCATTAAAGTGATTATTTTTAAATAAAAGAATATTACTATGATGAATTAGTACATCTTTTACTAAAAGATTCAATGGTTTTCCAATATTCATATTCTCTAAGATTGTAATTTATTTCGGTTATAGAAACATAAATTTTTCTTTCGTTAATGAAAATAACAATTAGAAATATTTAAATAATCATATTATAATATTACTTACATAAAATATTGTTTGAATTATTTCTTCTTTTGTAAGATAAAACACGACCCGCAAACGCTATCTAGTAACGCTTCAATCAACTACGTGCAACAGATGAACATACAGCAGCGCTCTTGGTGAGTAAAACTGGAAACACATTACTGGAGTTTCTAAATAATCCAACAGGTGGTGCCATAATGTAAACCTTTAATCTTAGTATTGCGAATACACGAGAGCGTTGGTTATCTTTCTCCTACATTTACTGACAATGTTTATTTCATTGTTCGAAATTAAATTAATTTGATAGTTTTTCATGTTTTAACTCAAAATATGCAAACTTGTCCAATTTTAGATTTATTTCAGCTGAATAGAATATTGCAAACCTGCTTTATACTAATATATAGTGACTTTCTGTAGAATTAGGCCTATATAATTGTGTATAAATCAACGTTTGTCCTTCCCGCTCAGCCAGATTTTTGTGATATTAATTAATTTATATTAATATTACGGAAAATCTCGTAATAGTTCTGTAATATAAATATCGGGTTCCCACGAAGAGGTTGCTATTTTCGAAAATATCGCACACTCTACAGACTGGAAACTTTACAGTTATAATAAATAGTAGATAATGTAAAAATCTGGTGTGAAACACTCACACAACTTTCTCTTGCCAGTGCAAAAAATTTAAACAATATAACCTAACATTAGTAATAAAACACTAGAAATAAACAAAAAACTAACCTCAAAAACATAAGCTTATTTTAATCATGAGTGAAAGACGCAAAATGAAAATCTACCTCAGTTTGTCTTAAAAACATGGAAAATCACTCTTTCACGCTAAACTACGCTCTGTAGAGAAAAATGCTTTAAATAAAAGTTGTAGATCTTTTAATTTTCTATAAATTTGATTATATACACTTTTGTCGTAAAATGCGTACTAAAGCCGAAATCTTAAAAAAATCGATTTTTCACACGTTTTCGTGAGAAAAAAATCAAAAAATCGCTAATTACTGCTAAATTAAGCGTTATACAAAAAAGTGTTTGAAATAAAAGTTGTAGAATTTTAAATTCTCTACAACTTTTATTATATAAATTTTTGCGCTAAATTGCATATTGAAGCTGTAATCTTAAAAAAACTATGTTTTTACGTGAAAACAGCCTCACCAAGAATTTCAGCAAACATGGCGCCTACCCTATCTTGTAGAGAATAAAATATTGAGTAAACGAGGCGATTTTTAAAAAAATCGTAGGACCAGTTTTTGAGAAAATCGCAAAAAAGTAAAAAATTATACGAATAAACTACTACTTCCGGTTAACCGATTTTGATGGAAATGTTCGTGTCGGGTCCGGTAGTGGTATGTAACTTAAGTTTCAAGTTCGTACAATGTTCCGTTCTTGAGATATTTTGCACACACACACACGCGCGCGCGCGCACACACACACACGCATGCACGCACGCGCGCGCGCGCACACACACACACACACACACACACTCACAGACACACACACACACACACACAGACCAATCGCCTAAAAACATGTTTTTTGGGTTCAGGGGGTCTGAAAACGTATAGATCCGGTGAAAACTCGATTTCGAAAAATCTACATGAAAACAATACTTTCCTTCCTATATATTCATATAGGCAAGAGAAAGTAAAAAAGTACCCTCAAGTTTCATTTGCTTATGATTAATCAAAACAAAATGGCGGAAAGTAATTTTATTTGCAAAACCATTTCAAATTGGTGATTTGTTACAATGTTACTTTATTAATACGCGTAAAATGAAATAAATAAAAGAAATATGAAAGTATTAATGAACACAATTTGTTTCATTAACCTTTATTCAAACTGATGTCCATCAATAACTCTGCACTGATAGCAAGGAAACAAAAATGAATCATAAGCGTTTTTGAAAAATTGCCGATTTGATTTGACTCATACATTTTATTTGGGACATTTCTAACCATAAGAATCTAAATTAAATTTTTCATCAGTTAATGTAACATAATAAATGTCACATACAATTACACATTATGCAATATTGGTTAAAAAATAAACCGAGTTTCAACATCAAATATAATATTTGTTATTGTTTAGGTCATCAGCCAAAAGGATGGTTTGAACTTCTAGAGGTTTAATAAGTAAAACAAGGAGTGAGGTGGTTTACAATTGCCTTCCTCACTGAGTTGAAAAGTATACTTATCACCATGCCAGGCCCTCTGAAAAGCACTAACTTTTCACCCTGCAACTGAAACTTTTACTTCATTCACCACAGGGTCTGGCTGTATAATGAAATTCATTACTTTCAGAGAAGATAACTCTGACTAATATGCTTTTCACGGTTGATGAGCTCTGCTGTTTCACATGTTTAGACCAATCAGAACGTTTGCCAGCTTTGTCAGATTGTACCTGAAAACATTATGCGCACATGCGTATAAGAGCCGCAATAGTTCACTCTCGTCTTGCATCTCGTACTGAACACATCGATTATAGAGCGCGTTAACATGCAATACATTATAATATAATCAGCTGATTGTATGTTTATAGATTATAATTGTTATTGAAAGACCAAAAAAAAAATGGCTGACGAAATATTTAACAGAGCTACAAAAGCAAGTATTGGCAATATTGCTGGCAAGTCATTGGCTAGCTATAAAGTGGTAGGGGGCAATGCATACATTCAGATCAGCCTTGATAAATAGTGTAGTGTATTTTATATCTCTACCTCTTCTGTTCTTAATTACTTCATTCATGTAGTTGGTTGACCATGTGATAAGAAAATAAAAACAATTTCTTGTAGCCCTGGAGCTAACAGATTGCAAATAATTTAACACTTCACCTGTCTATTAAGGGTAAAAAAATAAATAATATTTATCAATCGCAATTTTCATTTAAATTAAACTAAAAATGTAAAAGCTAAATACCATATTTTATTATAAAATAATTAGTTAACTGATTTGGTAAGAACTAGGCTTTGAAGACTCAATTTAAAATATCAATATATTTTTGTGCAAACCCTAAAATTATATTGGTTGAAAAGTTGAAAGTCCCAGGTTTGATTCTAACACAAAAACCTGCACAAAATTCAAACAATTTAAAAAAAATTTATATTTTTGTGTATAATTCATTTTTATGATACATAAACACTCAAATTAATTTTCTGTAAAAGGTAAAATGATATATTATGGTACTACAGCAAAAAATGTCTAAACTGAAATAAATTAAGGGAGTTAAATTTCAGCACATCTTGTGTTAAGGATACTTCAAGGCTCTTGTTTGCCTTAACTTGTGACTACATACTTTAAACCCTCGACATAAGACAGTTTCATATTACAGAGGTAAAAGAAAAACTTTGAAAAATACAGAGTAAATTGAGTTAGTGTGTGTTTTTTCCTAGAAAATAATGTTCATTATATTTATTATTCTACTTGTAACCTTCAAAAATAATACTTTCTCAACAATTTAGAACTTTCTTTGTGAAATTAAAGCTGTTAGACTATTTTTATTTACTTTTTAAATTTTGGCGATTTAGAAATAATATTAAGTACATAAGTTATTAAGTAAAATAAATTAAGTAATAATAAATTTGAGTAATATATAAACAAGTTGGTAAGTAACAAATTTAAAATTATGTTGAAAGGTGGTATCAATCAAATATTGAACGGAGAATAGTTCGGAACATCCTAGGACTTAAGAAGAATGAAAACAATTACAATTGACCCTTTTCAAACAAAAAGATATACGACAAAACTGAAAACATAATCCATATAATAAGATAAAGGAAACTTGTATTTTTCGTATATGTGGCAAGAATAAACGATAGCAGATTGACAAGACAAATTTTCAATAAAACAATACATCTCAAAACCAAATTAGCATGGTGTACAACAACACTGAACAATCTTACAGACGCTAAAATTGACACTGAAGACTTACAAAATAAGAAAATTTGTAGAAAAAGCGAGAGTGATCTTCAGGGGAGAGAATGAAAAGAAGAGACATGAACGCCACAACATTGAATAACTTAAAAAGGAAAGACTGAAGAAGTTATGAAAGAAAAGGAAACAAAAAGGAAAGTAAAACATGAAAAGTAATTAATATATTGATTTGAAAAATAAATTAACAAATAAGGCATTGGCCATCTCCATGGCCCAGTGGTTAGGGTGCTACGCTGCAAAGCAGAAATTTCTGGGTTTGATTCCTGGCCAGGGTGTGTAAAGTTATTGCAAGTTCAAACCCACCATTCCTCAACCCAATGTAATTGCTAATAACCAGGATGTTGATGCGACATAAAATAAACTAAAGAAAAATAATTAAAAAAATAAATATGGTATTTATATTATTTGTCAGTTTCGTATTGCCATGTCTTGTTCTCTGTTTTGGAGTTTCCACGATGCAGTAAAAAAAAGAAAAAAAAAATTTTACGGAATGCTACTGATTTTTTTATATTTTTTTATCCCTGATGTGTGTACGTTGAAATCTGTTCAATTCTGAACAATAAGCAACCCCATGACCCAATGAGATGAAGATGATATGTATGAGGTGTAAATGAGGTGTAGTCTTGTACAGACTCAGGCCGACTACTCCTGAGAGAGTATGGTTAATTGAACCCCAACCATCAAAGTACACCGGTAACCACCATCTAGCATTCAAATCCGTATAAAAGTAACTACCTTTACTAGGATTTGAACCAGGAACCTTCGCCTCCAAAAATCAGCTGTTAAACAGCTGATTTTGGCGACGACTTTACCTCTAGACCAACCCGGTGGGTTGCTACTGTATTAAAATAATATTTTTATAACTTCTAAACCACTGAGAAACATAATGATAAAAAATCCCTTTCGTGAGACGACAAATGTCATGACTGGTGGTAATTTTTAAAAAAACCTTACCTTTGACCTATGGGAAAACTCATAGTGATTTCTATATCTACTCTTTAACAAGAATCGAATGACACTATTTTTGATTCCAAATTCCGACATTGATTTCTTGACTTATGGTTTTGAGCCACTTCCAGTCGAAACCCAATCCAGGCCCACTAACTTTCTGGGTAGATTAGGCATCCAAAAATCGTTTGTTGCCATTTCTTGTAATTCCGATTGACTTATTTCTATTTCTTGACTTCCAATTTTGGACCACTTCCGAATAAAACTGGAATATTTCAAACCTAATCTATGCCCACAAACATTTTGTGTAGATTATGAATATGAAAATTGTTTGTTGCTATTTCTTGTAATTTCCGATTAACTTATTTCTATTTCTTGACTTCCGGTTTTGGGCCACTTCCAATCAAAACCGAAATATTTCAAACCCAATCTATGCTCATGAACTTTTTGTGTTGATTAAAAATCTGAAAACAATTTGTTGCTGTTTCTTGTAATTTCTGATTCTAATTTCTTGACTTCTGGTTTTGGACCACTTTGGATCAAAACCAGAACATTTCAAACCCAATCTATGCCCACAAACTTTTTGTGTAGATTACAAATCTGAAAACCATTTATTGCTATCTCTTGTAGTTTCTGATATCTGGGTAGTATGACGGATGAACATAGAAAAATTATAGATGACAATTTTAAAAATTGCTACTAATAATACATAACATAATATTTACTGCAATTTAACCAAATTGTTTAAAAAAGTTATTAATCTGTAGTACGCAATGAGGAAAAATGATAATACAAGACCAAAATTTAATAGTGAAACAAAAATAGAATTTTGTACCCCTGTCTGCCCCAGCACACTACAAAAGTAACAATTTTAGTGAAATTTGAACTCTTCAAATGAATTTGTCTTAGACCAGATTCAATGTTAGGCTAAATGATATCAAAATTCGTTTAGGGAACAATAAATGCGTTTGAGGAAAGACAGCCTGACAAGGAGGGGTGGATAGAAAATGTTACAATGATTTGGTTATGTTAGTATGATGAAAGAGGGTAGACTGCTCAAAAAAATGCTGTACAAGGAGATGGAAGGAAAAAGATCAAGAGGTAAGCAAAGACAAAATTTATTTTTATTCAGGTTTATTAAATTTTGTTTTTTTGTTAAATTTTAGAATTATCCGCTGGAATATATTTTTTTAATAAATGTTCAAATATATATTTTCATTTAAATAATAATTTTAAAATTCAATTAAGTTTTTACATGGTTGTATGATATTTTAAAGTATCAAAATAAAAAAAATAAAATAAAAGAAAGAATCAATAAAAAATGATAAAAGTAAAACAGGAAACAAAAATGTATGATTATATGTAATAAATTTATAATACAGTATACGAAGAAGTCTATATTTTTGGGAATGTTTATTAGAGTAATATATTTCTGAAGGGGTTGTTGATTGGTCACAAATTGGAAAATTGTCGTAAATTGGTTTAGCAAAAAGTACTGTAACATTTTACTAAAGTGGCAGTTATTTTGGAAATGTGCCATGTAAGATGCATGGAGTGGCAATAGAACTAAATCATTACTGATATAAAATGTATTTGAAAATATGAGAATAATAATCAACAAGTCATCAAACAGCCTGTACTAGAACTGCAATTTCAGAAATGTTATAACAAATTGGCATGTATCATTATGTCAGTTTGGAACGATGAAATCGATATTTTGTATAAAATGTGAAAAATATAAAATCTAAATAACTAAACAGAAATCTGACAACCTACTTTACAAAAAAAAAAAAAAAAATTTCCTTTAACAATATTCATGATATTATTAATTTGATACGCCGGCCGCATTGGTGTAGTTGGTAACGCGCTCGCCTCTCATCATGCGGTCTTGGGTTCGAATTCCATCCAGGCCCCGCATATTTTCATACATTACAAATAAAATCATTTCATCCTTTACCATCTGCATTAGCAGTAACTGCAGACCAGTCGGATGTTAAACCAAAAAAAAAAATAAATAAATAAATATTAATTTGATCCTTTGAATCCAATTTTTTGAACAAAAACCTACTTATACAAGACAAAAATACATAAATAATAACAAAATTTTTTTGAAATACGTTAATTTGTATTCATTTAAAAAAACCTGAAAAATTACTTTAGCGATGAAACTTTTTACATTGTACACGAATTACTTTCTAAATAATAATATTTTATTATTAAAATAAAAAATTAAATAGCTCAAAATAAAAATAAACACCCAAAACATCGAACTGAATGGTAAGAAATAAACAATTAATATTAGAAGATGACACACTGATCGTAGTAAGGAAGCTTTCAATGTTATGTAATGTGTAATTAAAATAATAAATCTTTATTCAGTTATTATGCATTAACTTATAAGTTTTTGACATATTCTATACTCCCTCGAGAAAATATAATATACCTAGAATCCAATACGCTATGGTACCAAGGAATCTCAGAGGTGTGACTGGGAAGACAGGAGATATGGGGTGTAAGATGCATGAAGCAGAGCAACTGTAAACACCCAGAAAAAAGAAAAGACTTATTTACCTTCAGACATGCAATACATGTTTTGGTGGATCCACGATTATCAAAGTATATAAGCATACATTATTTAAATTGAAATTATTTTTTGCAAATTATTTTAGCTTATTTAAATATTTTGATAACGCCTACATAAGCCTTGCCTTGTTTGTAGGTAATGATACGATGTGATTGATAATACCAGACCTGACTGAGAATCAAACCCGGTACCCCAGTATTGAAAACAGTGGCACTGACCATACACCATAAGCTGGCAAAAATAAACCAATTTATTATCTAAAATTTAAATAATGTAATGTATTTTATCGTTAACAGGCAGGTGGTGTGTTAAATTATTAGTAATCGATCTGCTAGTTCCTGGGCTAAAAAAATAGTTTTGTTTCTTATCACAAGATCAGTCAATTATATGACTGATAAATTTAAGAACAAAAGAGGTAAAGGTTTTAAAGACACTAGTCAAGTCAGTTATCTTCTCTTAGAGTAATGAATTTCATTATACAGCCAGAACCTGTAGTGAATGAAGTGAAGGTGTCATTTGCAGGGTTGAAAGTAAGATGCTTTTCAAAGGGCCAGTTATACTAATAAGCATACTTTTTCACTCAGTGAGGAAGGCAATGGTAAACTACCTCACTCCTTGTTTTACTTAACAAAGCCTCTAGAGGTTCAAATTAGCCTTTCCGTTGATGACGTACACAACTATGTAATGTATACTCTGCTGACGATGGATCTACTGAAATATGTAGGCAACAATAGTTTGGATAAATTTTTTTTTGTAATCTCTAATGTGTGTACGTTCCAATGTGTTCAATTCAGAACAATAAGCAACCCCATGACCCAATGAGATGAGGATGATGTGTTGTATGACGTGTAAATGAGGTGTAGTCTTGTAAAGACCCAGGCCGACCATTCCTGAGAGAGTATGGTTAATTGAACCCCAACCATCAAAGTACACCGGTAACCACTGTCTAGTATTCAAATCCAAATAAAAGTAACTACCTTTACTAGGATTTGAACCAGGAACCTTCGTCTCCGAAAATCAGCTGTTAAACAGCTGATTTTGGCGACAACTTTACCTCTAGACCAACCCGGTGGGTCTAGGATAACTAAACCCGAATCCAGTAATGTATGCAAACTGCATTTTTAATTATTTCATTTGTTTAAAATATTTAAAGTATGTTGTATTGAATAAATATATTAATTTCCGCAATGTACTGTACAGGAGTAATGACGTTCAGTAAAGATAAAGAAACAAGTTTTTCCAGTTCGTTTAAAAATATGACGTCTAGTAAAAATTCAATATTTTTTATTTGGAACTTGAAGGCATCTTGATTATCAAAAGTTTCATTTACGGGGGCTTATATTTTTGTGGTTCAACGATAATAAAAATTACATGGTAGAAAATTAATGTATTGACTTACCTGTTTGAGTACTGGAATCAAAAAAGGTGCTTGTAGTCTCGACAGTCATTGTTGCTAGAGTGCCATCGGTAATCTGAGCACAGGAATCTCTCCGACCACGATACCGACAACAATCTTCAGATTGTGACGACTGACGGCGAAAGTTACGGCATCGAATCATTTCTTCAGTTGTAGATTGACGGCGGAATCCACGCGCGATAAGT
The DNA here is from genome assembly GCA_035578175.1 of Catonia carolina. Taxonomy (NCBI): domain Eukaryota; kingdom Metazoa; phylum Arthropoda; class Insecta; order Hemiptera; family Achilidae; genus Catonia; species Catonia carolina. The sequence goes on from JAQMRL010000006.1 coordinate 28,860,907, forward strand.
ATTTCTTCGGTAGTGGATTGTCGACGTATGGCAGGAGCATGACTAGGAGCTGATTGAACCGGTTTACACGGGGACGGGTCGCGAGAGGAACAAGTAGATGATGATTCAGGGCTACGAGGTGAATGCGAGCCTCTTCGGCCACCTTGTTGGATTGAAGTAGATTGTCGTCTAAGGCGACCTCTTCTACTTCGACCAACTGGAGATACATCTCTTTCTCCAGATCTGTAACAGTTTAAAATAAATATAATATATACAACAACAGTAACAGTTGCAACTGATTGGTGAAGAATTTGGAATAAAATTTCCATGGAGAAGTCAAAGGTGTTGGCTTTATGGGACAAGTGGTTTGTCCATTCTTAGAGTAAGCGCACAGTGATCGCTGAACACAGGTTGCTGATGATAGGTTGCTTACAAGCAGGAGCCTGCTAATAACGGTAGAAATATGCCATTATATTTTAATAAGATGTCTTACAGTAAACGCTGGTGGCGGAACCTGCGTCCTGGTCACCTGCTTACAGGTTTGTTTTGTGTAATCCTGCTTGCTGCTCTAATGCCAGGTTGCTAAGTATGATTGGTGTTGTATAATACATATTCATGAACAATAACAACTTGTTAATTAATTGTAATAACATAGGTTTATAAAAATACCTTTAAAACATTATTACTGGTCAAACAATATTTTATAATATTGAATATTGGTAGTCAAAATATTCAAAATACATACACTACCTCAAAATAAACATAAGTGTTTCTTATTGGTAATATTGGTTGCTTGTGCAAGTTTCACCATTGTTTTAGTCAGGGAAGTTATACTTTTGACATTATGAAATGAAACATTGCTAGAGTCATTCTAATGTATTTAAAAAACCTGTCTCTATCTAATTTTTAATTGGAAAAAATATGATGATATTTGCCACATAATGTTTTGTTCTTATTAATGTCATTAACGATAGGCATCGTCTTTAAAGATAACAATTTTGTATAAATGTTTTCCGTAAGCGTGTAATTACAAGTTTCTACTGTGCACACTTGCCAGTGTGAATCAGTACCTGTGACTGACACCATCCAGCAACCTGAAAAAAAGTTACGTGCAACCAGCGTTCACTGTGCGGTTACCCTTATATTGTGTTGCATGGCCAGATCCTGGAGCAGGTCAAACAGTTCAGTAAAGTCACAAGACGGGAAAAATTCTTTAGACATATGGTTATAATGAATGAACACAGATTAAACAAATGAATTTTCAATAAAATTATAAACTTAAAATCGACACCCAGAATTTTACAAACTCAGAAATAGGATAGTAAAATTTAAGAAAGTGGAAGCTTAGATCGCGAAGTAAACTTGGTTGTTTACCCAGAATATTATCAAATTACCAAATGTGTCAAGAAAGATCTATGATAGGGGTAACATTGCAACTTTGAAAGCCAAATGAATGAAACATCATCAAAGTGCAGGATTTCATACAAAAATGGCTCAACAAAAGTAGGAATAGGCAACATAATGATAAGACCCATGGATAAAAAAGATGGAGTCGTATTATTCAGAATTGTAAGCCATGGACAGGAACAAGAGAACGTGGATGACCATTGATGAGATGGATAGATGACAAGAAGAGAGTGGTGTGTCTGAACTGACAGAGCAGGCAAGAAACAGAAAAATGTAGAGAAATTTGAAGAAGGCTTATGTTTATGAGACAAAAAAATTGTTTCACGACTATTAATAAATATAAAATTATACAGTGCTGGCCGCATTGGCGTAGTTGGTAATGTGCTCGCCTCTCATCACGCGCTCGTGTGTTCAAATCCCACTCAGGCACGGCATATTTTCATACATTACAAAAAATCATTTCATCCTCCATTGTACACAGTTACACCCCAATGTTGTCGCTAATGACCGTTGCAGTTAATGCAATGTTTAGTAAATAAATAAAAAAAAACTTATACAGTAGGCTGCTGAAGATTTCATTACATAATTATGTTGTTGTTTAGGTCAACAGCTGAAAAGCTGGTTTGAACCTCTAAAGGTTTTACTAAGTAAAAACGAGGAGTGAGGTGGCTTACCAGTGCCTTCCTCACTGAGTTGAAAGAGTATGCTTATCAGCATGCCAGACCCTCCGAAAACCACCCACTTTCCACCCTGCAAATGACACCTTCACTTCATTCACCACAGGGTCTGGCTGTATAGTGAAATTCATTACTTTCATAGGAGATACCTCTGACTAGTGTCTTTTACACCTCTACATCTTTTGTTCTTAAATAGTTTAGTCATATAATTGGCTGACTATGTGATAAGAAACAGAACTAATTTTTTGTAGCCCTGGAACCAACAGATCGAGTGCAATTAATTTAACACTCCATCTGCCCGTTATGGGCATACATAATTATAACAAAATAAAAATTTGTAAGAATACCTTGATAACTATAAATGTACATACAGTAAAAACTTAATTATCTGGCCCTCGTTGATCCGGATCAGATTTGTAGACTTTTTTAATTTAATGTTCACAAAAATAATAATTTTTGACTATGATAGACTGTGATAAAGGATTATCGCCAAAGTTGGAGACAACACATAGATGTTGGGTCACAGGATAGGCCTACCTAAGAAGGCGCACGGTAAGCTCCAAGGGAAAAGCGATGTCAGTAGACCTAGGAAAAGATGGAAACAGATTATGTGTGTGTTCAGTGTGTGAGTTCAGATTAGGCTGCGGCCTTATCCTTGTTTGGAAGAAGAAGAAGAAGAAGACTTTGATAGCAAGATTGTACCTATAAGTATACCAAAAATTTGCTTTTCATTTTGATTAAATGTACAGTTCCTGCATAGATTGTACAATAAATATTATGGTAATAAAATACGTCAAAAGTATAATAAAATTTACAATTTAATATACTGGTCAAAAGAAATTAACATACAATAATTTTGTCCTGTTTTTTTAAAGATGAAAATAAAAAAAGTAAAAATCAATTTTGGTCAGAAGTATTATTAGAATGTCACTCCTGCTGAACTATTAATGATAAAGTGATTGTGTGACCATTCAAATGTCACACATGTTTGAAACAGAAGACAGTGGACTAATTCTTTGTTAAGATACGATGTGAAAAGTTATTTTTATATTTTTTAATGTCTTTTAAACAATTCTATAAATTTTCTTACAAAAAATAGTTTTTTTATTGTAATAAATGGTAAGTCCGCTTATCTAAGGATTTTTTTTGCATATTACCCAGATTATCTGAATTTTTTATTTTCCGGATTGTCTTTGGTCCATTAGCTCAAATAAACAAGGTTGTACTGTAACTTAAACATGAGTGTATTTTATAGTTTTTAAAAGTGCAAGAAAGTTTTGTGCGGTCTGCTGAACTATTAATTTTTTATGATTCTATAACAGTAAAACACAACCTAAATGAGATTTATATAATAAAATTTACAATTTAAAATTGGTAAAAAAAATTAACATAAAATTTTTTACTGTTTTTTTTTTTTTAAAGATGAAAATAAAAAAAGTAAAAATTAATTTTGGTTAGAAGTATTAAATGAATGTCTACTGCAATAAATTGAATCAAAATGAGAAAATTACAATGAGCAACTCTCTTTTGTCAAAGCAGGAAATGAATGGAATATTGTAAGGCTCTAAAGCTCCAGAATAAAGAAAAGTAAGATTAGAAAGATGGATCAATATAAGAAAGCTTTGTAAAGCTCACCAATAGTATAAAAATAGAAAAAGGAAAAGTTATGAGCAAGAATAAAGTGACTGAACTTGATTGTTAACAACTTGGTAGTTTTATAACAGAAATTTATAATGAGGAAAATGTACAGTTACGCACAGTAATTTTACCAAAAATCTTTGCCCAATAAAACAAGAAACTTAAAATTTAGACTTATTTAATTCTTAGCTAACTTTATAAGAAAATACAGAAAACAATTTATAAAGCGTAATACTGAAGCTTTAAAGTTATTAGTCCTTGGTTCAATATTTGGAATGGGTTTAACAATTTTACACAGAATATAGTCACCAATGAAATATAATTTGTTGGTGAAAATATGAATGAAAATTTGATAATATTGACCCATCAAGGACAAAATTAGTTTCACGTGACAGATGCATTTAATTCTGAATTTGGGTACAAAATTTTTTTAGAAAAATATTTTTCCTGAAGAGAAAACTATTATTAAAGCCTCAGAATCCACGCAAATTCCATCATGTATTTTTTTTACATTTTTATTCAATAATAATGGATGCAAATAAATCCATTTAATAGAACTGAATAAAAAAAATTATTTGCACATTGAATTTTAGAATAAAAGGAAAACTAATCTATAGGGACAAAGATTGTTTAATAAAATATAATTAAATTGGATGAACGTAACACATGTAAGTAGTAATGAACAGAGGAAGTATGACTGATATGAAACACCGACTTCTTGGCAGCTGGAAAACACCAGTAGGCAGTGCTATCAACCTAACTTTTGGAGGCGCAAATTTCCTGAAAAATTTTGATATTTTGGCTTAATTTTGATTTGAACGATTTAAAAAAATTATTTTCAATATTTTGCATTGGTTACGTTACTAGGCCTACTGTCATTGACTTTCAGCTGTGATTATGTTGTTACTTATGTGAATTTGATTGAACATTGTTCATGTAGATTTCATTAAGTTGTCATTCTTTTCTGAAAATAGGATTTTTACATAAGGAACATTTTCTCAAAAACTGTAGTTTAGATCATCAGCCGAGAGGCTGATTTGAACCTCTAGAGGTTTTACTAAGTAAAAAAAGAAGTGAGGTGGTTTACTATTATCTTCCTTTCTGAGTTGAAAGAGTATGCTTATCAGCATGCCAGGCCCTCCAAAAAATACCTCTTTTCCACCCGCAAATGACACCTTCATTTCATTCACCCAAGGTGAAATTCATTACTCTCAGAGGAGATAACTCTGACTAGTGTCTTTTACACCTCTACCTCTTCTGTTCTTAAACAGTTCAGTCATAAAAATATAACATGCCGAATGTGATGGCTGGCTATGTGATAAGAAACAGAACTATTTTTTGTAGCTCTGAAACAAACAGGTCGAGTCCAATTAATCTAACACTGCACCTGACAGTTACGGGCGATTCTCAAAAACTACTGGTTTTATTTTCCTGAAATTTTTGTACAATACTGAACTCATATTTTCGACAACCTGAGTTTAATTATGATAAAAACTGTACAATATTAATAGTTTTATAAAATATTTGAGGCATAATTTGTTGTTCTCCAAAACTTCAAAATTGTAAACAAACTTTTTCTTATAAAATTTTTAATTCCAAAAAATTCAGCTTAAGTAAAAAGGTTCATTGAAATCACTTAAAACTTTGAAAAAGATTGGTTCTGTAGTTTTTTTGAGAAAATTTTTTTTTAGTTAATATGGTGTAAAATAGAGATTGAACTAAATACAACAAAAGTAAGCACATACCTCTCAGGAGAGAGATGTGATCTGGAATCTCTTCGTCCACGTGAATAACTAGCTGAATCAGGGGATAATGAATCTCTTCTGGCCTTTCTACCTCCTTCTTCAGCAGGATCCGGACTAAGAGCAGTAGGTTGCGATCCTCTACGACATGAAGCTCTACCTGGTGGTGGTAAGCTAACTGGGAGACAGCTTTCATCGATTGCTGTCGATTGACGTGGAAGGCGGGGAAATTTACTTGGTGTACCTTCCTTATTGTTTGAACGTCTTTCAGGAGAGGCATGTGAACGAGAATCTCTCCTATTTTTTAAGTATACCTGCAACATAAATGAAAATTTTAATGAGAAATCATAACTACATTATTGCCTTTATTCTGTATTTTTTTCCAATCTTAATGTTTGTAAATTTCAATCTGTTCAATTAAAAACAATGAACAACCCCATGACCCAATCAAATGAGGATGATATGTAAATTAGGTGTAGTCTTCTACAGATTCAGGCTGATCATTAATAAGAAAGTATGGTTATTTAAACCCAAATCATCAAAGTATACTGGTAACCACTGGCTAGTATTCAAATCCATATAAAAGTAACTTTTACTAAGATTTTAACCACAGAATTTTCGTCTCTGTACATCAGCAGTCAAACAGCTGACTTGTGGTGACGACTTTACTACTAGAGCAATCTGCTCTACTACTACTGCTTTACTACTAAAGGGTTTATTCTGTTTATAAACCTAAAATAACAAATTTTAACCACCATAATATATCTCACATTAATATTGCGTTTTATTAACTTCCTTCTGCTCTTTTTTCATTAGATTTTCTTTGAAAAATCTGTTTCAAAGGTTTCGGAATACAGAAGGGTGCATTACTGTGTTATGTTTAGTGAAGTTGTATTCGTTGCTATGGTAGTACTGTCCACTAGCACTTTTCACAATACATCCTTCTCATATACTTTTACCATAAAATAATAAAGAAATAAACGATAAAATCAGTACAATAAAAAGGATAATTTACAAGAAAAGGATAATAATATGATAATTTACGCTAGCAAATAATTCTATAATATGAAAAGGATATTAAATATATTAATAATAATAATATTTTCGGCCCATAATAAACAGGTGGAGTGTCAGATTATTTGCACTCAATCTGTTCGTTGCAGGGCTAAAATAAATAGTTCTGTTTCTTATCACATGGTCAGCCAATTAAATGACTGAATCATTAAAGAACAGAAGAGGTAGAGGTGTAAAAGACACTAATCAGAGTTATCTCCTCTGAAAGTAATGAATTTCATTATACAGTCAGACCCTGTAGTGAATGAAATGAAGGTGTCATTTGCAGAGTGGAAAATATGTGCTTTTCAGAGGGCCCGGCATGCTGATAAGCATACTTTTCCACTCGGTGAGGAAGGCAATGGTAAACCACCTCACTCCTCGTTTTACTTAGTAAAACATCTACGGGTTCAAACCAGCCTTTTAGCTGATGACCTAAACAACAACACAATAATATTTTATTTCCATTCAAACATAAATACTATACTTTATTTTAAAACATAATGAAACAGAAAAATTTAAAAACAAAACTGTACTGTTCAAACAATTTGTAACAAAATATTACAGGTAGGTATAGTGGAGAAATGACTTAAGTTTAGTGCTAGTGTAAGATGAAGTGGGGAACAGGAAAGCTTGTCCTATCTATGGACAAGCTTCCACTTAATCTCTCACTAGCATTCAAGTCATCTTTCCACTATACTTTTTGGTATTATCACCTTGACAATTGAGGCATTTGTCCTATCTATGGAAAAGCTTTCCTGTTCCCCACTTTGTCTCACACTAGAATTCAAGTCATCTCTCTACTACACAAATATAGTCTAAATTTATTTATGTTGTGCTCCCCAAAAAACCACAGCTGTTTCTTCATTTACAATTACATTTCTTTAAAAATCTTTTAAGAACATTTTTTTATATCTAGTTAGCACATAACTTAACAGTAGTTATGATATATCAGTTAACCCTTTCAATCCCAAATTTTTTAACTATACACAAACAAATATGTGTACATTGTTTCATACACTTTACTGACATTTAAGTGAAATAAAATCACTTTTAGACCTTCAGCCTTTTTGATGGCGTGACAAAAAGTGTAACAGATACGTCACATTGGGCTTGATGGTATCAAAGTTCCCAACAATATGAATAAGTAAAATCCTGTGCAGGCTTCCTAAATAATATTCTTTTGCTTAGATTTGTAGCAAAAAAAACTAAATATGATTTTATTATCAAAACATCATTTAGGACGTAAATAATGTTACAATTCAAAAATATTGGTAAAATGGACAAAGTCACTATTTACAGCCTAAAAAAATATACTTGTATGTACATTCAACGTACTCGAAGAAATGCTACTTTATTTTAGTAAATGAACATGAATATTTCAAACTAAAATTAACTTTAAAAAGAAATTAATGGTCGCGTCCGTGGCGTAGTGGTCAGCATCTTACACTGCAAAGCGGAGGTCTCAGGTTCGATTCCTGGCTAGGGTACAGAAAATTATTACACTTCACATCCAGCGCTCTTTAATCAAAAGTAGTCGCTAACAATTAAAGTTTTTATGTCTGTTATTTCACTCCAATGTGACTTCTATGCCACACTGGGTCAGAAAGGGTTAAAGATAAGACATAATAGTTAAGACATAAGTTAGTTAATAGTTAACACATAACCTTTATGTAAAATATGTGAATTTTTACATGTGAAAAGTGCTAGTGGACAATGCTACCACAACAACAAATACAAACTTCACTAAACATAATGCGGTAGGCCACAAACTACAGTAGGACTTACAGAATTTTTTTTTCTGTCTGTTTAGAAGTTCTCCTGAGTATTATGAAGACAATCTTATTAAGATATTTATCTAGTCTTTAAAATATTAATGTAATTCTCAATCTGAGATCAGCTAGTTATTTTTGCAATACTATTTACATTAGCTCATAGAATAAAAGATACAATACAATCTATCTGTGGGAAACTTACCATACTAATCGGAAAATAAATTTTGACAAAGTAGTAGGCCTATTGTTGTTTAGGTCATCAGCTGAAAAGCTGGTTTGAACCTGTAGAGGTTTTACTAAGTAAACGAGGAGGTGGTTTACAATTACCTTCCTCACTGAATAGAAAAGTACGCTTATCATCATGCCCGGCCCTCTGAAAAGCACATATTTTCCACTCTGCAAATGATACCTTCACTTCATTCACCACAGGGTCTGGCTGTATAATGAAATTCATTACTTTCAGAGGAGATAACGCTGATTAGTGTCTTTTACACCTCTACCTCTTCTGTTCTTAAATGATTCAGTCATTTAATTGGCTAGCCATGTGATAAGAAACAGAACTATTTATTTTTGCCCTGCAACGAACAGATTGAGAGTAAATAATGTGACTCTCCGCCTGTCTGTTATGGGCAGAGTAGACCTATATCTCAACATTATTATTTCCTGAATGATGAACCTGAATTTATTCCTGAAATATAATTTCCTGAATTTTTAATTTAAACTACTAGGTATTTCCTTGACTAATAAAGTTTTTAACAATTAAAAATTTTTAATTAAATGAAATTAAGTGTTTAATTTATGAAGTGTGAAATAAACACTGATAAAAATTAAAAAACATAAATTATTTATGAGCTTAAATTTTATTGTACACAAAGAAATGAACAAATCAAATAAAAATGTGTAATAAATTAACCAACAAATTCACTGATAAAAATTTGCATAATGATATTATAAAGTTAAAAAATTGAATGAATATTTCAAAAGAAAACACAAAAAAATTTATTTTGAAGAGCGGATTTTTACAGAAGTTATGACGAGGTACCTACTTGAAGCTGACAATCACATTACATTGTTATTCAGCTATTGAAATTTATACTGAAGTGGGTTTTATATAAATTGAAAACGAAAAAAGGAAAATTGTAATTTATACCTAAAACACATCTTATACATTGAATTGTACTGTATTAAATATCTTAGTTCGATTTATTAAGCAATTAATTTAATTTTTTCTTTTAACTGTATGAGTCTTTATTAAAAAAGGCTTTAACACTTTTTTCTTTGAAAAAAATATTGTACAATCAACAAAATTACTCCATTTCTTTTCTCAGTAAACTGTGTTATACTTCATTTTTATTTGAAATCTAAATGATTTTTGATTTCATGTTAACCCACCGTGTTAGTTTAGTGGTAAAGTCGTCGCCGCGAATCAGCTGTTTAACAGCTGATTTTCGCAGACAAAAGTTCTTGGTTCAAATCCTAGTAAAGGTAGTTACTTTAGTACGGATTTGAATGCTAGACAGTGGTTACCAGTGTACTTTGATGTTTGGGGTTTAATTAACCATATTCTCTCAGAAATGGTTGGCCTGAGTCTGTATAAGACTAGCTCATTTACATATATCATCCTCTTCTGACAGGGTCATAGGTTGTTTATTGTCCTGAATTGAACAGATTGCAACGTACACACATTAGGGATTAAAAAAACATTAATGAACGTGACACATATAAGTTGTAACGAAAAGAGGAAGCAGAACTGATATGGAGCACCGACCTCATGACAGCGAGGAAGGACTGGCAGGGAAACTATCAACCAAACTTTTGCAGATACAAATTTCCTAGAATATTTTGATATTTTGGCATCATTTTGATGACTGTTAAGACCAATTTTAGTTAAAATCAATTTTGGGAGAAAAAGGTTCTTGGTTCAAATCCTAGTAGAGGTAGTTACTTTTATATGGATTTGAATACTAGACAGTTGTTATCGGTGTACTTTGACAGTTGGAATTAACCATACTCTCTCAGGAATGTTCGGTCTAAGTCTGAACAAGACTACAGCTCATTTACATGTCATACATATCATCCTCATGTTATTAGGGGATGAGGCTGCTTATTGTTCATAAATTGAACGTATTGAAATGTACACATATTAGGGATTAAAAAAATTCATGTTTATTTATGATCATTTAATAAACAACACTTACAAGTCATAACAAGATAAATTGAAAACATTACACAAAACACAATAGGCCTATTTGTTTCCTTTGGAAGTATAACATACTGTATATACCAACTTTTAGAATTATACAATATAGAAAAACTACCAAATACACATTAGATGACTCTCACCTGGCCAAAAAAGTCAATAGTTCCTCTTGGATATCATCCATCATGCATTATGTAAACACTTCAATGGACGAGGGTGTATTAAAAAGTCATTGAAAAATTGAAATGCCTTTATTGCTATAACTTTATTAGTAATGGATATATGCTTGACATATTAGAGTGAAATGATAGATTAAACTGACCCCTACTAACCAATATAACAACTTTTCCACATAATCACTGTTAATGGCGACAATTTACGCCAACGTACTATGCTTTGGAAACGGAAGAAGTCTAAAGATTTTTGACAGCATCATTTCCTCACCTCCACTATCACCTCTGCATCCGAAGAAAAATGCATGCCCTTAAGATGTTCCTTAAGCTTTGGAAAGAGGGAAAAGTCACAGGGTGCAAGATCTGGGCTATAAGGTGGATGAGGAAAAAAGTCTTGAAACCCAAGCTTCTCTAGTGTAGTATGCGTTTTCAGACTTGAGTGAGGATAAGCAAAATATTCTCTTTGTCTGGGCGAACTCTAAAAATCTGTCACTTCAGTTTTGATAGGGTAGTGACATATTGTTCGGAGTTGACAATGGAGCCATGTCCCAAAAATTCCATACAAACGATACCATAACAATCCCAGAAAACGGTAATCATGACTTTCCCGACAGGTGGCATTGTTTTGAATTGTTTGGTGATGGATGTGAATCGCCGCTAGGGTGACTTGTTTACAAAGAGTTCCAGTACATGATTAACCACTTTTGATACTGTCTGGTCTATTATAATAATAGTTATAGCGATGAAGGCATTACTTTTTTATACGCCCTCATAAACTAAATTTTTTTTATTTATGGTCGTTTCAAAAGCTTGGTCATTAGCGAATACAGTGGGTTATGTAACGTAGGGTTGTGACTTGTTATAATTTCCAGATCCTAGCCGGGAATCGAAACCGGGACTTCCGTGTGATAGGCCAGCACGCTACCACTACGCTATGGCTAAATTAAACTTAAAGATCATGTAAATTATATTTAACTCAGTATTAAATGTAAAGTAAATATTATGTAAACACTCTATTGCCAGCTTGTCACGACAACTCAAAATTGAAATTCTCCAGACATGCTGACTAAAGAATGAATGTATTGAGTTGAGACTGCGACTCGTAATAGTGCATGATAATATCATGCATCCATTCCTCTCAGATATTATCTGATCTGATTGATATTATCAATTGGACCTCTCAGATATTATGTGAGAGGTCCAGTTGACTTTTTTGGTCAGGTGAAAGTCATAAAAATCCTGTATTAATAAAAAATTGTCAATATTTTTTACTATTATTTTAAAAAATTCTGATAAGGGGCAGTTAACTTTGAAATCAAAGTTTGTTTTTGGCTAAATATATTGTGCAAATAGTTCTAAATAAAATAGTGTAATCTTTCATTATTCTATACTCTAGCCTACCACGGAACCGAGGTTATGATTTTTCTTAACTTTCAAAACACGTAATGTGTAATTTATGGGAAATGTTAAATAAATTTTTAAGGGTCATTACCATAGAAACACAGTAATAAATTGTTTTAAAAATTTTTCCAGTTGCCATTGTAAAAACGTTATTAGACCCTTTGAGTATAAAATTGATAACGGTGAGAAGGATGATAGATGAAAATGACTGATGAAAAAAATACCAGACCTGACCTGAATCGAACAGTCTTGTACAGACTCAGGCGTCTACACCGGGTTCCTCATTTACATGTCATACACATCATCCTCATCTCTTAGAGTCATGGGGTTGCTTATTATTCTGAATTGAACAGATTGCAACACATTAGGGATTAAAAAACAAAAAAAATCTGATGTGAAACACTCATATGACTTTCTCTTGCCAATGCAAATAATTAACAATACAACCTAACATTAGTAATAAAACATTAGAAATAAACAAAAAAACTACCTCAATAAACATAATTTAATTTAATCATGAGTGAAAGACACAAAATGAAAATCAACCTCAGTTTGGCATACAAATACGAAAAATCACTCTATCACGCTAAACTAGGCTCTGTAGAGAAAAATGCTCTGCATAAAAGTTGTAGATCTTTTAATTTCCTATAAATTTGATTATATATACTTTAGTTGTAAAACGTACACTAAGGCCGAAATCTTTAAAAAAAAATCATTTTTCTACACTGCAGGCAACTTTTACTCGACTTTATGTTATCATAATATTAAAATATTTTTAATATTCAATAAAACCCACCGGGTTGGTCTAGAGGTAAAGTCGTCGCCAAAATCAGCTGTTTAACAGCTGATTTTCGGAGACGAAGGTTCCTGGTTCAAATCCTAGTAAAGGTAGTTACTTTTATACGGATTTGAATACTAGACAGTGGTTACCGGTGTACTTTGATGGTTGGGGTTTAATTAACCATACTCTCTCAGGAATGGTCGGCCTGGGTCTGTACAAGACTACACCTCATTTACACGTCATACACATCATCCTTATCTCATTGGGTCATTGGGTTGCTTATTGTTCAGAATTGAACAGATTGCAACGTACACATATTAGGAATTAAAAAAAAAAAAATATTCAATAATCACTACTCAATCATCTATTATTTTGTAGTAGGTATAAGAATTTTTACCATTGAAACTATGAGAATTTATCACAGGCTGCAAAACATCAGTTACCGAGCCCCTTGGGGCTCGCGGGCTACTTGTTTGAGACCGCTCCTCTAGACCAACCCGGTCAGCAATTTAATTTGTATTTTTTTGGGTGACAATTTAATCCAATAAAATTTAATATTTTACAAACCTGAGTAGTTGAATCTCTTCTAGTGGCAACAAGAGGATGTGGTGATGTAGAAGAAGGTGGTTGTTGTGGTGTTGATGGCGTAGTGGCAGTAGTTGTAGTTGTGGTAATAGTACTAGAGGATGGTATGGGTGCCGTAGTCGCAGTTGGTGATGAAGGTGCCATCATAGCTGTTTTAGCGGTTGGAGTGGATGGTGTTGCAGCTTGCGATGGTGTTGTTGGTCCAATCGGAGAAGTTGATGGTGGCGTAACTGAACTCATGACTATTGTTGGAGGTGGAAGTGCCTGGGTACCGAAATCATTAGATGTTAAAAGAGTGGATGGAGGAATGGCAGGTGCTGAATCGGACGCTGTTGATGATGTTGATGGTCGCTGTTCTTCTCGATAATATTTTGGTGGTTCCGATGTTCTTGACTCGCGTCGTCTGTGGTGACGATGATGATGGTGATGGTGATGATGATGATGTTGGTGGTGAATTTTTGGTGGTGATGGAGTCGCTGCTGTAATTGAATCTCTACGACCGCTTTTTGCTGATTCTCCTGAACCTGAAAAAGTAATTATTTTAGAAAAATAGATAGATCGTTGATTATCTGGACATCAGTCATCCGGACCATCATCAATAAAAAAAATCCATATTCACTAGGCCTATCAAATATATGGACATACAATTCAAAAAAAAGTATACAATAGTTTAGTTTCCTTATTAAACTTGGCAACAGTGGAGACAATTTAGAGCAAAATTCAAGATTCTTTAAAAATTACTGTATAGTATTTTTACAAGTTCACAAAAATAAAATTCACAAAGTATTTTACCATAGTTTATTTTCATTAATTTATATAGTTTTTAAAGTCTATATTTTCCCCTTATTTTTATAATCTCTAGTACTCTAGATAAATGCAATAAATTTGTGTTTTTTAAAACTAAATTTTATGTTAGCCTTTAATAACTTTTTAAACATTTAGGTTACATTACATTGTTACCATTTACGTTACTGTATATAACGTTGTTATGGTACAGTGTATCAAATTACTGTATAGGGTGATTCAAAAAGAGCGCCGGTTTTGATATATCAAATTAAGAGATTAAGAGATTATTATTGAAAAACTGAAAATAAATACATCAACAAGTTCATCTTACCTTCCGATTTCATGTATGAAAAATGATGTCATGCATGTGTCCTCCTCTACTGCGCTGGCACGCATCAACTCTGTCCATGAAATTGGATATTACTGCACGACAAGTTTCGACTTCCATTTGCCCAATAACCCGTCGAATTTCCTCCTTCAAGTCATTGATGTTTCGGGGTTTATTGGCATACACCAATGACTTCAGATGACCCCAAAGATGAAAGTCACAAGGCGTCAATTTTGTTTGCGAAGATGTCATCATCCTGCCGTTTTCTCAATACCCAGTCAACAAACTGTCGTCTCTTCTGGTGGTCTGCCACTTTCAAATGTTGCGTCAACTGAATTTTATACGGGTGATATTTGAGATCGTACCGAAGAATTCTCCGTTCAGAAGAACATCATAAACCCAATTGTTGAGAACGGCGACGTATTGATTTTGCTGGGCTAACAGCCACACTGTCACGAACCAACGCAACGTTCTGCTCAGTTCGGCCAGAACGACGACGTCCAGAACTTTTAAGGTCGACTGTTGAACCCGTCTCAAAAAACTTTTTCATGAGCCTGCGAACTGTTGATTCATTCGGTGCTTCATTACGTCCTAGAGTACCGCGAAGTCGCCTGACAGTAGCCGCATAACTCTATCCACTCTGGTAAAATGTTTTGATGATTAACACTCGTTGCGCAATAGTAAACTTCTCCATGGTTAGACACAGACTGCGAGAGTACTACACTGCGAACAAGAGAAACTACAACTGAATCGTCAATCGGAATGTTCTCCAAAATAGAAATGAGGTCAAACAATGTTGCCAACCGATAAACAAATATTTACCAGCCGTTTAAAAACCGGCGCTCTTTTTGAATCACCCTATATTTAGTGTATTTGATTACCCAAAGTATTTGATTGTCAGAACCGTTCCTGGTCCCAGTTAGTTTGGATAATTGAAGCTCCATTGTAGATTAATTAATACATAATTCGTATTCAACAATAAATTAAACTACAAAAAAAATTGTTCAAAATTATTAAATACCAAAAAGTGGCTGTTTATTACGTAATGACAAAAGTATTTTAATATGATATCCTTTTTTAACTAGTTCATACAAGAAAATTCAAATTATAAGAGTACACAGAAAATCACATCTGTACTGTAGTCTGTAGTCTTACTGTACTGTATTGAATTTATGTACATCTCACTCCAGAGCAATTACAATCTGTTTGTATCACAGCATAGTTTGCAACTGTAGAACTTTTGGTGTTCCTGATTTGTTAATAATATTAAAACACCAGTCTTAGCATCAGCGCACATAGGATAAATAATTTCAACATAATAAAAATTTCCTGAAATAGGATGATAGGTCTTGATAAAATAATTGTCAGAACAGTATTGTTCTACTAAAAATTGAAATTGGTCTTAAACTAAACATTACATAGAGAAGTTGCTCATACTGAAGAATAAGGGTTAAAATTATCTTGGTGTAATTTTTAATATCAAAATCTTCTTTTACAAAAAAATTAAAAGTTGTCAAAAAGTAGCAAGAATTACTTTTTGAAGTTGAAACTACAGAAGGACCTCGATTTACCAAGTTAAAGTCTTTAAAATAGGGGGAATTTGTGCATTCTATGTACTTCATTAGGACTTAGAAGAGGAAATTAATCATAATATAGACATGTTACTGAGTAAACATGTTACTTGTAGAGAATTTAATTCTGAAGAGAATGATGTAAAATAAGACAATAATAGACAAACGCAAGTTTTAAAAAAATTATTTTTTAATTAAATACAAAAACGCATGAAAAATAGACAAGATCTGTTAAACTCTCTACTAACTTAATTAATGTACTAATACTTAAAAGAAAACACTTGTATTAAAATAAATAATGAGTTACTTACTGTTTATTTTAATCAAGTAAACATTTTTAACAACCATAAATTATCATACATCAAAAAAGTAACAGTTGCCATAAAAAAAAATAGCCACATCACAATTTTAGATGTTCAAAATTTTGTCTATTTTTCATGCGTTTTTTATTTAATAAAAAAATAATTAAAAAAAAATTATGTTTGTCTATTATTGACTTATTTTACATCATTCTCTTCAGAATAAATTCTCTACAAGTTTTGTATAAGAATTTCTTGTGTTTATTATCCATTTAACAAAGTTCATCTGCTTCAAACCTAAAAGAAACCTGTTTTCGGGACCAAGTTTTGCGTATTTCATCAGATATCTTAAGAATTACTGCAACTACAGGTCTGAAACCTGTTTTGTTCAATTTTTCGGTTCATTTTACATACGATACGGTAAAATTTATGCCTAATTTAACGCCCAACGAATATCTGTAGGGCTTCGTTTCAACGGGGTAACTGAAATTCTGACGAAATCTTTCACTCTGTATAACTCGGTAACTAATGATTTTCGGACCTATGATAATTTGAAGGTTTTTTTCTTCTTTTGTTGTGGGGAATCACGCCCTGAATTCTTGGAACCCTTTTACAGAACGCCCTGTATATTTGTTATACAAAAGAAATTTACTTTTTCATTTGTCAGGTTAAGTGTAAAATATTGTACTGAAACGTTCTGCTGAGATTACCAAAATGAGTGTATTGTTTTTATGAATTAAAAAAAAAGAATTGTTAGTCATACATTGACAATATTAATCTGTAACGTGCTTACCTCTTCGTGAAGTTGATGTAACGACAGTAGTTGAATCTCTACGTCCGCTTCGTGATGATTCCCCAGAACCTCGCCTTGTGGATGAAGCCATAATTACAGTTGATTCACGGCGAGAAGACCATAGTCGTGCCAAATCTGATCGGAAATCAGAAATGGCACTTGAATGACTTTCTCGTCGTGATTTTGTTGATGATGACTTCACGCCAGAATCAGCCGAGGATTCACGTCTTTTTCTCATACTAGTTACTTCGGTTGTTGATGATCTTGCCCAAGGTAATGAACGGGCTAGATCTGCGAGCGTTTCTCGCCTTATCAACTGAGACTCTGTAAGAACCCAATGAAATTCTTTAGTTACATTGCCCGCTTCGTATGCAGAATATATTTTTTAACATACACTTAAGTATTTCAATTAAAACAGGAAACCCTCTAATGAAATGAAAATCAATGTATTCAAGGTGTCTCACGAGAAACCGATAAACTTCTAAGGTGGTTTCCTCTCATCAAAATAATGAAAAAAGTTATATAAACATGTGTCCGGAAACGCTTCGTTAGCGAGTTACGGCTAGCGAAAGATTTTGCCCTGGGTTCAGAACATACGCCTAAATAAAGTCATCCTAGAGGTCTAGGAACCCAATTTTAAAAGTAGATTTGATAGTTTCTTATGTATTTCGATCCGAAAAATTGAATAAAATAAGTTCCAGAACCATACCTCCAGTAGTTTTTGTCATATCCAATGAAAAACGGACAAATCTGTGCATAAAAATACGTTTTTTTTTTAGGTTTGAAGAACAATAACTGTGTTAAATCGCTAATAAATGTAAATTTATTTAGCAAAACTTGTAGAGATTTTAAGTCTGAAGAGAAAGATATAAAATAGGCCAGTAATAAACAACCACAAAGTTTAAAAAAGAAGAAGAATAATATTATTGAACCGAATTTTAAACGCCTGTGAACTATTTAAGAACAACCAAGATGGTATCAGAAAGGCTACACGTGGTTTCATTAAACGCGCTAGATTGTGCAAAAATGACCAAGGAAATCATTTTGAACACCATTTGTAAGGTATGGGTATTGAAATAAAAGATTCAGCAATTAGGCTAAAATGTTTTGTGTTTACGAAGAACGTTGATTAAAAAGATATTGCATTTTCTGTCTTATTTTTCGTATGTGTTGATTTAATTAAACACAATGTTTTTTAAACTTTGTGTTTGTTTATTACTTGCCTATTTTACATCTTTCTCTTCAGAATTAAAATCTCTACAAGTTTTGCTAAATAAATTTACACATTTATTAGCCATTTAACACAGTTATTGTTCTTCAAACCTAAAAAACGTATTTTTATGCACAGATTTGTCCGTTTTCATTAGATATTACAAAACCTACTGGAGATATGGTTCTGGAACGTATTTTATTCACTTTTTCGGGTCAAAATACATTACAAACCATCAAATCTACTCATAAAATTGGGTTCCTAGACCTCTAGGATGACTTTATTTAGGCGTATGTTCTGAACCCAGGGCGAAATCTTTCGCTAGCCGTAACTCGCTAACGAAGCGTCTCCGGACCCATGTTTATTTCGTTATTTTGATGAGAGGAAACCACCTTAGAAGTTTGTCGGGTTACTCGTGAGACACTATGTATAATATCTTTTGTAAAGTTATGAACCATTATAATAATTGTTGCTATCCAAGTGTACTTAAAGTAACTTAAATATAATACCAAGAATTAATTGTTGACCAACACCTTAAACGAACCCATCTACATCATTAGGACATTTACCAGAACCCAAAACACCAACGTGTTCTATTGAACACGTCTTCACGTGCACAGTTGCTAATCTCCAATCAGGCACCTCTTTAGGTGGTGAATAAAGAAAGGTCACCAATACGGTGGGGACTGAAGAAATGAAATCCTCAGAGCAGACTAATATTAGCAGTTGTTGCCTTGCAGTATTGAAGTTAGTTCTTCAACCAATTAAATGCTACGGAAAGAAATCCTTGATTAAAAATTCCAGGTTTGGGGATGAACCAATGAACCTGCTCATCATCATCTGGAAAAAATCGCCTAAGAAAAAATAACTCAATAATTGTTAGCAGGAAAAACACGGACAGGATTAACAGAATATTAATAACTAGAAACAAAGTTCCTATATAACAAACTAAAACTCATTTTGTGTACCTTATAACTTATTCTAAGAGTGCCAACTACAATACTGAAGATTTGCTGCAACTTTGGTAAATCAAACTCTATCGGGAACTATCTTCAAAAGAGTCTGGCTACTCATGTTTGTCCATTCTCTAATATTCTTCAACCATAAACACTTCATTCATCCAGGTCTATTCATAATCTCAAATCTGCCCTCTAGAATAATTCTCAGAAGCTCACATTTATCACCCCTGTATAAATGATCAAGGTAAGGCAGTCTACCTTATTTTAATTATGCCTATTAACTCACGATCCACACCCATACGTTTCAAAACACCAATATTAGTAACATGATCAGTCCACAACAGTTTATTCTATAGTGATCAGAATACTGAATGTCGATTAATAAATTTTCCTCACCTTTGTTACCGCGGCCACCCTTTCCACCAGTTCCACTTCCTCCCCATTCTCTGAGGATATCTGTTAACTGTGCAAGAGAGGATCTCCGCCTTCTTGCTGTTGCTGGTGGAGATGTCTCCTGTGTTTCTGTTGGCGGTGATATGCTGGTTATCTGCGCAGCTGAGTCTCGTCTCCCTGCTCCCAGACGCTGTCTCAATGTTGATTCCTCTACTTGTTCTCGGACAAGATCGTCCCAACCGTTGCCTCCCTGCCATACCAAACCCACCTGGTGGCTCAGGATTGGAAGGTTGCATACAAAGCAGATTGCCGTCATTGTCCTAAATCAACAAAACATTATGCATTTGTATTAATAGTCATGCTTGATCAGTATAAAACAAAATTTTAAAATTATACAAGAAGATAGAATAAAAAAAAACATTATAGTTATCAAAATACCGAAAAGAAACACAAAACATCTGATTTTTGTTTCCTTTAAGTCAATAATTTTAATGATAACCAAAATGATATAAATACTTTAAAAACAATTACAATAAAAAACAATATGTAGCTGTTGTTTTTTCTTAAAATTCTCCTTTTAGTATACGATTCATTTGCCAATCGAACAGGTTTTTCAAAATAACTATCCAAAATTTTGACTGTATATCCACAGTGGATTTGAACAAGAACATTCATGTGTTTATTCATGTCTAACCTTTACTTGATCTACTTCACCTAACGTGTCTAACCCAACAGAGCTGATCTGTAACACTACACAATATTTAAATGGTTCTAAAATCCTTTAAACAGCTTAAATACAGGATATTCCTTAGTACTTCAGCAAGAACATTATGTGACAGCAAATGAACTAATTTGCAGATACAGTCAATTATTTTTTGCAACTTGTACATTTATTTTAAACAAAATACTGTCAGATCACAAGTAGTAATTAAAAATAAAAAAATACTGTAAAGAAATAAAATTAGGTTGGAGATTACCTAGTTAATTATAATTTATAAAAAAGTTTACTTTTTACAACATACTTATGTTTAATTACTTAAACAATAGCCTAATATATTCTTGTAACTACTTTCTCATGTTCTAAAAACTTGTTCTAGTCTATAGTATTTTTCATAGGTAACAATACGGAAATGATTTTTATGCAAGTGTTTGATTTCAATTATTTAAGTTGGACCTTAACCCACAAAAATACAAATAGTATATTAGTATCAAGATAACCTGATTTGAGGTAGTATGTGAAATTATACTTATCTAAAACAAAATGATAAGAAGAATATGGAGTTCAATATTTTATAAAACATTGGCTGTGGGTTCAAGAGAGGAAAGCTGATTGCTGGCAGCAGAAATAAGATTCTTGCAGGCTGTTTAAGTTTATTCCAGATTGGACAGGATTCAAAATAAAGATATTTGAGAAGAGCTGGGAGTCTAAGAATTGAGTACTAAAATCAGTAAGTACAAAAGGAGATGACGGGATCATGTTTACTGGATGCTCTCAGGCAGAATCCCCTTGAGGTACTGAAATATAGACTTAAGAGACCGTACGGTTGTGGATAGGCCTTGGAAGAGATGTTCAGAATTGGTTTTGCAGTCGGTGTGAACCGAAACAGACAAGTATGCCTATTCGTTGTGGAAGAAGCAAAAGAAAAATTATTTTCAATAAAATTTTATCAGTGGTTCATAATTTAACAATACAGCAGAAAAAAGGAAAAATTTAAAAACCAATTTATTTTATAATGAAAAATATAGGCATGCTTATAAACAAAAATTATTAATTGATGTCCATAACAGGCAGGCTGAGTGAATTATTTGCACTCGATCTGCTAGTTTCAGGGCTACGAAAATAGTTCAGTTTCTTATTAACATGGTCAGCCTATTATTTTATGACTAACTATTCAAGAAAAGAAGAGGTAGAAGTATAAAAGACACTATTCTGAGTTATCTTCTCTGAGAGTAATGCACTTCATTATACAGCCAGACCTTTTTGTGAATGAAATGAAGGTGTCATTTGGAGGGTGGAAAGTAGATGCCTTTCAGAGGGCCTGGTATACTGTTAATCACAGGCTAATTTTTTCACTCAGTGAAGAAGGGAATCGTAAACCACCTTACTTTCAGTTTAACTTAGTAAAGCCTCTAGAAATTCAAACCAGCCTTTCGGCTGATGACCTAAACAACAACAACAACGACAACAACAACAGCTTAGATAATGAACGTGCTAGTAGGTCTATTAAAATTACAAAGAAATGATATTGAAAAAATTAATTTTTGATAATTCTTTGAGAAAATTAATATTATTGTTTCATCGGTATAAGTCAGTACTTGACAAAAAATAAACAATGTAATTTAGACGAATTTAACTCGTTAGTTAACTTGTCTATTTGCTTTTACGTGATATTTTTATCTTGACAGAAAATGTATTTTAAAGAAAATAATCTTTCTATGAATACGTTTTTATTATTTGAATAATTTATACAAAAACATGCTGGAAAATAATTATTTATAACTTCAAAATGTTTATACGTTAAAAAAATGTAAAAAAGACTAGAAACAGTAATAATGAAGGTAATATAAAAAAAATGTAGCAAATATTTCGTGCCTGCCATAATGAGACGTGGTGTCAAAAAGCAAAAAAGAGAAGTGCAATTATTTTTAGATTTCATTATATATTTATATAAATAGATTAGATTTTACTTTTACTGCATGCATTACTAATAATGTACAAAAAGTTAACAAACATAATTCATAGTAAGTACGTAATAAAATAGCCTGATGTGCAGATTTTGTAAAATGTGTGCGAAAATTTTACTAAAGTTTGTAGAACAAAAAGCTGATACTTGTGTTGAATTTCTATCTAAGTACAATTACTGTGAATAACAAAATATAAAGCATTTCTGTGATGTAAAAGCTACTTATTTTAAGATTACAATTAAAAGAATAGCAATAATTTAATCAAAAATTAAAACAGAGCAAATTAAATAAAATCGATACTGTGAACGTAAACGACGTGTGTACTGTGTACAGGTTGACTCGTGATAATCCGACATTTTTGACAGTCCGACGCCACGTCGAATGATATCACTTTGCTTACAGCTGACAGACACGCTGACACTTGTTGTGACTTGTCACGACAGGTCCTTTTGTTGTTAGATAATGCTTCAGGAAACCGGACAAAGAAGAATTGCTCCAGGACAACTGGACAAGGAAGAATTGAGAGTTACATAGAGGCTTTGTATTTGCCAAAAATACAACTGCACTGATTCAGCTGATGGACCAAAATGTTATCAAGACATTGAACGCACATTACAAGAAGCGCCTGCTAATTGCTAGTAGAGGAATTTTACCAACGGTGGAGAGGGCAGACGAACCTAGGAGGTGGGGCTCTAAGGTGGCAGCCCTACCACTGGACTACCCAGCCCAGAGCTCGTAAGTCGGCCTGGGGAAAACTTTACAGTTGGCAAGCATCAAAAGTTAGCCTCGGATCAGGACTGGAATATTAGGAATAATATAACTGGACAGGTAAAGTAAAAAAAAAACAAAAAAATTGTCAAGTCTTTAACTCTGATAATATCTTGGGAAAAGTTTGGCCGCAAACCCACTCCTTCCAAAGAAATACGTCAGAAATAACTAATCTGAAGATAACAACAATGTTTCCGAGGCTGCGCTTACATATCGTGATGAAATTAATATTCCGCAAGAATCTGCAGAAGATTTGGAAAAAGAGTATTAGACGATTAACCTTGGTTCTGAACTGACAGAAGAGTAGATAATCCAGGAAGTTACGATTCATGTTATAGACAACGACCCGATTGAGAAGGCCATGGAGGTGAATTGAACAATCTTGATGATTGAACTAGATCTTGAACTTGAACTTGGTCTTGATGAAATTAACTCGCGATGAAGTTATGTCGGCTGGAAACACTTTGATACGTTGGTGCGAGGGCAGGGAACTCGACTATGAGAATATTTTAATGTTAAAAAGTATTCAAGAAAAAGCCATATCAGACTGTTTCCGTAAGAAGAGAAAGAAGGATTACAGTCTTTTTAAATCTATAAATACATATGTACGTATGTACTGTTATTTTTTAATTAATAAATTCTTATTAAATACATAAAGGCTAAGCCAACTGCTGTGAGCGCTGGGCTACGCATGCGCATACTTGACTTGGACCCTGAATATCCCTCCGAACTACAGTTAGATGTGCAGTCAGAGTGTTGTTGTAAATTGACAACATCTATTGTATTTTATAGGCATGCTGTTCCATTGTTGATTACATACGCTGCACTATTGCAGTACATACAAGACTATAATAATGCAGACACAGTTTTGCCCAATGCTCTCCTTACGAAAATCAGGCCATAGGTATTCATTTGTGTAAAACTATGCATATTTCAATATTTTTGTATCCTCAATGGCCGTGAAATATGTACTCAATTTGTATAGTAACAGTATACGTACGTATAGTAATGCATGTAGACTACATAACAACTAAAATTTTCTTGCCTTAAAAGTCAAATTTCAGTTTTAAAAATCAATCTTTGGTAATCCGAAATTTTTGATAATCCAACACCCCCTCGGTCCCGTAATTGTCGGATTATTGCGAGTTAATCGTACTTTGAAGTGGGAGTGGTCACTGAAATGGCTACTCATCTATAAAGAGGCGTGGTTAATGAAACCAGTCCCCTTTTCAACAAAACTATTAGTTAACAAATTATTATGCAGCAGAACCTTACTCACTATAATTAAAAATAGAAAATAAATTATTTTAATTTATTTAATTTGCTCTATTGTTTAAAATAGAAATATTAAAATAGATAAGCAGAATACTGAAGAAGAAGTCAGAGCGTAATCGAAGTTCCTCCCCCAATAACCGCATCTGGAAAGCATCATGCTAGAGAAAAAAGTAGTTAAGAGAAGTTCAAATTAGCAAAAATTTACAAACTCATGCTATATCTTCATGCAGACAGTCACATATTCATCCTTATCACTCGATCATAATCATCATCATCAACATCATCTCAATCATCAAAATTTATCATCAGTCACCATCAGTGATAAGCAATATCAATCTGCTGTGCTAAATTAGGTATAAATTTTAATATTATTTAATTTGTTCTTTTATGTTTGAAACAATACAATCCGAGTAAATAGATTTTTACTTATCTAACAAGTACTAAAAACAATATCCAAAATTTTTAGTTTTATCATATTTAATACGAACGACTTAAGAGGACCTGTAACAGGTATATAACGTCCTGTTATAGGTATCTAATGATGCTATTTGATACATGTTAAATTGAAACCTACTTACGACTCGTTTTCTCAAAAACTACTGCATAAGCAACTGAAATTTTACATGCCTAAGGTGAAATCTGCATTAAAATGGACAAATTTTGAGTCTGTGGAAGCTGTAAAAGAGAAAACGGCACGTGTCCTGAAGAAGCTGACAGAAGATGACTTCCAGCACTGTTTCCAACAATGGAAAATTCGCATGGAGCATTGTAGGGATAGAAAAGGAATGTATATTGAAGGTGACAATAAGTGATTATGTATAAAATAAAAATTAAATTTTTTTCAACGTTAGTCTCGTTATTTAATAGCCACACCTCGTATAAATAGTTCCGAGGAAAATTGAGGGTTCTTTGCTGATGTCGTATCAAGTGGCCAGGCGGCAGGTTTTTGGTTGGTAGGCGATTGCGGCCTCCTAAGGGTTGGACGAGGAAGCCTCAGTTGAGCCAACACTACTTCCCCCATCGTGAGGGAGTGAACTTGAGTTTTTCTCGCCGCCTCGGATAAAAAATAACGGAAAAAACAAATTCTGTAATATTTTGATCATTTTGTAACAAACTCTTTTCCCTCATCATACCCTAGAATTATAATTTTTAATTAGCTGTACGTTAGATGTAAAATATAGAAATGCAATTTTTATACTCTAAATTTTAATTTGATGGTAAAATTTTGATAAAATTTAGAATTCTCTAGACTGAATTTAAAAATTAATATCCTTAATATTCCATATATTTGACGTGAAAAATATGATCGAATCAAATCTGTATATATATTATTATTGTAATTAAATTATTGACACCGTATAAATTAAATTAGCAAAGCAGATTGAATTAGGTGTAACAAGTAAACGTTGACGCAACACCTGTAATGGCGGAGGCGGGGAGAAGGCATTGCCATGGTTCATTTCTCAAACAGCCGTCTGTAGTCCTGATCGTCTGAAACACAGTATAATACTGCACATAGTACTGCGTCATATAATACATAAATGCATTTCAAAGCACTGCACCATTTCCTCTATAATAATATATTATAAATATATATAATGTTATTCTGGAGTACAGTTTCTGAAGGAAAATACAGTTTATATTAATATAATAGTATTAAAATTTACATACACAAATATACATAAAAATTGAATTGAAGACAGTTAAAAAGTACATTAAAAAACATTTAGTTAGGTATAAAAAATATGAATTATAAAATGGAACACATACATTAGGAAAACATCAAAATATAATCTACACAATTACATTGTAAAAGGGCTTTATACACACATATAGGGAACATACATAAAATTTAAAAAAAGGACTTAAAATTTTAACATAGCACAAAAAATATTCTAAAGTAATTATAAACAAATTAGGATGTAACATTTACATCACAGAGTGTAACAAAATAATGGAACCCGCTTTTTATACTCCAATTCTGCTCATCAATACAATGAAAAAAGTTTTTGTTGACAAAGTTCAGAAAACGCCTTAATTTTCATCAATCTACTTACTATAATTTAATACTTTACAATTAATAAATCTATAATAATTCGAGAAAGCTTTATGAACCTTGATACACTTGTTCATAATAAACCTGCCCGTAACAGACAGGTGAACTGTCAAATTTTTTACACTCAATCTGTTCGTTGCAGGGCTAAAATAAATAGTTCTGTTGCTTATTACATGGTCAGCCAATTAAATGACTGAATCATTTAAAAACAGAAGAGGTAGAGGTGTAAAAGACACTAATCAGAGTTATCTTCTCTGAAATTAATGATTATCATTATACACCTGGACCCTGTGGTGAATGAAGTGAAGGTGTCATTTGCAGAGTGGAAAGTATGTGCTTTTCAGAGGGCCCAGCATGCTGATAAGGGTACTTTTCCACTCAGTGTGAAAGGCATGGTAAACCACCTCACTCCTCGTTTTACTTAGCAAAACCTCTACAGGTACAAACCAGCCTTTTGGCTGATGACCTAAAAAACAACATAATGAACCCACCGGGTTGGTATAGATGTAAAGTTGTCGCGGTAAGTCAGCTATTTAACAGCTTATTTTTGGAGACAGGTTCCTGGTTCAAATTCCAGTTATATACGGATTTGAATACTACGTAGGGACTACTGGTGTACTTTGATGGTTGGGGTTAAATTAATCATACTCTCTCAGGAATGGACGGTCTGAGTCTGTACAAGACCTCAAATACACGTCATACATATCATCCTCATCTCATTGGGTCATGGGGTTGCTTATTGTTCTTAAATTGAACCGATTGCAACGTACACACATTGTGTTATTAAGCCGAAAGGCTAGTTTGAACCTCTAGAGGTTTTAGTAAGTAAAAACGAGGAGTGAGGTGTTTTACTAATAGCTTCCTCACTGAGTTGAAAAAGTATGCTTATCAGTACGTCAGGCCCTCCGAAAAGTACCCACTTTCTACCCTGCAAATGACACCTTCACTTCATTCACCTCAGGGTCTGACTGTATAGTGAAATTCATTACTCTCAGAGGAGATAACTCTGACCAGTGTCTTTTACACCTCAACCTCTTGTGTTCTTAAGGGGGGAGAAAGTATAACTTATATTTTTATATTTTACTGATACTCAGAAACAATAAACTTTTTAGCACAATAAAAAAGTATATGTAATTGCATTTAGAAAAGTATTCTAAGTTTAAAAAATATTTACCCACACCCCTGCAATAAACCAAAATCGCGGATTTTAGCGCAATCTTAGAACGAACATATCTTTTTAATTATTTAATGAAATTTATTTACATTTATGCAAAATTACATGGAAAATTCTGCTCTATGATCTGTAAGAAGCTTTTTTTAAGATATCGTTTGTAAGGAACAAAATAATTATTTTGATTAGTAAACAAAAATTTACTTCATTTTTATGTAATTGAGCTAATTTTTAAAAAAATTACCATAAAGATTACAGTAAAAAAAGGCTATCAGATAACAGAATTTGAAAATGTGAACAATTAAAAAAAATTACAGCTCCACCTTACTTAAGATCAAAAGTTATGTTCCTTTTAGCATTTAAACTACACGCATAAAACATAATTTGGGGAAAACTACAAAAAAATTACTAAGTTTTAATAACTGAGACACCTATTTATATTAATGTTTATAATGTTAATTAACAACTACCGATGATAAAACAAATTATACCACCTATTTAAGTAAAGAATGGAGATTAATTTGGAACAAAAAAAGTTTTCGTGTAAAATAAAGGTAGACTCCCCCCTTAAATAGTTCAGTCATATAATTGACTGACTATGTGATAAGAAACAGAACTATTTTTGTAGCCCTGGAATCAACAGATCGGTGCAATTAATTTAACACTCCACTCGCCCGGTATAGGCAATTTTTTTACTATTTCCCGTTATGGGTATTTTTATTGTAATGTCGAAATTCTCTGTCTTTCTAGAAATCTCCTTAGATCCCCCTATACATATAAGCGACGCGATTTATTTACTGAGTTTTAGATTCGTTTTGTTTATGATTCAGTGATCGAACTGCGTAGTCCGTGTAACAGTGCGTTAGAAAAGGTCAACGTTTCTGTGTGAGTTACTGTGTATTGTTTAACGTTAATAGTTATTATAATTAGTTAGTTATTTATTAGAAGTAATTTAATTGTAAATTTTAGTCACTTTATTAATTGTAATTTTTAGTTTTGTAATAAATACTTGTAACTTTAAACTATAGCGTGTTAATGTTTTAATTTACCCAGATCCCAAAACGGACGTCAGAGATAAGTGGCACCATATATTTAATAATTACATAAATTTGTGTTATTTTTTCTATAAAATTGTTTAATCTCTCTTGAAGAGCCAATATAATAATGTAGTGTACTACTAGAATTAAAAATCTGGTGTAAAACACTCACTCAACTTTTTCTTGCCAATGCAAATATTGAACAATATTACCTCACATTAGTAATAAAACATTGGAAATTAACAAAAAACTGACCTCAATAAACATAACCTCATTTTAATCATCAGTGAAAGACGCAAAACGAAAATCGACCTCAGTTTTGCTTAAAAATACAGAAAATCACTCTTTCACGCTAAACTTCTGGTTCTGTAGAGAAAAATGCTTAAAATAAAAGTTGTAGATCTTTTAATTTCCTATAAATTTGATTATACACTTTTGTCTTTAAATGCATGCTACGGCTGAAATCTTAAAAAAATCGATTTTTTACACGTTTTTGTGACAAAAAAATCAGAAAATCGCCAATTACCGCTAAACTAAGCATTATATAAAACACGTTTCATATAAAAGTTGTAAAAATTTAAATTCTCTACAATTTTTCTATGATACATTTTTTCGCTAAAATTTATATTAAAGCCGCAATCTTAAAAAAACACTTTTATATTACGCGAAAACAGCCTGCCTAAGAATTTCAGCTGACATGACGCCTACCTTACCTTACAGAGCATAAAATTTTTAGTAAGCGAGGCAATTTTTAAAAAAAATCGTAGGTGCCGTTTTTGAGAAAATTGCAAAAAAGTGAAAAATGACACGAATAAACTTTCTAATGAAAAATAAAACATTTTTATGTTGATGCCAGATATTTACGGCTAATACTTAGTACTTACGGCTAATAAACTATATTACTTCCGGTTGACCGATTTTGATGAAAATGTTCGTGTCGAGTCCTCTAGTGGTATCTAACTTAAGTTTCAAGTTTCAAGTTCGTACGATGTTTCATTCTTGAGATATTTTGTTCACGCACACACAGACCAATCGCTAAAAACATGTTTTTTGGGTTCAGGGGGTCTGAAAACGTATAAATCCGGTGAAAACTCGATTTCGAACAATCAGCATGAAAACAATACTTTCCTTCCTATATATTCATATAGGCAAGAGAAAGTAAAAATATTGGTTGGCCTCAGAGTTGCGCATTACGTAAATTGATTTCAGAGAATCAGATATTGTTATAAATAGACAGAGACTCTTCAAAAAACGAAAAGAGATCTAAAACAGGTTCAGAAATAGAGGCCTGAGGAAATATACTTGGGGAAAACTCTGCAACACTGGGAGTGATTTATTCTAATTAGAGGCTTTCTAATGAAAAATAAAACATTTTTATGTTGATGCCAGAAAAGGCTAATAAATGGTCTAAGATCTGAGTAAAAAAAATATTTTATGTTTTTTTTTTAAAGATATACCTTTGCAGAATTTTTATTTAATTAGGTACTGAAGTACTGAATGAAATTTCCTTTTATACTCTAACTTTAAAGAGAACATTGAATAAGTTATATATTCTTTTTCTTTTTGGCCTTCATTCTAATATAAACAAGTACTAATTATTTACAACCTATAAAATACAATGTTTTACTTAAAGAAATCATATTTTATGATAAAATTTTACCGCGTTTTCATTTATTTCTTTATATAAAATAGTGTGTAATGATAATAAAAACACCTTGTAGCGTAAAATTCTTTACAACCGTGATATAATTTTAAAAAATGGTTGAAAAAAATAAGAAATAACGCGAAAAAGATGAGAAAAAGGGAGGAGGAAGAAGAAGAAGAGTAATGAGCTTTTATGTGTCTTCTTGTTTTCTTTTTTTTTTAAACATTCCCTTGCCCTTAAGGCTTAAGATGGGACATCACAATCACGACTGTAGAGAAAGTCTACTTTTCAAGGAAAGGAGTAACGCTAGTTGTATGGTGTAAGAGTAAGGGGTGTTGTTTGAAACGGAAGAGTGAGAGATAGATGAAGGGAGGTCCTGTAAAGTCCAGCTAGGATCCTGAGGGAACAATCATTATCCCGGGTAATGGCTCGTACCCCACACCGTTATTAATGCAACATCTGCCTGTTCCACTCCCTTGTTGTTACTGATCTCTCCGTTTCTCTAACTTAACTGTTCTCTCTCACTTACTCCCAAAATCTCCCGCTATTACGCTAACACTCTATTTCCTCCATCGCACCGTGATCCCTTAATTGTTCAACATCACGTTGTTCGGTCAGGTTTTTCTAAATCGCCTAACACCTTTTCACTGTCCTAATGCCCCACATATGTCTTGTATGATAAATAATACTGTACATTGACAAATCCACCATTTTTCTTTGTAATACTTAACACTTTTATAAAAGTTTAAATATGAAAAATTTTGAAAAATAATTCTTGATGTTATAAAATTGTCATAAATTAAACTCGAAGTTTCATTTGTGTTTATAATCTGCCCACGACGGGCAGGTGGAGTGTTAAATTAATTGCTCTCGATCTGTTGGTTCCAGAGCTACAAAAAATAGTTCTGTTTCTTATCACATAGTCAGCCAATTATATAGCTGAACTATTTAAGAACAGAAGAGGTAGAGGTGTTAAAGACACTAGTCACTGTTATCTGCTCTGAGTTATGAATTTCACTATGCAGCCAGACCCTGTGGTGAATGAAGTGAAGGTGTCATTTGCAGGGTGGAAAGTGGGTGCTTTTCGGAGGGCCTGGCATGCTGATAATCATACTTTTCCACTCAGTGAGGAAGGCAATTGTAAACCACCTCACTCCTCGTTTTTACTTAGTAAACCTCTAGAGGTTCAAACCAGCCTTTCGGCTGTTGACCTAAACAACAACAATCTTTAAGTTTCACAAAAATTTTGAATTAAAAAATTTTCTACTACAAAAATTTGGTGCGAAACACTCACTCGACTTTCTCTTGCCAATGCAATTAATTCGCAATATAACCTAATATTAGTAGGCTAACAAAACATTAGACATAAACAAAAAACCTAACCTCAAAAACCATAACCTCATTTCAGAAGTGTGAGTCGCAAAAAGAGCTTCCAGAAATGTTTGAAGATACTTTTTGTGTTATTATAAAATGACCCTAGAGAAAAAATAATCCCCATGTATTTTTTCACTTTATTTGTTTTCATTTACAACTGTGCGGTTTTGCATAACAAGTAAATACGCACACAATATATATTTTTAAATATGAGATTAGGTATGTCCACAATCGTGCGCTTTCTTTTTCAACTTGCGATTCGACATGCGATGTCGCATGCCTTAACGCATGCGCTTAGAGGCATACCACCTTCCCGCACTCGTTTTGAGAGCTTTATCTGAAAAAAGAACATTAGATTAGAATTTTTTCTATAATAAGAATATTTTAAAAGTTAAATCTCATGCCGTTTTAATATGCCGGCCATTTTTTAAAAAAGTGCTTATTTGGCTCCACGTAAAGTTAGGGAAATGATTTTTGGGCTGAACCATGGATTTTCACAACTGTATTATGTCAAGCAAAGCGTTTATTATATTTTTAAATAAAAAAATCGTTAAATAATTCAAAATGAGCTACGGAATGAGTTGCAGAAGGAAAAACACAGAAGTTTGTTTTTCTAAACGACTATACTCGGAGCGGGTACCGCTATAGAGCGCAGTTTCCTCTCAAGAAGTTTAGAGGTAATAAAATTTTCTATTAACACCACATATCTATTTCTAATTACACGTGCAAAATATGATACATGGCACAATACTGCTGTAAAAATGCATGGCTAAGTCCAAAAATCATTTCCCTATCTTTAAGTGAAACCAAAATAAACTTTTTTTTTAAAAAATGGCCGGCATTTTAAAATGGAACATTAGACTTCTATTTTTAAATTCTCATACAGAGAAAACTCTGATCTTCAACGTACTTAAACGCCGTTCTTTTATGAAAAGCCTGAACGGAGTCACGAACGTTTAAAAACCACATTAACGAAAAACCGGTTAAAATCTGAATACTCTTTATGCGTAAATTGCTGCATCTCCAACTAGTTTCAAAATAAAATAATCTAAATCAAACCAATAAACGCAGGAAAGAAAAGGCTTTAATTTATTGTAGTGTTCAAAAATATTCGTTGTTTTTTTTTAAACAGAGCTCTTCAAACGAGTGCGGACAGGTGATTGGTATGCCTCTAAGCGCATGCGACAACACACGAGTGTGGACTTAGCTATTAGACGTCAAAGAAGGATATTACTTGTTAGTAGGACTGCCGTAGTTAATTACTAAAAGTACCCTTTTCATAATTTAATTATTACGAGTAATTAATTCATAATAGTAATTTTAATTACTTTTTATGTTTTTATTAATTTAATCAAATTTTTTTATTTCGTTTCAGTATGTAATGTGGACTACAGTGAATTTAGTTAACCCAAGTCTCTGCTCCACCTCCTGCTGAGCCGACAATAAAGATTGCCAAGTAAATGTGGAGAACTTAGTTCGCGAATCAATGGTTGCAATAATATACCATGTATTAATGTTTCAAAAAATACAAGTTTGATTCCCTGCTATGACCAGGAAAATAAAAGATAAATCAGTGTACAGTTTTAAAAAACCACCTTACAAAACTAGTGACCTAAAATATTGATGTAATTTGGAAAGAATATAAAGAATAAATAATTGAAACTGATATGATGTGGAAATAAAATCTAAGATTGAAAAAGAACATTATTAGGTGGTGTTCTTTGGGGGTAAAGTTCTCCAATCATAGAAATACCAGTAACAACAGAATGAAGAAATTGATACAAGAGAAAATGTGAAAAGCTCCATTCTATTGACAAAAGGGTTCAATTTTGACTAGATTGATTGATTAATGTTGACACTAAATCTTTCTTTTTATTGTTTGCTACCATCAAATCAGTCCAATCCTATAATTTTTATCATCCTCCATTTTATCCATTTATTTTATAACTAAAGAATAAAGTAAATTATATTTTTCAGATTTTCGGCATCATTTTTTAAAGTTTACTTTACTGGATTATACCGTAGATAATAAAATAAAAAATTCACACGACTTTCTCTTGTCAATGCTAATTATTACCAATATAACCAAACATTAGTTATAAAACATTAGAAATAAACAAACAAATTTAACCTCACAAAACAAAACCTAATTTTAATCATGAGTGAATGATGCAAAATGAAAATCAACCTCAGTTTCGTTTAATAACACGAAAAATCACTCCTTGACGCTAAACTAGGCTCTGTAGAGAAAAACACTATGAATAAAAGTTGTAGATCTTTTAATTTTCTATAAATTTGATGATACTTTTTATATACTTTTGTCGTAAAATGTCTTTTGTCGTAAAAATACTAAGACCGAAATATTGGTAAATTTGTTTTTATAGATTTTCATGAAAAAATGAAAATCACAAATTACCGCTAACCTGAGCATTATACAAAGAAATTTTTTAAATAAAAGTAGTTGTATATTTTTAAATTGTCTACAGCTTTAATTACACTTTCACCTTAAAATACTTTTACCTTAAAGGCCGCAATCTCAAAAAAAAACAATTTTTATCTACAAGAAAACAGCCTTCCCAAGAATTTCAGCAGACATAGCGTCTACCCTATCTTGCAGAGCATAAAAAATGTAATAAATAAGGCGGTTTAAAAAAAAATCGTAGGAGCTGTTTTTGAGAAATTCGCAAAAAGTGAAAAATGACATGAATAAAAATAAATCGGTTGACCGATTTTGATGAAAATGTTCGTGTCGGGTCCTCTGGTGGCTGGTGGTATCTAACTTAAGTTTTAAGTTTCAACTTCGTACGATGTTCCGTTCTTGAGGTATTCTGTTCACCCACCGATACACAGACCAATCACTAAAAACATGTTTTATTGGGTTAAAGGAATCTGAAAACGTGTATATCCGATGAAAACTCAATTTCGAAAAATCGTTATGAAAACAGTACTTTATTTTCTATATTCAGTATTCATATAAGCATTTTTTTTTTTTTTTTTTTTTTTGGTTTGACGTCCGACTGTTCTGCGATTACTACTAATGGAGACGGTGAAGGATGAAATCATTTTTTTTGTAACGTATGAAAATATGCCGTGCCTGAATGGGATTCGAACCCAAGACCGCATGATGAGAGGCGAGCACGTTACCAACTACGCCAATGCGGCCGGCTCATATAGGCTAGGGAAAGTAATAAACTAAAAAAAGCGCACTGCATGACTGAAACTAACAGACTTACCTAAGATAAACCGGTATGTTAGTTATACTTTCAAACGTTAGATTTTAGAATAGTTTATTTACATGAATGAAAATTTCAGGTAACATAGTTGTTGTAAGGATTTATGCTGAAAAGTAGGGGTTTAACGAGGGGTAGTTTTAAGGGTAAAGAAAGTTAAGAGGCGAACGTTATAGAAGGCTGTTCTAGAAGTAGAGACTGATTTAAGCTCATTATCTCGTTGATATTTCCTAAGCTAAAAGCCACAGTCAACTTAAATTCAGTTTCTATACACCTGTGTTCCTTAATAGAATGGATTGAAGAAGCAATGTTGTTAAAAGAATAAGCATTTGTCAACCAATAATTTATTTGTTTTTATTTTTATTCTATCAAAGAGTATCCGAGTTTAATAAAATTTTAAGAGGTAGCGTATATAAAAATAATTGGATCTGCACTAAATTAAGAAAGAGACAAAAATATTACCCAGAAAACATGGTTTCTTTGACGTTCTATTCATTATTTTCCTTTCGATAAATTTAGATGTTCCTTGATATATTTTCATTTTGAAAACTCACGAAGGACGCAAGCCTCTGAGGATTTGAATAATAAAATAACCATACATAAATTTAATAAATAATTTTAATTTTAAATAAAAAGTAACATAGTATTTAATGGAGTGAAAAATAAAACAAAAAAATCTGATGTGAAACACTCATAAACTTTCTTTCGCCAATGCAAATAATGAACAATATAACCTAACATTAGTAATAAAACATTAAAAAAAAACAAAAAACTAACCTCAAAAAACATAATTTTAATCATGAGTGAATGATGCAAAATGAAAACCAACCTTAGTTTGGCTTAATAATACGGGAAATCACTCTTTCAAGCTAAACTAGACATTTTAGAGAAAAATGCTTAAAATAAAAGTCATAGATCGTTTAATTTTCTATAAATTTGATTGAAACTTTTGATATGCACTTTTGTCGTAAAATGCATACTACGGCCGAAATATTAACAAATCCATTTTTTACAGAGTTTCATGAAAAAAAAAACAGAAAATCACTAATTATCTAATCTCACACCGGTGAAATACGACCTCGACGCGATTAAAATATCCAGGCCGAAAAACGAGTCGCGTCGTGCATGTTTGCGTATTGAGGAGACTAGACCTCGACGCAACAGTTCAACTTTTTTTTTTCGAGGAAGCAGTTAAAATGGTTTTGCTATTTGCAAAGGATGGAGAATGGTAGGTGGTTAAAGAGGGTATGGAAATGGACTTCAGCCAGTAGAAGAAGGAGTGACATGGTTGGATGAGGTGCAGGAGGCAAAGTCTTTGGGGCGGTTCTACGATGGAGACTGGCGAGACAGAGAAAGGTGGTGCTTAGAAAGTGAGAGATACACTGGGCTGTAAATCCTCGCATGAGTATATGATTTTAATAAGTTCTTATAAATTTGTTTATCATTTATTATTCCTTGATCCCCAAAGAAATAGAGCAAAAATAATTTACGGTGCGAGGAATTAAAAATGAAAGCATAAAATTAAAACTAAATTACAATTTCAGTAAAATTCTTTTATTGATATATGATATTGATGAGAATTTAGAACGAGAGACAGACATAAATGAATTGGTAAGGGTGTTGATACAAATGGTATAATTTTATTGTTTTATTTGATGTGATGATGGTATGTCCTAATTGGCTTTTCCGAGGGTGGATCGGGGGGGGGGGGGGGTGGAAGGGAAAAACGAGATACAAAATACGAAATAGATCATGACGGATGTGGGATGTTCGACTGAAGTGAACAACGGACGACAGCCTCGTATAATTGTACGCTCATCTGTTACTAATAGTTTCAACTGAACGGTTAAATTGGTGATTCGGATGTCGTTTTTGTCACTTTTTGTTCCAATGTAATTAACGTTTGTTCGTATGTAAGAGAAAGTCTTAAACTGTTCAGCAATGTTATTTAAATTAATGTATTTTGAAACACTATCACACAATTACATTATTCTCTAGAAGAAAAGTGTCACTTTGTAAATTTATTTAAAAGACCAAATAAATAAACTCAAAATACATCTATATTAATATTATAAAGAAAAAGCATCTTTTTATGTGCGCGCTATTTTGCAAAACTACTCAACCGATTTTCATGAAAATTTGACAGCATATTTGTCACAACATATTAGCATATTTGTCAGTAACAGTTTACTTTTAAATTTTGAAAAATGATAACCCTAAGTGTCCTAATGAAGATTTTCATAAATATGTATGTATGTGTGTGAGAATGTACTGTCCTTGAAGTTGATGAAGACGTTTGAAGTTGTCGAGAGACGTACCGGGGGGAGGGGGAATGATCAAAATGTCTTTATTTTGTTATTTGTGTGTGTGTTTTTTTGTACTATTTTTGAAGTACAGTACAATACATAGGTACGTATAAAGACTAACGAGAGACGTACGTGGGGAAATTTAGTGTGTGTGTTGGAGTATACAGTCGACAAAATTTCTATTACATAAATTTTTTAAAACAAAATTGAATACACATGTTTCGGATGCGAAGGGGCGTGGGTATGCTAGTAAATACATAAATATACTTATAAATATTTACATTTTTTCGTTGATTCGGGGAAAAATTGTGATCACTTGCAAACAAACTCCACAATGAAGACTGAAACGACGTTCGAGTAGGCCCATGAAATATATTCCATTTAAAATTTTATTTCGTAAAAATAAAAACTATTAAAATAAAATTACATTATCCTGATAAAATTTATTTTTATTTGAAACACTGATAAAGGGTGGAGCTTTCCTGTAAGTAATTAAAGTTTCTGTTCTTTAT
Organism: Catonia carolina; assembly: GCA_035578175.1. NCBI lineage: Eukaryota > Metazoa > Arthropoda > Insecta > Hemiptera > Achilidae > Catonia > Catonia carolina. The sequence continues at coordinate 28,898,716 of JAQMRL010000006.1, forward strand.
ACTTCACTTTTAATTTTTTTGGTTGTTGTAGTCTCTGAAAATTGTAAAAATCGAATAAAATTAAAAAATTTGGTGTGAAACATTCGACTTTCTCTTACCAATTTAAATAATGGAGAGTAAGACCTAATTTTTGTTGTTTTTTAGGTCATCAGTTGAAAGGCTGGTTTGAACCTCTAGAGGTTTTACTAAGTAAAACGAGGAATGAGGTCGATTAAAATTGTCTTCCTCACTGAGTGGAAAACTATGCTTATCAGCATGCCGGGCTTTCTGAAAAGCACATATTTTCCACTCTGCAAATGACACCTTCACTTCATTCACCACAAGGTCTGGCAGTATAATGAAATCCATTACTTTCAGAGGAGATAACTCTGATTAATGTCTTTTACACCTCTACCTCTTCTGTTCTTAAATTATTCAGTCATATAACCGGCTGACCATGTGATAAGAAACAAAACTATTTATTTTAGTCTTGCAAGGAACAGATTGAGTGTAAATAATTTGACACTTCACCGGTCTGTTATGGGTAACCTTTATACATACCAAATTTACCCTTTATTTACATTGAGAGATTAGTTACAAATAGTTTTATATTTAGATTAAAACTATTAGAAATAATGAATTAAGAATGTGATTAAATATAATGTCTAACAATAGTGAACTTAAACCCAACAGATTTGGTGATTTAATAGTTATATATGAGCCTGGTTAAAATTACGGTTTCTGTTCTAAATGATTATTAATTACAACCAGTAAAGGCACTGCGTAACTAAATACCCCTAAAGGTCTATGTTATTACATCCTAGGATGTAACAGTGTTAACTTGTATTAATTATAATTTGTCTAATAACAAAATCACCGTACTATAAAAATCACTAAGAATAAAAATAATTATCTATAACTATACTAATATTATTAAGTAACATTATTGTTTGTTTATTTTTACGAAATATTAATAGAAACTGTCCATAACAGATAGGTGGAGTATTAAATTATTTGCACTCAACCTGTTAGTTCCAGGGTTACAATAGATGGTTCTGTTTCTTATCACATGGTCACCCAATTATATGACAAAAGGATTTAAGAACAGAGTAGAGGTGTAAAATATGGTCAGAATTATCTCCTCTGACAGTAATGAATTTCATTATACAGCCAGACCTTGTGGTGAATGAATTGAAGATGTCATTTGCAAGGTGAAATATATCTGCTCTGTAGAGGGTCTGGCATGCTGATAAGCATACTTTTCAACTCAGTGAGAAAAGCATAAATCACAAGAACTGCCAATAACAATCAGGTGGAGTGTTAAATTATTTGCACTCAATCTGTTAATTCCAGAGTTACAAAAAATAATTATGTTTCTTATCACATGGTCAGCCAATTATATAACTGAAGCATTTAAGAACAGAAGAGGTAGAGGTGTAAAAGACACTAGTCAGAGTTATCTCTTCTGAGAGTAATGAATTTCATTGTACAGCCAGACCTTGTGGTGAATGAAGGGGAAGTATCATTTGCAGAGTGGAAAATATGTGCTTTTCAGAGGGCCTGGCATGCTGATAAGCATACTTTTCCACTCAGTGAGAAAGGCACAAATCTTAGAAACTGCCCATAACAATTAGGTAGAGTGTTAAATTATTTTCAGACACTCTGTTGGTTCCAGGGTTACAAAAAATAATGCTGTTTCTTATCACATAATCAGGCAATTATATGACTAAAGCATTTAAGAACAGAAGTAGAGGTGTAAAATACACAAGTCAGATTTTTGTCATCTCTGAAAGTAATGAATTTCATTGTACAGACAGATACTGTGATGAATGAATTGAAGGTGTCATTTGTAGGGTGGAAAATATCTGCTTTTTAGAGGGCCTGGCATGCTGATAAGCATACTTTTCTACTCAGTGAGGAAAGCACCTCAATTGTAAAGCACCTCACTCCTCGTATTACTAAAAAAAACCTCTAGAGGTTTAAACTAGCCTTTCGGCTGATAACCTAAACAACAAAATTAGGTTATGTGTTTTTAATTTATATTATTCACTAAAATTGACTTAACATAGTGTAGTATGACAAATTTACTGGACATCTGGAGTTGTTTATTTTTTGAGTCTATTAAAATAATAAACATCTCCAGCTGATTGAAAAATTAATACTTTAAAATTATTTAATTCACATTGACAGAATTATTTAAAAGTTATTTATTTTAGTTACTAGGCAACTAAAGAAGAAGAAAAGATTTTGTACAAATTATTTTAATGGGGGACAAGACTCTAAACCGAACGGGCGGGTCCCTCATTCGTTCATCAAAAATATATTAATATTAGAAGTGAATTTATTTAAAGTTAAAAAATATATAGTTATACAAGAAGGACGTTAAAAGTTAATACATATATACATAATAGACAAAGACTTGTTGTTTTCGTATAAATAACAATTAGGTTACTGTGAAAATAAAATAATTTACTGATCATATGTTTATTCAAATAAACAAATTTATTGATGATATATTAATGTGATAGCATAGAAATTGAATAATAAACAATTAATACACTGATTACTATTACTTATGATAATTATAATTAAAACGAGATTCAATAATTAGGCTGCAAACATAACATAGTAATGTTCAAGGATTTTAATTACATAACAGAAAGGATGATGATGGTAAATGTTTTAACTATGCAATCTAATTTAACTATCTCTTAAAATAGGTTGCATTTTTCAATATTTACAATGGCAAGATAAAGTTGTGTGAGTGTTTTATATAATATTTTTTTAAATATAAAAACGAGGTTGGTACAGGACTTAAACAAAAATAAAAAAATATACTATATCAATCTCATTTTTAAACGAAATTTTATATTTTTTTAGTGTAAGGGTTTTGCCCGTCAGCCTTGTTTAACTCGTTTACTAAACAAATGTCACCTGAAAGAAATGACAGCTTATAATCATGTCACATGAGTAAACCTAGACTTAAAATTCAAGCAAAAATAAACTTGAAATCCACGTGTGATATTAGTATTAAAAATCTGGTGAGAAACACTCACATGACTTTCTCTTTCCAGTGTAAATAGTAAAATATATAACCTACGTTTTATGATTAGTAAACAATGTAAAATGAAAAACTTAACCCAATTTTAATAATGAGTGAATGACGTAAAATTAAAATACACCACTGTGGACTTTTGAAAATACGGAAAATAGTAATTGACGCTAAATTAGGCTCTTTAGATCAAAATGTTTCAAATAAAATTTTAGATATTTTAATTTCCATACAATTTTGTCGTAAAATGCAAATAATTTTACAATAAAAAAAAATTAATAATAATAATAATAATAATAATAAAAGTAATTATTATTATTATTATTATTATTATTATTAGCCGTAGAGCTCCCGAAGTGGAAGACGCTGAGCATTATTCACGATCATTGATTATTGGACTTGGTGTTTTTCTTGTTTGCCCACCAGCCTTTCATTTTCTGAGAAAAATCAGCTTTTCTTTCCTCACTCCATCTTGTTCCAACTCTTGGAATTTTAACCTTTGGAATAATCTCCCATTCATCAATTTTTGTTCTAAAACAACTTCGATTGGTAACTTCATTATCAGTAATGTTTGCCAGAACTAGATCTTTCTTAACGTGTCGAATCCATTCCCCTCCATTGACAAGCGAAGCTACATATTTTACCATTTTTTTTGTAACTCTATGATCAGGAAGCCTCATGATATGACCAAAAAATTTAAGACGTCTTCTTCTCATGTCATGTAATTATTATTATTATTATTATAATTAATAATATTATAAAAATACTAGCATACCCCGCGCGGCTTCGCACGCGAAACATGTGTAATAACAAACTATTTTTAAAATAAATATGTAACAAATTGTGTAGCTGCTAATCGACTGTATACTCTAGCGCGCGCACACACAAAACGATGCTTTGATAATTTCCTCCGCAGTTGTCTCTCGCCTTCATCAAGCCCCTTCGTCTACTTCAAAAGCAATACTGACTCACATGTCCACACACACACACACACATACATATTTATTAAAATCTTCATTAGGACCCTAAGGGTTATCATTTATGAAAATTTAAAAAGAAATTGTTGCTGTGAGTATAATATGAATATGCTGTCAAAATTTCAGAAGTTCTGGAAATTAGCCTGCACAACAGAAAACGCTTTGTCTTTATAATATTAGTACAGATTATGAAAAATATTATAAAATATCATTATTACAATCCAATATTATATTATTATTATTATTAGAAATACTATTATATTAATCATAATATATTGTAGTAATAATAATATTAATAATTAATCATTTAATAAATTTTTTGGCTTTAGTACTACGGCCACAATATTAAAATATTTCATTTTTTACTAATTTTGGTAAGCCAAATACAGACGATCAGCTGAAGCAAACTGTCTGATTGTGAGACGGAGGAGGACAGCGCAGTACATGCAATTTAAGACCAGAAGATGGATACCAGAGGAGGGGATCTGGAGGTCACCGATTTCTCCAAAAAATCTCGGTGATTTTATGATTGCAGAAGAAGAAAGCTGGAAGGCCATTGAGGAGTTCATACTGAAGGTGATGAAGATCAGAGAAGCCCAGTTGCGTTGGTCCCAAAAGAAATCACAGGAAAATGGGTGATAAGAAGAGAAATTATCCAGCTAATAAAGAGCCTCCGGCAATTTTCGACTGCAGAAGATGGATACCAGACGGAGAATCTGGGAGTCACCGATTTCTCAAGAACATCTCTGTGATTTTATGATTGCAGAAGAAAAAAGCTGGAAGGCCATTGAGGAGTTCATACTGAAGGTGTTGAAGATCAGAGAAGCCCAGCTGCGTTAGTCCCAAAAGAAATCACAGGAAAATGGGTGATAAGAAGATAAATTATCCAGCTAATAAAGAGCCTCCGGCTATTTTCGATTGCAGAAGATGGATACCAGAGAGGGAGGATTTGGGGATCAAGCTTGAGTCACCGATTTCTCCAGAAAATCTCTGTGATTTTATGGTTGCAGAAGAAGAAAGCTGGAAGGCCATTGAGGAGTTTATCCAGAAGGATGTGATGAAGATCAGAAAAGCCAAGCTGCGTTAGTCCCAAAAGAAATCACTCAAAAAGAGGGAAAATGGGCGATAAGAAGAGAAATTATCCAGCTAATATAGAACTTCCGACTTGTTCAGATTATATAGAAAAATATTCAATGAAAAATAATTGATTTTTATCGAAACCTAGAGGACATTTGTGAAACTTGAAAACGATATAACCTGAAGAAAATTGAAATAAAAATTTGCTTAAAAATATTTGAGAAAACCAGACATCTTTTCTCTTGTTTTCAAGAAATATTAACACTATTGTTAAAGAAATAACAAACCAAGATATACTAAAACTTGTTATTCATAACTTATAACTTCTTTTTTTATTATTTTTCATTTTTATCAAATCATAAATTGTAATAAAAGATATAAAAAGGGTACGTTCATGCGATATTAACTTCAGTCCTATTCCAAAGATTGAGTATGAAGTAGAATTACTCGCCAAAAGCCTTTTAAGCCTTAAGGGATGCATATACGAGTACTACAATGTAGCAATAAAGGTTAGAAAACTCTCTCTTACGTATTTAATATATTTTATTAACAAACGATAAAAGTTAAGTATTGTATATGACTTGACTTTGAAATATTTTAGTGAAGCGTTTAAAATTGAGATTAGACCCTATAAGATATTTTAAGAATTTTATAAACGCGTAAAGGTATTTAATTAAAATATTGTAAAGTTAAAAGTTGTTTTGAATTTAACTGAAAATGTCTTGTTTTATCACTGAGCTATATAGAGTTTTATTATAAAAAATCTGGTGTGAACACTTAACACAACTTTCTCTTGCCAATGCAAATAATGAACAATATTACCTAACATTAGTAATAAACCATTAGAAATAAACAAAAGACTAACCTCAATAAACATAACCTAATTTTAATCATGTGATAAAAATCATGTTGACCATGTGATAAGAAACAGAACTATTTCTTGTATTTTATGGAACTAACAGATTGCAAATAATTTAACACTTCACTTGTCTTTTATAGGCAAGTACCTTTGCTTTGAACATCTAGAGGCTCTACTAAGTAAAATGAGGATTGAGGTATTTTACAATTGCCTTCTTCACCGAGTGCAAAAGTATGCTCATCACCATACCAGGCCCTCAGAAAAGTATCTACTTTCCACCCTACAAGTGATACTTTCACTTCATAACCACAGGGTCTGGCTGTATAATGAAATACATTACTCTCACAGAAGATAATTCTGATTAGTGCCTTTTTTACCTCTTGTGTTCTTAAATATATAATTTATTTATTTGGTAGATCATGTGATAAGAAACAGAACTATATTTTGTAGCTCTGGAGCTAATAGATCGCAAATAATTTAACACTTCACCTGTCTATTATGGGCAAGTATCTTTGCTTTAAGATCTAAAGGATTTACTAAAAAAACGAGGAGTGAGTTGGTTTAAAATTCCCTCTCTCACTGAGTGGAAAAGTATGCTCATCACCATCAGAAAAGCATCTACTTTCCTAAAGGGTCTGGCTGTATAATAAAATTCATTACTCTCAACGGAGATAACTCTGATCAGTGTCTTTTACTCGACTACCTCTTCTGTTCTTAAATGCTTCAATCATTTATAATTGGTTAACCACGTGATAAAAAATAGAACTAATGAACACTCCATCTGCCTGTTATCGGCATGCACTAAAATATTAAAAAAGTTTGTTGTTTTACAGTTATATTTTAAATTGCTGAAATTAAATGAAATTTACTTTTTAAAGTTGGTAATACTTTGCGTAGTTGACTGGCAAATTTGTTTATACCACTATAATAAAAGAAGATATTTTGAATAATGAAATATCCTTAAAGATAAATTTATCAATGCAGTCAGTAGTACAACTGGAAAAATATCTAAGCAAACATTTCGGCTTGAATAAATCTTTTGAGAAAAGTCGCGTACGTGTTGTAAAGATAAATTGATTTTACTTTTTTGTCTGAACAAGGAAAATACTAAAAAAGGTTCTAGACTGAGAGCTTCTTAGAGAGCCAGTTGTCCCAACTTCTATTTATTGACTTACGGAATGGACTTATCAGGGTGAAGAAAGAAAAGGCGGTTAGTCTCCTAAAAATGGGGCAAGGGAAGCCTCTAAATAAGCTGCAATTTTACGGGGAAGGAACAGCTGAAACCCTCATTTTGCCCGAGGGACGTGGATTGCAAACTTTGTGACCGAGAAACATCGAATAAACATATCGTTCAGTGGACAACCCTTCATATTCTGAAAAGTTTCTCCCTCTTATATAGCTTTTAGTACTATACACACTTAGTTCATCTAATTCAATTTTATATAGTGCCTACTTGCTTTCATTTATATAAAATATTAAATTGGTATAAAATATTATACACTAAATTACAACATTTTAATATAATCTATTAACTTGTCCACAACGGGCAGGTGGAGTGTTAAATTAATTGCATTCGATCTGTTGGTTCCAGGGCTAAAAAAATTGTTTTGTTTCATATCACATAATCAACCAGTTATATGACTGAACTATTTAAGAACATAAGAGGTAGAGGTGTAAAATACACTACTATCTGTTTCATAATCATAGACACCCGAGTTTGAACCCTTGCATCTCAAAAACTATAAGTCAGATTTCAATATATTTTACATCAAAATTTAGCTAATTTTATCCTGCGTTGACAAATAATAAACTTATACTTTTAATGTTGTTTAAAAATTGCCATATGAAGGTTGGAAGACAAAAAGAACCAGTATTTTGCTACCGCAACAAATTTAATGTGTTTCTTCTTCTCAGGGTGCCGCTCCGGTCCGGAGGTTGGCGATCATCATGGCGATGCGTACTTTATCTGAGGCTATACGAAACAGTTCCAGTGAGCTCTTCTCAAACCAGGTTCTTAGATTGGCCAGCCAGGATATTCTTCTTCGTCCCGGTTTTCTTTTCCCGTCAATTTTGCCCTGCAGAATTTGTTGCAGCAACTCATATCTGTGCTCGTTACGCATTATGTGTCCCAAATACTGAAGTTTACGTGCCTTTACTGTGTTAACTAACTCGGCTTCCTTGCCCATTCGACGTAAGACTTCCTTGTTGGTGATTTTTTGGGTCCAGGATATTCTCAGTATTCGTCTATAGAGCCAGAGTTCAAAAGCTTGCAATTTGTTAATTGTTGCCTGTGTTAATGTCCAGGCTTCTACTCCGTAGAGGAGGACTGAGAATACATAACACTTCAGCAGTCGTAATTTCATTGGAAGTGTCAAGTTATGGCTCTTGAAAACCGAACCCATGTTATTGAAGACACTTCTAGCCTTTGCAATACGACATTTTATTTCCTGCGAATTATCCCACGTCTCGTTTATACATGTGCCCAGATATTGACATTGTGACACTCTTTCTATTCTAACCCGATTGACTACAATATGATCGTGTGCACCAATCTGTTGTTTGCTGATGATCATCACTTTTGTTTTGTTAGGATTTATCTCCAATCCATATATTGCACTAACCTCTGTTAGCTTGTCCATTACTTTTTGTAGGCCTTGTATGGTGTCGGCAAATACCAGCGTGTCATCAGCATATCTTAAATTGTTCAATCTGATTCCATTTATTGATATTCCCTCCTCTATATTATGTAATGCTTCTCTGAAAATACGTTCGGAGTACAAATTGAACAGGATCGGCGACAAAATGCATCCCTGTCTCACACCTCTCAAGATTTTAACTTCATCTGTGTGGTCTTCTCCACATTTCAGTACCGCCGTTTGGTTCCAGTAGAGATGTGTTATTAGTTTGCGGTCTTTTGCGTCTATTCCTATCTCCTCTAGTATCGCCATCATCTTCTCGTGCCTGACACGATCGAACGCCTTTTGATAATCAATCAGACAGGCAAAAACGTCGCAACTCACATCCCTACATCTCTGGAACAGTATTTGCACACTAAATAGAGCCTCTCTAGTCCCAACCGCATTCAGGAAGCCGAATTGATTGGGCGAAATTTGCTCTTCACAAATTTTATACATTCTTTTATGAATTATTTTCAAGAATAACTTTAGGAGATGACTCATTAAGCTTATTGTCCTGTGGTCTTCACACTTCTTAGCACCTTTCTTCTTTGGTAAAGTTATAAATTCTGACTTCAACCAGTCCCTTGGAATGATTCCTCTTCTATAAACCTCTTCTATTAATGTGTTTAGAGGCGAGTAATTCGATAATTATTTGACCAAAAAGTTTAAAATTTTAACCCAACATAGACAATTATATTCTTACAGCGTGTACGAAATTTCAAGTTCATACGTTATTTAAATTTGATTTATTAACAATATTCTGAACCCTTGCTATCTCGGTAACCGCTAGATCGTTCGGCGCGGGCAAACTATCGTTTTATTCAGCGTAAAAAACTTAGTACAAATATGTTAATAACATGAAATATTAATTGGCCAGTGTTGTGGTAGAATTTTTAAAATTTTGAAAAATAGACTGGGTAATGCGGGGGATGGGCGATACTATCCATTTTGCCAGTTCTGTACGTGAAATCCTGTTGGACTGTCTACCTGAATTGACAGATTGCGTTGTCAATTCAGGTAGACATTCAGATTCAGGCAACATGGGTAGTAGCGCCCACCCCCCGCATTACCCAGTCTATTTTTCAAAATTTTAAAAAACTTTCGTAAGAAAAAACTAAATTTTCGGAAAACAAAGAAACGAAGGAAACTAACAAACAATAACCTCACTCGTAAGAAAAAAAATCAGCTGTAAAATAAATAAAAAACCAAGACAAACAACAGTGCTCTTAACATTATGTATGAAAAATTACTTTTCTTTTAAAATATAAAAACAAATTTCTAAACAAAGAGGATTAAACGTTATCCAATTAAAAGTTTTAATAGGTCCCTGAAAAACAGTATAAAAATCGTAATGGTGTTAATTTAAAATATATCAATAAAAAATATACAACCTTATCAGAAGGCGCTATTGTGTATCAACTTACTCAGAAAATCCAGTAAAATTAAATAAAACATTTTTTTAAAAATGGTGAAATATTGGTTTTTTTAGGACCGCATTTCCTTAAAATGCATTGGAAGCGATTTTGCGTTTTAAATAATATAGACCCACCGGGTTGGTCTAGAGGTAAAGTTGTCGCCAAAATCAGCTGTTTAACAGCTGATTTTTGGAGACGAAGGTTCCTGGTTCAGACCCTAGTAAAGATAGTTACTTTTATTCGGATTTGAATATTAGACAGTGGTTACCGGTGAACTTTGATGGCTGGAGTTCAATTAACCATACTCTCTCAGGAATGGTCGGCCTGGTTCTGTACTAGACTACACCTCATTTACACGTCATACACATCATCCTCATATCATTGGGTCATGAGATTGCTTATTGTTCTGAATTGAACAGATTGCAACGTACATAAATGAGGAATCAAATATAAAAATTAAAAAAATATATAGATTTATGAGGTGTTTTTATAAAAATTGTGTAGTAAATATTAATGTTCTATGTATTATGAAATTAAGAACGTAAAAGTATTTAGGTTCAACAACCGTCAGTTTATAGAAAGAATCGTTTGTAGTGTTTTTAAAGCGTATAATTAACGTAAGGAATTTGTAGATTAATGTTTGAAACTACAAAATTATAATAAAAACTAATACAACATATCTTACAATTTTAATTTTGTTCCAAGTACAAAAATAAAATATATATATCAAAACATAAATAAAATTTTTATGTTTATTGTACATACTGTAATTCTATTTAAATTTTGCAATAAGGATTACGGAATATATTCCTGTGACTAAAACAAAAGAGAAAAATAAGATGGAAAGTATGAATGTAGAATTGTAATGGAGAATAAGCTTGATGAGAATGAAAACCAAGTACAATATGTGAGATAAAAGTAACAAGTGAGGAAGTATATTTTATTTGGAAGAAGAATTACATCCATAAAGTTAATAAAAGTACCATTTTAAATTCTCTCATTTCCCTTTTCATAAAAATAAACAACCCATCTCTACGCTTCAGGCATTTTATAAAAAATAAACTGAAACATAAAATTACAGAAAGTGACACTAAAGCTTTTTCATATGTACAGTATTATGAAATGAATCTAATTTTATGAAAAACAAAAAAAGGAAAAACGAATTTTGTAATTATCTCTGCACATAGTATTATTACGTAAATATTAAAATATTTCTGGTGGCAATTTTTCAAATTGTCATTTATCATTTTTCTTCGTCCGTCCGACCGTCAAATCCAGATGTCAGAAACTGCAAGATACAGCAACAAAACGGTTTTTGGATTCGTAATCTGTACAAAATGTTACTAAGTCTGAATTAGTGAAGTTTTGGTTTCGGCCGGAATTGGTCCAAAACCGGAAGTCAAGAAATCAAAGTCAAAACTACAAGAGATTGCAACAAACGGTTTTTAAAAATTTAGTGAACCTCAATTAGGTTCGACAGGAAGTGGTCCAAAACCGGAAGTCAAGAAATCAAAATCAGAATTTGAAACAAAAATAATGTCATTCGATTCCTCTTAAATAGTAGATACAGAAATCACTAATGGTTTTTGCTAAAGGTCGAAGGTAAGCCTTTTTAAAATTTCCACCAGCTATGAGACGCGTCCTCTCATGAAAGGGATATTTACTTTTAATTTTCGTAATATCTTGATGAAATATTTATTTCAGCGGACGTACCACTTATTCACTGTTGTAAAGAAAACAGTACTTCATTTTCAGCAATATTTTACATGAAAGTTTTAAAAGTTATGTAATTTAATTAGCCGTAGACTATTTTTTACTTACTGCTACATAACAATCTAATCGTTATATTTGAACGACAAGTAACTAATATGGTAAATAGAGTGAAAAACTAAAGAAAGTCAAAAATTTATAAAAAAAATATAATAAGTACAAATAAGTAAAATATAATGTGTATTAAACGAACATCCTCAGAAAGAACGGGTGTTTCAAAAATGACACTATTGTAGTATTAAGAATGTAGAAAAAACACATAGGTAAATTTCATGTCCCCTTACATATCAGTTAGTAACACTGTATTCAAGGTTAACAGCTTGTAACAATTGAAATGTCGTTATTGTGTACCAGTGCTACTCCAGTATTCTTGTGTCAACGCAGTCATTTTCCAAAGACGAAATTTAATTTCGTTCTCTTGTCGATGAAAACATTGTTCGATCATGTTTATTTTAGTGATAAAGAGTGGATTTACTTAGATGGGTATAGTCTTGTTCCTCTAATCTTGAAGGATTAGATATTCCTGTCTGTTCCGAACCTCTGAAATCTTCCCATCTCTTCCTCGGGCGCCCTCAGTCGCTCCTTCCGTCCGGTTTGTAACCCATCGCCTGCTTAGGTATCCTATTCTCGCTCACCCTGTCCACATGCTCTATCCACTGTAATTTATTTTGCAGTACCCTATCATTTATGGCAAAGATGTTAAGCTCTTTCTTTCTGAATTTCTTATAACGGTCTTTTCTATTACATCCATAAGTTTGCCGTAAAAATTTCATTTCAGATGTCAGCTCTGTAATCTGCTCTCATCTGTCTTTGTTAGCACCCAAGTTTTGCTACCATAAGGTAGGGTTGGCAATGCTATTTTTTCTATAAAATCTCAACCTTGTATCCCTATTGGTGTTGTTTTTTAAGGTTCTGAGGATAGCCCTGCATATATATATTGGAATCGGCGAATCTTACTGAAGGTATCTTTATCTTGTTGATATGTTACGTTGCAATCCAGATAATGAAAGTAGGATACCTGTTCCTGAATATTGTTCTCGTAACAATTTTGTTCCTGACTGGATCCTTCCATCTGACGCGATTACCCTCGTCTTCTGTGTTGAAATAATTGTTAGATGACTATGACTATGGTAACATTCAAAATTGTTGAATATGGAGCACTGAAAATTCTCACGTGTTTCACCAACCACCATTACACACACGCAAAATTGGTATTTGGTGTGCGATCTCTCAGCGTCACGACGCCGAGAGATATTTATTTTTATTTTTTGACAATCTGTGGATGGTGTGGTTTCTCCACCCACCACAACCCGCACATTCATACACCACTTAATCTATTAGTTTAATCAATTTATTGCAATGTTATTTTTACACGAACTATGTTGTGAATGTTGGTTGCAGAGGATTAATTAAAAATTATTTGATATTACTTTCATGTCAGCTAAAAACTAATGCGTACTTTTTGAACACCCGTTACATAAATACGTACATAAATAATCACAGAGACGTGCAGAAGAAAGAGAGCAAGATATTATGGACATACACAGAATGGAGAAGAACAGAATTTTAAAATAAATTTTTATTTTTATTAAACCAATAAGTAACTTATATGAAAAAAGAGCGAAAAGGAAGTCACACATTCATCGAGCTTTGACTCTACGTTATCAAAAAGAATTTAAAGAAATAAGTGCACAGAAATTACAAAAAATTACAAATACACAGAAACTATCAAAGACATGTCCGAAGGAAGGTGAGCAAAATTTTACGGTATGATGTCCATCAGTCAAAAAACCTATTCCATGAGTAAGGTACTTTTTGATATACGCATTTGAAAATGTTCAATTAATTCATATAAGTACACAATTCTATTAGACAAAGCTCTAAAGAGATTTGTAAAAATTGTTCTAACTTCATTTTTTTCTTCTATAATAGTGTTTTTAAAAGAAGTAGAATTATAAATTGTAATTAATGTAATTACAACAGATTTCTTTAAAATTAAATTTATTTTACTTCTCTCATACGATATCCCAGGGGAACCACATAATCGAGTCTTTCTCTCCGTCTCTTTTACCAACTTTCTTTTATCTCTGTCGTAATTTAGATTCATTTGCTGGTTGCGTTTTAATTTTCAGGACTGTATTAAAATAGTATTTTAAAATACTTGCGACTATATTTTGGTCGTCACCTCAGATGGAAACATCACATAATAATTTAAAAAAAAACACACCTTGAGCTGACAGTACGTAAAGTACTGTCGGTACTATCGGATAATTGGTAAATACTCACTTTTGTCAAACGATTCAAAAATTATTTTATATAAATCTCATTTAAAACCCTTGTGGACATATGGGTTCAATTGTGGGGTACATCCAACACTGCAAACATAAACATATTCGAACGTTTTCAGTCAAAATTCATGCGGTGGGCCCTGCAAATTTCATAGTACATGAAAAACACTTATATCTATGCCGATATTAATATAGACACTATGAAACAAACTGTATCAAAATTTAGCCGTAAATATGAAGAAAGACTCAACCATCATCCAAACTTCCTGGCTCTGAATCTGCTAAACAGCATTGATACCTGCTTAAGTTATAGGTTTTAATGAATACTGTTACAGTTATTATAACTTTTTTTCTAACTGATATAGGCTACTTTCTTTCTTTCAAATCATCATTGTATTTCTCAAATATTAATTATTATCTACTAACTTCAATTTTATTAACAGATGAAATTGTAATCATGTTAATTAACATTTATTAAAATTACTGATTGTACTTCTACTTCATGTGAACAGATTGTAATGTAGCAGACTTGTAAATAAAAAATATTAAAAAAATTCAGGGCTGTATATAAGAATTTTTTAGGAAAAATAATCATTCACTGTAAATTAGGAATATATTTATAATTTTTTGAGAAGTACCCGGAAAATGACAGATTAATGGAAACGATTAAAAACAGAATACTAAAATTTTACCGATATCTGTATAGAATGGTTGAAAAAAAATTTAAGACAGTAAACAATATAGACCTAAGATGTCGAAAAAATGGTTAAAAGAAGTCAGAAAGGATATTGAGAAGACCAGAATAAACTGAGAAAAATTAATGGACCGAACCAAATTCAAACAACTTATTACAGACTTAAAGGGCTTCCGTGAGGCGCAAAAACCAAATACCAGGTGGTCAAAAGAGAAAAGAAAAGCCACAGTGAACGAATGCTGGAAATGTGGGCCACAAAAAGAGCTTCCAGAAACGTCTAAAGTCACCTTACGTGGTCTAAAATTGGCCCGATACGAAAAAACGTAGCTGTAAGGAACTATACCACTAATACGAAAACGAAGCAGAGACCTCTTGATCTCTCCTCCTCCTCCTCCTCCTTCTTCTCCTCCGCCACTTCCTTCTTCTTCTTCGTCTTCTTCTTCTTCTTCTTCTTCTTTTTTCTACTTCTTCTTCTTCTGCTCGTTCGGGAAACCATCTTCTTCTCGGACGACCAAAAACTCTTTGACCATTTAGCTTGTAATTCATTGCCGATCTAGAAAAATGTCTTCCGTTCATGCGTTCCAGTTGATTTCAGTTGACTACTCCAGTTGATTTTGTACTCACTGATCTTCTCCAGGCTAAATATTTGCAACTCTTGTCTTATAACGTCACTTCTTTTCTTGTCTTCAAGAGTGCAGACCTTCACTGCCCGAAAAAATTTAATTAACCCAGCTCTGACTCGGCTTCATTCTCTGTTTGAAAGCACCCATACCACGCTGCCATACATTATAACTGGCACTACCATAGTTTCGTAGAACTTTAATTCCGTTTCCTTTTTTATTGTGCTCTAGGGTTCTATGAATTGCCCCACAAATATCATTATTAAATATCATACACGGAAATTGCACAATACCATAATCAAAATTAAAGACAAAAAAAGATTTATTTAAAAAACCTCCTTGAGACTAAGATTAGATCTAACTACGAAGGTAGAATCGTCCTTATTGCTAGTAAAATCATATTATTTGAATTGCTTATTTTGTTTTACATTCATGAAATTTACAACATCTATTTAATAAAGAAAACAATTTAATAATACTAAATATTTAGTTGCGATAAAACAAAATACACGGAATTTATTAATCAGGATGTACTGTTATTTTGGGGAAAAAAGTCTGTATTTAAAACGCTTGTTATTCTATAATATTTTTATAAAGTATTGCTATAAATGTAAAATACATTTTCTGAATAATCTGAGTTATTAAAAAATACGAGTTATACAGGAATGTAATAATTAAATTATTTCTTCAAATTGTATCAGACAAAGCAATTTTGCTACTGCTTGTTTGGAATGTTTCAGTAATGTAAATTAAATTGCACATTCAACGATGTTATTTAGTATAGAACGTAGTGCGGTCTCAATGAATATGATTGTTAATATGCACATAGAATCAGTATTGATAAGTTAGGTATATTGGATGGTCTGACAAAACCAAAACATTTCATATTTGTCAGTCTGTATTTACATACGATAGAAACCTTTGATATATTTAAAAAAATAAGCATTGGAAAATATTTAGTCCAAATAAATCCTCGTTCATGCCAATTAATGTAAAATACATATGAAACTATATGTATTTTAGATTAATATATAATATTCATTAAATTAAAGCAAAGCACTAAAATTTCAAGAACAAATTAACGCTGTTATACACAATATATCTGCCCATAACAGACAGGTGGAGTGTCAAATTATTTACACTCAATCTGTTCGTTGCAGGGCTAAAATAAATAGTTCTGTTTCTTATCACATGGTCAGCCAATTACATGACTAAATCATTTAAGAACAGAAGAGGTAGAGGTGTAAAGACACTAATCAGAGTTATCTCCTCTAAAAGTAATGAATTTCATTGTACAGCCAGACCCTGTGGTGAATGAAGTGAAGGTGTCATTTACAGAGTGGAAAATATGTGCTTTTCAGAGGGCCCGGCACGCTGATAAGCGTACTTTTCCACTCAGTGAGGAAGGCACTGGTAAACCACCTCACTCCTCGTTTTACTTAGAAAAACCTCTGGAGGTTCAAACCAGCCTTTCGGCTGTTGACCTAAACAACAACAACACAATATATAGGGTGGCCCATAAGTCGGGTTCCCCGATATTTACCTGTTCCCTAAGGTAAAATCTGCATTAAAAGGGACAAGATTTCAGTCTGTGGAAGTTGTAAATAGAAAGCGGCACGTGTCCTGAAGGAGCTGACAAAAGATGACTTTCAGCACTGTTTCCAACAATGGAAAATTCGCATGGAGAGTTGTATGAATAGAGAAGGAGTGTATATTGAAGGTGACAATAAGTGATTATGTATATAATAAAAATAAAATTTATTTACAACGTCAATCTCGTTATTAAATAGCCACACCTCGTATAAATATTATCTAGCAGAGAAAAATAAAATTTTCTCATTGATTAGTGAAAAAACGGTTAAATATATTATTTAATTGTTTTACAAACAACTCCTTATATTATTGAAAATAAAATTGCCAAAAACTAATGAATCATTGATAAATAACATTTCAAGAAAATGCGTATACACCATAATAATATCATATAATAATTATTATTATAGAATCTGAAGATTAATTGAACTGATAAAATTTGATGGGTTTTCAAAAGATAAACATATAATTGCACAACCTCCTTTCATGATACAATAACCGTTTGAAATAAATATTGTTTTAAAAACAGTAATAGTGAAATGTGGACTGAAAATACAAAAGTTCTAATGTGGATATTTAAAAAGTGACATTTCAGTGTTATGTTTTGTAACGTTTTTTGATTATATGATTGAAAAATGATAAGTAAAATTTTATTTTTTTATGTGACAATAACGTATTTAGAAACTGAAGTTACTGGTGAGTTTAAGTTATTAGTGCTTCACACAAATGATATGCATTCTCGATTTGAGCAAACAAATTATAAATCACAAGATTGTGAGCCTGAAGATGCAGAAGAGAATAGGTATGACATTTTAATTTTTGTAATATTTACTAATTTAAAGGTCAGATTTTTTGTTACTATTTTCCTTATAAAATCAAGTCAGCCGATATGATAATGTAGTTATGACATTTTATACTCAGTAAGTGGTAGAGGAGATGGAGCGAAGCTAGGGTCGGGGACTGGACAAGGAGGTTCATTTCAAATGTCGTGGTGTGGATAAAGAGGACATTTGATGATACCACCCACAAGCTGACGCAGTTGCTTACAGGGCATGGTTGCTTCGGGGCATATTTGACGAGGTTCAAACTTCATGAAGTACTGAAATGTCGACTGTTTGACAGTGTAGAAGGAGGAGTCCATTGCCCATATTTTTGAAAGATGTCCCTATTTTGGCCTCGACAGAATGGAGTTCGTTTTCACGCCCCATTGACAGTATGTAAATTTATTTAACCCTACATTTCCCTTGTAGTATTATACAAACAGTTCCGAGGGAGGTGGAGGGTTGTTTGCTGATGTCGGATCAAGTGGCCAGGCGGCGGGTTTTTGGTTGGTAAGGCGGTTGCGGCCTCTTTAGGGCTGGACGAGGACGCCTCAATTGAGTCTAACACTACTTCCCTCATCGTGAGGGAGTGAACATGAGTTTTTCTCGCCGCCTCGGATAAAAAAAAAATAACATTTTAAAAATTCCATAAAATAAATAACAGGAAGGTGGAGTGTTAAATTATATTTGCACTCTTCTATTATCTACTAAATCCAGGGCGAAAAAAAATAGTTCTGTTTCTTATTACATGGTCAGACAATTATATGACTGCAGCATTTAAGAACAGAAAAGTTAGAGGTGTAAAATACACTAGTCAGAGTTACCTCCTCTAAGAGTAATGAATTTAATTATACTGCCAGACCCTGTGGTAAATGAAGTGAATGTGTCAATTACAGGGTGGAGAGTAGATGCTTTTTGGAGCGCCTGGCATGCTGATAAGCATACTTTTTTACTCAATGAGGAAGGGTTGTTAAACCACCTCACTTCTTGTTTTACTTAGTAAAGCCTTTTGCTTAGTAAGATGTCCAAACCTTTCGAACAATAAACAGAAAATATTACATTACTTAACTCTTTTACTGAATCATTCACTTATCCAATTGTGTGACTCAACAAGCCCTTCCAACTTTGAAATTTCAAAAAATTCTACGTCTTGCTGTAATTTAAAAAGTACGTTATGTTATTTTAAAATAAATAAAACATACACAATAAAGTGAAATAATTATGAATGTATAAATATATTAAGATGAAGAAAATTATGCAGCGTAATATAAAGTTATTAAATTAACGTAAAATATAAATTGGTTTATAAATAAGTAGATTTTATCACTTTAACCGTCAGCTTTAATTTAGTTTAATTTACTCCATCGTATAAGAGATTGACATAAATAGAATACAACGATATTCTTGAAACATAATAGACAACAATAGATTTAGTCTCATAGATATGAAATGATCTAAGGTACTTGTGCCATAGATTAAGATTAAGAGAAGATGAACTATTTTATAACTATCGATAAATCTTATATTAATCATTTTGTACAAGGTTGTTGTTCAGGTCAACAGCCGAAAGGCTGGTTTGAACCTCTAGAGGTTTTACTAAGTAAAACGAGGAGTGAGGTGGTTTACCATTGCCTTCCTCACTGAGTGGAAAAGTACGCTTATCAGCATGCCGGGCCCTCTGAAAAGCACATATTTTCCACTCTGTAAATGACACCTTCACTTCATTCACCACAGGGTCTGGCTGTACAATGAAATTCATTACTTTCAGAGAAGATAACTCTGATTAGTGTCTTTTACACCTCTACCTCTTCTGTTCTTAAATGATTCAGTCATTTAATTGACTGACCATGTGATAAGAAACAGAACTATTTATTTTAGCCCTGCAACGAACAGATTGAGTGTAAATAATTTGACACTCCACCTGTCTGTTATGGGCAATTGTACAAGGTATATCCATTTTAAGTACGTGGCATTATGTGTGTAATCCATACATAATCACTATCACTGCTAAACAAAAGAAAATTAAATAGAAAAATCGCTTTCATGAGATGAAGTGTCTCATGGCTGGTGGCAATTTAAAAAAGGCTTACCTTTGATCTACGGTAAAAACCATTTCTGATTTCTGTATCTACTCTTTAAGAGGAATCAAATGATACTATTTTTGTTTTCAAATTTTATTTCTTGACTTCCGGTTTTGGGACACTTTCGGTAGAAATAGGTACTTCAAACTCAATGATTTCTGTATCTTCTTTTAAGACGATCGTATGACTATTTTTGTTTACAAATTTCAACTTGGATTTCTTACTTCCGGTTTTGAGCCACTTCTGGTCAAAACCGAAAATTCAACCCCAATCCAGGCGTACTAAATTTTGGTGTAGATTGTTGTTTAGGTCATCAGCTGAAAGGCTGGTTTGAACCTGTAGAGGTTGTACTAAGTAAAACGAGGAGTGAGGTGGTTTACGATGCCTTCCTCACTGAGTGGGGAAAGTACGTTTATCAGCATGCTGGGCCCTCTGAAAAGCACATATTTTCCATTCAGCGAATGACACCTTCACTTCATTCACCACAGGGTCTGGGCTGTATAATGAAATTCATTACTTTCAAAGGAGATGACGCTGATTAGTATATTTACACCTCTACCTCTTCTGTTCTTAAAAGATTGAGTCGTTTAATTGGCTGACCATGTGATAAGAAACAGAACTATTTATTTTAACCCATTTAGTGTAAATAATTTGACACTCCACCTGTCTGTTATGGGCAGTTGTGTATATTACAGATTCGAATACTGTTTGTTGCTATCTTTTGTAGTTTCTGACTTCTGTGTTTGACGGACGGACAAAACAAAAAAAAAAACAATTTCTATCCTAAGTGTGTACGTTGCAACGATACCGTTCAGAACAATAAGAAACCCTGTAACCCAATGAGTTGAAGATGATGTGTATGACTTTTAAATGAGTTGTGGTCTTGTACAGACCCAAGCCGACCATTCCTGAGATAATATGGTTAATTGAACCCTAAACATCAAAGTACACCGGTAACGACAGTGCAGTATTCAAATCCGTACAAAAGTAACTACCTTATACTATGATTTGAACCAAGTAACTTCGTCTCCTAAAATCAGTAGTTAAATATCTGACTCGCGGCGACTTTACCTCTGGACGAATCCGGTGTATTAAAATATTACACTATGGAAGAAATTGTGAACACATTATGTAATACATTAGCGAAAAGAATGCATTAAGTATATTGCTAGAAAAATCCAAAGTCGTTGGTTTAGACCGTTACATGATATTTTTATTCATCAAGTAGTTACTACGCATTTAACTAGAATTTTCCAGACTGATATTTTTGTTTCTTTTCTTTTGTATATAATTTAATTTGTTTATGATGATAATAATGTATTGATGGATCTTTTGTTACATAATTCAGGTGTGTCGGAGGTTTTGGTCGTATAAGGACAGCAGTTCAAGAACTGAAGCAAAAAGCAGAATCTCAAGGGCGTCATGTATTGTTCCTAAACGCCGGTGACACATTTGTTGGTACTGGATATTATTTTGTACACCATTGGAAAGTCGTGTCACGATTTATGAATTTATTAGGACTGAATGTTATGGTAAATATATTCTATAGTTTGTTTCTATAAAAATTTTAATTAAAATAAGTGTACAAACGGTATTCATTATTTTCTGGATAACATATTTATTTTATTTAACATAAATCAATTTTTTATAAACAATTTACAACTTATGACAATCCGTTTTAAAGTTAAAAATAAATTAACTATTAGCAAGATTAAGTTTGAGGAATACAGCGAAACTTAATCAAATTAAATCACAAATATTAAAAAAAATGAATCACAATTTATCTTTTATTTTATTTTTTTAGTTTATTTAAAGTCACATCAACACTTTGGTCATTAGCAGACTAATGTGGTTTTAGGTACTAAAACGGTAAGTTTTAACGTGTTAAAATTTCTAGACCCCAATCGGGAATCAATTCTGCTTTCTTCTTTGTAGACTAGCATGCCATTCACTACTATCGGTTTCATAGTCATAGACACCCGAGTTTGAACCCTTGCATCTCCAAAACAATGAGTCGGATTTTAACAAACTTTACATAAAAATTTAGCTTATTTTATTCTGCGTTGATCTATAACAATCGTATATTTTTAATGTTGTTTAAAAATTACCATATTGAGGTTGTAAGAAAAAAAGAGCCGGTTTATTGATACCGCAACAAATTTGATTTGTCCTTCCAAATTTCGGGGCGTTATTTACTTACTCTTTGACCTAGTTTAGAAAGTAACTCAAGGTTGTAATATTGATTAATTGTTTGACCTTCAGGAGCCCAGTGAAGGTACTTTCCAAACTACGTCAAAGAGTAAGGAAAAAACGCCCCGAAATGTGGTATGAAGACGAATCATGGGATCTCCAACAAGACAATGCGCCAGCTCATTCCGCGTTATCTGTCAAGAGGTTCCTAGCCACGTACAGCATCTCAAAGTTAAAACATCAACCTTATTCACAAGATCTTGCACCATGTGACTTCTACCTGTTCCCTAAGGTTAAATCTGTATTAAAAGGGACAAGATTTGATTCTGAGGAAGCTGTAAAAGAGAAAGCGGCACGTGTCCTGAAGGAGCTGACAGAAGATAACTTCCAGCACTGTTTCCAACCATGGAAAATTCGCATGGAGCGTTGTAGGGATTGAGAAGGAGTGTATATTGAAGGGGACAATAAGTGATTATGTATAAAATTAAAATTAAATTTTTTACGTCAGTCTCGTTATTTAATATCCACACCTTGTATTTTGCTCATCGAAATCGTTAAAAAATGGAATTTTTAAGATTGTGGTCTTAGTATTGATTTTACGACAAAAGTACATTTATAACTAAAAAGCTACAACTTTTATTTTAAGAATTTTTTCTACAGAGCTTAATATAGGGCCTAGTGTTAGTTAGTGATTTTCCGTATTTTTAAATCATACAGTGGTTGATTTTAATTTTTGTGTCATTCATTCATGATTAAAAATAGGTAATATTTTTTTCACTTTATATTGTTTACTCGTGATTAGACGTAGCTTATATTTTCAATATTTACTTTGACAAAAGAAAGTCGTCAAAGTGTTTCATATAAGATTTTCTAATGTGGTCGCGAAAGCAATTAATTTCGACGTGACAATATAAAACTGGTTAAAAGAAAACAAAGAATCTAATATAATGCAAGTAAATTTACAATCGTATTGTTAATGTTCTGTTCATTTAAAGGTACATAAACTTTTGGTTATTAGTGTTAACAATTAAAGATTACTTTAACGACACCCGTTGCACATGTATTTATTAATCTTCAAATACCGTATTACAAATAATTTTGTTTTTAAATTTCTATTTTAACTGTTAAGATAAAGAGGTGTAAGTTATTATGGTTGTTTATCATGTACCAGGTCGCAGCTATTAAGGCCTAAAGGATCTTTGATTGAAACCGGTGAATAATTTAGATACTTACGTAACTGAATGCGCCCTGTAACTGGATACCGTATGTCCCAGATTGATTCAAAAACGGTTTTGTAATTTAAAAGTTTGTTACGAAACGATAATAAATTTTAATGTCAGACCGAGTAGCCAAAAGAATTTTTTTAATTTTAGACGTTCTAAATTAAATATGTCACATAAATTAACAATCTACAAGACAATCTTAAGACCAATCTGGACATATGGAGTTCAACTTTGGGGATCTGCTAAATCTTCACACACGAAACGTATTGAAGCAATTCAAAACAAGATTCTACGAACGATAATGCACTATCCCTTTTACGTCACAAACTTAATATTGCACAAAGACTTACAAATACCATACGTAAATTACGTCGGCATTACGAAAAACAAATTTCGTAATGCTTTTTCCGTGATTTATTACTACTAACTTCTTCAGAATAACATTCCATTTCGTAATATTATTAAAATAAATCACTAACCTTAATATTTGTTTAAGAAAAACGGCAACACTAATTATACAAATAAAGAAAAAAACGGTCACTAAAACACAGCTTGCAACTACCTGCTCATAGTACAACATAACCTCAAACTAATGTTCAAGCCGTTTGACATAAACATAATGTTTTTCGAGGTCAATACTAGAGAATGGATGCATCTGTTTTTGAAACTAACCAGCAACTTTATGCACGGTTTTATTAAGGATGTAGATGGTTTTGAAACATATGCATTTTACAGTGCATGTAAAAAGTTTGTAAGCTGTTAGAAAATGCAAAAATATAAAATTTGGAAGTTTTGGATCTATCTGGTTTTGTAACTAGATTCAAATATTTGATGCGCTTTGAATAAAACTGATTGAGAAAAGATTTTATAATATTAAGTTTTTAAAATTAGATTCTTCTAAAATTTTAATGAATTTATTCGGAAAATAAATTCAGTTTCTTTTCTAAATTAAATTTAAGAAGATTTAAAATTTAATTTACGATATCAAAGCGAAAGATTACAAAATAGGTCTACAAAATAAAACCAGGGGTTAAATACTAAGCTGCCTGAAAAGGAATTTTAAAGAAGTCTTTGCGTGTAAGGATTGACGAGGAACTGAAAAAGATTGACAGATAATCTTAGAGGAATGATCAAAGTAACTACGTTTAATTAAAACGTAAGCCTACAAAATTCTTCTAAAACTCAAAAGATATTAAGACGACTTCATTCAAAAAATCTGGTGCGAAACACTCACACAACTTTCTCTTGCCAATGCAAATAATGAACAATATAACCTAATATTCGTAATAAATCATTAGTAATAAACAAAAAACTAACCTCAAAATAATGCAACCTTATTTTAATCATGAGTGAATGATGCGAAATTAAAATCGACCTTAATTTGTCTTTAAAAAACATGGCAAATAACTCTTCTACGATAAACTAGGCTCTGTAGAGAAAAATACTATAAATGAAAGTTGTAGATCTTTTAATTTCCTATAAAACTGATTATACACTTTTGTCGTAAAATGCATAATAAGGCTGAAATCTGAAAAAATCAATTTTTTACCGATTTTAATGTAAAAAAAAACAGAAAATCACTAATTACCGCTAAACTAAGCGTTATAAAAAATGTGGTTGAAATAAAAGTTGTAAAATTTTAAATTCTCTACAAATTTTATTATATGCATTTTTGCGCTAAAATCCATATCAAAGCTGCAATCTCAAAAAAACCATTATTTTTACAAAAAAACAGCCTTTCAAGAATTTCGGCAGACATGGCGCCTACCCTATCTTGTAGAGCACAACACATTTAGTAAATGAAGCGATTTAAAAAAAAAAGTCGTAGAAGCAATTTTTGAGAAAATCGCAAAAATGTGAAAATTAACACGAATAAACTACTGTTTGGTTGACCGATTTTGATGAAAATGTTCGTGTCGGGTTCTCTAGTAGTATTAAATCTAAGTTTCAAGTTTCAAGTTCGTACGATGTTCCGTTCTTGAGATATTCTGTTCACACACACACAAACACAGACCAATCGCTAAAAACATGTTATTTGGGTTCAGGGGGTTTGAAAACGTGTAGATCCGGTAAAAATTCAATTTCGAAAAATCCACATGAAAACAATACACTCCTTTCTATATATTCCTACAGCCAAATGAAAGTAAAAACGAGTGTGCGGTATTATAAATTTGGTGGAAAACTTCAAACTATAAGAATTTTTAAGCTTCAAATTCTTCATATTTTTAATAATTTGAAATACATTTATTCCCGTCATTTCAGTGATAAACTGATTTGACTTGCAGAGCGAAATTTACAAATTAGCTGTTCATAAATCAACAATTCAAAATATTTTCAGTTTTACGGTTATTATACGTATTATACATATTAAAATAATATTTTCATCACTCAGTTTTTTTTAAAGATTATTCAAACGTGACTTTTATATCAAAATTATAAGACATTATTTTTATAAGCAATTTAAACTTTGAAGTTTTCTATAGTTTTACTGCATTTCATCATCAAGTTCCTAAGATTTCGTTGAATACACAAGGAAGTCATCTTTAAAATGTTAATGTTATATAAAATACTTAAAAATATGATTAAGGACGTAGGTATAAAACTATCCACATATAAATTTTTAGTTAATTAGGAATGAAAATTAAACAAATTTATGCAACGTGATGTAAACTTTAACGATAATAACTGTAAGAGAAAACTTGTACCATATTTCTCAGAATATCTTTCATAGTGCAGAATATTCTGTAAGTTTCTTGGTCCCTTGACAGCATTTATTCAAAGTGGTTTTCTGAGTACTAAAATTTTAACATTTCTCGCTTTAATGTCTTCAGCCGTTGTAATAAAAATGAAAAATAACCTAAATGTAAATGTTTTTAATATTTGCAATAAATAAACGAAGCAATAAAATAATACGAAATTGAGTAATATGCAATTTCACATAATTCATTTTTGCTACTTTGGTCTCAGATGTAATAAAATTCTTATTCAAATTTCTTTATAATCTAATATTTGGTCGGAACATCAGCTAATTGTCACAGTTAATTATTACTTAAATACAGTAAAACCTTGTTTGTTCAGCCCTCATTAATCAGGAACAGATTTGTAGTTACATTCTTTTTAAATTTAATATTCATATAGATACTTTTAACTTTTATTATGTACACTATTACTCTAAAATGAATTTTAAGGCCACAATCTTAAAAAGTCATTTTTTCTACGAGTAAACAGCCTTCCCAAGAATTTCAACAGACTTAGCGCCTACTCTATCTTACAGAGCATAAAAAATGTAGTAAGTGACGCGATTTACAAAAAATCATAGGAGCCGTTTTTGAGAAAATCGTAAACAAAGTGAAAAATTACACGAATAAAATTCTACTTCCGGTTGACCGATTTTGAAATAATGTTTGTGTCGGGTCCTCTAGTGATACTTAACTTAAGTTTTAAGTTTCAACTAAGTATGATGTTCCGTTCTTGAGATTTTGTTAACACACAGACACAGACACACATACACACACACACATACACACACGCGCGCGCGCGCGCGCGCAGACCAATTGCTAAAAACATGTTTTTGAGTCAGGGGGTCTGAAAACGTGTATATCCGGTGAAAACTCGATGTCGAAAAATCGACATGGAAAAAATACTTTCCTTCCTATTTACTCATATAGGCAGGAGAAAGTAAAAATTGAATAATATGAGTGACAAAGGTACCTTATTTTTAGTTTTATATACTAGGAAGAATATATATTATGTATTAATCTATTGAAATTCAAAGATATCTCTTTCCCTATCATCATCCTTCAAAATGATTTACGCTTAATCAAAGGCTCTTAGCAGATCTAAAAATGCCATTAATGTAGATACATTAAACGCTGTGTTTGTCAATTAATTGTGAAAATGCATAAAGTAACATATTGCATCCAGCCTATGTTAGTCATAATTCATGTAATAAAAAACAAATGAAAAACTGATCCAAAGTTATTCATTGGAAAAGGTTCATAAAAATTTATGTATTTTAATAAACAAAATATAAGTTAAATAATAAATTTTGAATCCGTAAATCGTTTATAAGGTTATTGCTTTGGGGATTACGAGAGCAGCAAGAGAATGTTGTAATGAAACATGGGAAATGGAGTTTTACTAGCTTGAAAAAACAGTTTTTCCGTTTAAACAATATTCTAGTACAATACACTACCATTTAGTAATGTTATAAGCCTATTTCACTAAATGTTGAGTATTCGAGAACAAGCTATGTACAACCGTTAGGAACGCATAACAAATGACTGGTCACAGCTGGTATGAGAAAAGCCAGCTTTGCTTGTTTTGTTTAATTTTTGCGTTTTTTATTTTCATTAATGGCTAATTCCTTGAGGGTGTTGACAACGCATTTTTATAACATTAAAAATACTGTAAAAATAAAAACACACAATTTAAACTTGTCACATACGTTACAGGTCCTAGGTTATTTATATTTGTATTTATTTTACATAAGGGTGTAGCGCTAAATGAAATTAAATTTACATCGCATCCATTATCCCGGTTCTATAAAAAATGAAGCAACAAATTTAAACTTACTAAAATATCACAATAGTGTGCATTGCATACGTTATGACCAAAATTTGTTTCTCTATCATCTACAATTTTTTTTTCTATATTCAGCAAAAACGTATAACTCAGCAATAACTTAGAATTTTAACTATTCCATTAAGAACTATGTAGGGCCTACTAAGGAACAACTTGATCTAAATTTTTGAAAAATATATTAGCTTTTGGGCAAAAAAATTCTCTACAATTTTTCTACATTCAGCAAAAACGTAAATAACTTACAATTTTAACTATTCCATTAAGAACTATGTACTAAGGAACAACTAGATCTAAATTTTTCGAAAAATATATCAGTTTTTGGACAACAAATTTCTCTGGTTAAAACATATTTAGACACATGAAATAAAATTTGGGTTATATCTACAAAATTCTAACATTGAAATTTAGAATGATTCTAGTCAGAAACACGTATACACAGATGTTAATTTTTTGTTTTACGTCTGACTGCTCTGCAATTTCTGCTAAAGCAGACGGTGGATAATGATGATAATGAAAATGAGAGATAAAAAAGTGCCAGACCTGACCGGGAATCAAACCCGGAACACAGGCGTAGAATACAGATGTTAAACATATCCTGGGGTATAAAAACAAATTCATTTTTAGGGATATCTTTTTGTCTTTAATTTGTATTACGGTACTATACATTGAGCTGCAAAATTTCGTAGTGATATTTAAATGGTGGTGGCAAATTTTAATTTAGGAGAAGAAAGACCCGGTGGTGCATTCTCCGTTAATAATTACGGGTGTTTTCCGTCATTCAGACCAAAAGGTCTCTACTCCATTTTCGCTTTAGATGTCGTACAGTTGGGAAGTTCCTTGTAGCTAAATCACGGGCCAATTGGTTTGGATCGTCATCTAGTCACAAGTTAGTAAACGTCACAATTTATGTATGAATCCATCGGCTAGTGAAAAATGGCCGGCCACATTGGCGTAGTTGGTAACATACTCGCCTCTCATCATGCGGTCTTGGGTTCGAATCCCATTCAGGCACGGCATATTTTCATACGTTACAAAAATCATTTTATCCTTCACCGTCTGCATTAGCAGAAAATGCAGAACAGTCGGACTTTAAAAAAAAATGAAAAATGGTTTAGCAGTGGAGAGAATTGGCTAGGGCTTAGAAATTAATGAAATAAAAATAAAAACCTTCCATTAAACGTAATAGAAAAACAAGTAATTCTTATAACCGGTCAGCCCGTTCGTGTTTAAATTTCCTTATCTAAAAGTATCAGAATAAAATTACTTTCAGTTTCTTTCCTTTCACCTTATGATACTATAAGTAATTACTGACTTGATAAATATGTCTTATCATATAAAATTACTTAAAATTATGGATGATAAATATAAGTATGTAGTACTAATTCAGTCATAGGACCATTAATTTTTTAATACAAAAAAAGTAACAAAAACTAAGTAAAATGATAAAATTCTGTAACATTGAGTTACAGTTATTATGTTGTTAAAATGTTCCTAAATTTAAAACATTTATACACTGAAGTGAAACAAATTTTTCTAATCTATCATCTATAAAAGTAACCCCTAAATGTAAGTTCTATCGATTTAATTTAATCGAATTTATTTCATATATAAAATAATATGAAATGTGTTAAAGTAACTAAACATTTTACAAAAATATGTTTGAATTAAAAGTTGTAGATTTTTAAATTGCCTACAACTTTTTTTATGTACACTTTTGAGCTAAAATGCATATTAAGGGCACAATATTAAAAACCAATTTTTTCTACGAGAGCACAGCCTCCCCAAGAATTTCAGCAGATATGGCGCCTACCCTATTTTGTAGCCTATAAAATATTTAATTTAGTAAATGAGGTAATTTAAGAAAATCGTAGGAGCTGTTTTTGAGAAAATCGCAAAAAAGTGAAAAATGACAAGAATAAACTTCTACTTCCGGTTGACCGATTGTAATGAAAATGTTCGTGTCGGGTCCTCTAGTAGTACCTAACTTAAGTTTCAAGTTTCAACTTCGTCTGATTTTCCATTCTTGAGATACATACACACACATATACAAACACACAGGCCAACCGCTAAATAATTTTTTGGGGGCTCAGCGGGTCTGAAAACGTGTAGATCCGGTGAAAACTCGATTTTGAAAAACTGACATGAAAACAATACTTACCTTCCTAATATTCATATAGGCAAGAGAAAGTAAATACGCCAAGAGTGGAAGTTGCTAGTTTTAACTTTTGTTGACTATCATTCTGATTTGAATTTGTAAATTTTAAACCACGTCAATGAAAAATTACAGTACTATTTAAGTCTTTTGTAGACGTAGTCGGTGTTTGGCTACAGTGTTAGTTATTTCTGTTTAAATACAACTTACCAACGGCAAAAGGTAAAACCAAAAGTTCAATGAGATCAAAAATATTATTGTGTAATCTAAAACGAAATAAACCTTTAAAATGTCACTGAATCACTAACATTTTGCTTTTTGTAATGCGCAAATTATGTGGGGGTGTTAAGATAAAATATGAATTGTATTGTTTAATAAACACTAATCCCACTCAAAATTTTACAGATTAAATTTATTTTATTTCAGATTATCACAAACATAAATTGAAGAATAAACAAAACCAATAACTTTTCAGACTATATAAAATATTTTTTTTTTTGTTATACGTAGGTTGAAAATTTAATCGAATTTATTTCATATATAGTCTAAAATTTCATGTAATTTGAATGAAAGTTATTGCAGTTAACTAATTACATTTGTTTACAAATTGTTATGTATTTTATTTTAATAGAATTCACAAATTGTAAAATATACAAATATAAGCAAAAAAAATATG
The DNA here is from genome assembly GCA_035578175.1 of Catonia carolina. Taxonomy (NCBI): domain Eukaryota; kingdom Metazoa; phylum Arthropoda; class Insecta; order Hemiptera; family Achilidae; genus Catonia; species Catonia carolina. The sequence continues at coordinate 28,929,445 of JAQMRL010000006.1, forward strand.
GATAGTAGCTACTGTCAAATTATTTAACTGCTCGCAAAAAATAAATTATTCCAACTACTAAAAAATTAAAGGAGTACGTAGTTGTCACATATAAAAGATTTTTTCATATTTCCTTCAATATTAATTATTATTATTATTATTATTTATTATTAATTATTTATTTTCTTATTCTTTCCTGTACAAATTTAAGTTGTAGTAATAATTCAAAAGGAAAAAATAATACAACTAATTTTTTTTTCTCTTTAATTCTTTATTTACAACTGTAAAATGTTACAACAAGCAAATGTGATGATTATCGTGATTATGTAAATGACATGATAGGCATGAGAGGGGTAGGGCCCCCATTGGTGCCTCCCCAAGAATGAAATGTGTATATCAAATTAGCATGTCTCTACTCCAGCGTCTTTTAAGGCGTCTAGGAGGATTGTCAGGTAAATGGACGGAGGAAAGTGAACGCACCAGGGGGTTCTCGTGATCGTGTGACTTGTCGTGAAAGCGTTTGTATAGGTATTCAATGGAATTTTGTACAAGTGGTGTTTTCAAATCTGTATGTAAGGTTTTGTTGCTAACGTAAAGAGGTGCTTTTGCTATAAGGCGTAATGTTTTGACTGGAATGCTTGAATTCGTTGCAAGTTAGAGGGTTTGGTTGAACCGTAGATTTGGGATCCGTAGGTCCAAATAGGTTTCAAAAGAGAACAATATATGCGTAATTTTTGTGCCATTGGTAATTTTGATCGTTTGTGAAGTAGGGAATATAGAAGTTTAAGTCGGGAATTCAGTAATAAACGTTTCCGTTTGATATGTGTGCTCCAAGTTAGTCGTTTATCAAAAGTCAGACCGAGATACTTGACCGTATCTGTTTTTGTGAGAGGTTCATTGTCTATGTATACTGGTGGGCAATCACCATGACCGAGTGTAAAAGTTACGTGAAGGGATTTTGTCGTATTAAGTTTTATTTTCCATGTTTTACACCATTCGTGTATAAGATTGAGATGATGTTGGAGTGTTAGTGAATTAATAACTAAATTAATGGGCAAATTTTCTTATTTTTGTAAAGTTTTTTTTTAATAATTTATGTTAACGTTGCATCAGCTACAACGGTCATTAGTGACGACGTTGGGGTGTGTAACTTTTGTACAATGGAGTATGAAATAATTTTTTGTAACGTATGAAAATATGCCGTGCCTGAGTGGGATTCGAACCCAGGACCGCATGGTGAGAGGCGAGCACGTTACCAACTACGCCAATGCGGCCGGCTTTTCTAAAGTTGTTTTCAATAGAAAATCACCGTAATTAAAACATCGAATTTTTTTTAGATTTTCTCGTAATTTTTTTCAATCAGTGTAGTAATTATACTGACATGTTACGAAAGATTAAGTGTCATAAATATCTGATACTTTTTTGCTGGCGGCCATTTTACTAGCAGCACTCCGAAATTTAATCCTCAATTATAAATATTTCCCCAGTTTACATCAACCATTACAAAATTAATTGTTAAATACGGTTTTTCAGTAATTTTATTTTTTCTACAATACAGCAACTGTGAGCTATTACAAAATTAAGTAATTCTAATGAATTTCAGCTGTAAATATAGCCAATTAATTTTTATATAAAAATCTAGCAAAGGTGTGAATATGAAAATTAAATTTTGGTTGTAGTACTTAAGTTACAAAATTTTTCTTAGAATAAAAAAATTAAAAATATTAATAGCCAGTACGTCTTTCTCAACGAATTTCATGAAATTATTTAAGTTTTTAATTAATTGTGCATGTTCATTAATTCACAAAAATAGAACGCCGGGTAGACAGAATAAAGGATAAAAGCCTACAATTACCGAATGTAAGTCTTAGAATAGGGCTTAGAATCGGGCTGCAAAAAGAGCTTCAAAAACATCTAAAGTCACCTCATGCTAAAATGCATATTAAGGCTGCAATCTTAAAAAAATAAAACTTTTTTTTCTAAGGGAGCATAACATTCCCAAAAATTTCAGCAGATATGGTGCCTATTCTATCATGTAAAGCATAAAAAATGTAGTAAATGAGGTGATCTAAAAAAAACGTAGAAGCTGTTTTGAGAAAATCGCAACAAGTGAAAAATGACACGAAAAAACTATTTCCGGTTGACCGATTTTGATGAAAATGTTCTTGTCGGGTCCTCTATTGATACAAAGAAATGTTTTACTGCAAACTCATATTACAGTGGTACCTAAGGTACCTAGCTTAAGATTTAAGTTTCAACTTTGTACGATGTTCCGTTCTTGAGTTATTTTTTTCACACACATACCAATCGCTAAAAACATGTTTTTTGGGCTCAGGGGGTCTGAAAACGAGTATATCCGGTAAAAACTCGCTTTCGAAAAATTGATATGAAAACAATACTTTTCTTCCGATTTATTCATAAAGGCAAGAGAAAGCAAAAAGTTATAGATGATTACGATGGCTGTAATTATTATCAATTTAAATGAATCAAATAAGTAAATATAATATTGTAAAGAGCTTTAAAAGTTCTTCTGTTACAGATTTATTAAGAATTTTGTAAATGGTCATCCGTCAATTGATATTACACAGACTGTAGGAACAGTAACTATGGTATAGCTTAACTGAAGAGTATTTTTGTTGCAGTGTTTAGGTAATCATGAATTTGATGAAGGTGTAGAGAACTTAGTTAAATTTTTGAAAAATACATCAATACCAGCTGTGGCTTGTAATTTAGATTTGACTGAAGAAGAGGATTTACAAATACCAGAACTAACACCATCGATTGTATTGAATGTCAATGGAACCGAAATTGGGATAATTGGTTATGTTACACCACGAACCAAGGTATGAATACAAATAATTCATTAATTTCAATGTAACTAAACTAAACTTTTACCTTAAGTTGTTTGAAATAAAATAGAAAAACTTTTAAATTATCACATCTATATATTAATCGACTAAAAAAGAATTAATTCGGTATAAAATTTCAGCTAGAATATTCTAAAATTATTCTGGACAAAAAAATTATTAATTTGATCCAAAACAAGATTCTACGAACGATAATGTATTGCCCTTTTTACATCACAAATTCAATGTTGCACAGACTTACAAATCCCATACGTAATTGATGTAGCAAAACAACTGCGCGAGAACATGCATGATATTTGAATTACATGACAATCCTCTTATACAAAACATGTATTGGTTAAGTCCCAGCTCCATGTAGTTGGAAGGAATGCAGTGCGTTGTTATAGTAGTGGGAGAATGAATGAGTTAGTAGTGTTTCACAGCTGATGCATTTGTAGTGGTAGAGTGTACTAACTAGACTAAAAAAATATTCTTATCATCCAACGCATTAATTTAACAAATGCCTACCGGGTTATTAACCTGGTCGGATTCATAATATTTAACTTGCTAATTTATATCAAAATATATAAATAAATAAATGGAATAATTACAAACAAATGTGTTAAATATGGAAAGTTTGAAAATGAATGTTTTGCATCAGAATAATACAACAATCGTTCTCCCAGCATGCGTACCTCATTTAGTATACCTCACCCGTACCCTTCACTCCGCAAATACACGTAGCTTGGAATCGCAATGCACTAGGGATACCGGGTACTCAACACAGACGTTTAAAACGCCTCTGGCCAAGGGATCTTCTTGGCCACCTGTAGGAGTATTGTGATGACTGCACGCTCCTTTAAGTAAATCAAGTTTTGAAACATTAGCTTTACATTTAGAAATTGTTGTATTTAAATAATAACAGATGCTAATTTCAATTCGAAGCGTCAAAAAAAAATTGATCCATAACTATCAGTTGGAAAAATATTCCTAAATTGCGATAATTTTCTGTTTGGGTTGTTGGTGTTTATTATGATGACTATAATAATGATTTTGTTTCCCAAAAATATTTTACATAAATTATGGATAACCTTACACTTTAGTAGGCAGGCGGAATGTTAAATTCTTTGTACTCGATCGGCTAGTTCCTGGGCAACAAAAAATAATTCTGTTTCTTATCACATGGTCAACCAATTATATGACTACAGCACTTAAGAACAGAAGAGGTAAAGGTATAAAAACACTAGTCAGATTTATATCCTCTGAGCGTAATGAATTTCATTGTACAGTCAGACCCTGGGGGTGAATGAAGTGAATGTGTCATTTGCAAGGTGCAAAGTAGACGCTTTCTTTTTAGAGGGTCTGACATGCTGATGAGCATACTTTTCCACTCATTGAAGAAGGCATGTTAAACCACCTCACTCTTCGTTTTACTTAGTAAAGCCTCTAGAGGTTCCAACCAGCCTTTCAGCTGATGACCTAAGTAACAACAACCTTGCATTATATTCATATATCTTAAGACAGAACAATTAAGTGCCTCTTTTTCCAAACATGAGGTCTTGCAGAATGAAAATACTAGGATGTGAGTTCACGGATATAAAGGTGTAATAATTTCCTTCGTGTGCTGCAAACCGATGTTAATGAGAAAATTCTGTAGAACAGAATTATTTTTATTCGACCAACCTCTTCCGCAAGCAAATAATGTTCGGTATCGTGGGCTGTACTTTGAAAGACGGTTGTTTGGGACTATATAAATTTTATGTTTGTTCAATTCTTCAATTTAGTTTTGTGTTCTACTATAAGATATCATTTATCGGTCTCAACCAATGAGGGCTGATTTCTACTTGCGCATACAGACAGTTTTATACTGAACTGGACACAGTCGTCCGCTAACTCGCAAACGCAAAATTACGCTCTCTGTGCAGTCTTACGCTTTTCCGCTTTCGCCCTAGTATTGGGAATTATCCGCGACCGCTAATTTGTTTTCTTTATATTATTTATGTGTATTTCTCTATTAAATTCACGCATCGCTACATATTTAACGCGCTGGAGACACTCCAGAAAACTAACCGCGCAATTACAGTCCACTTCAAGATCTTCGGCAGCTCACCACTCATCGGAAGGCCACTGGTACCAGCTGGTAAGTCGCAGGACTTCTAAGGTGAGTGGAATTCAACTTTTTATTAATCGACAGTAAGCTGCTATACGCTCCGCCACTGACCCTATCAACGGTTGACGTGGAACATACACCTCAACCATAAGCGACAACTACTGGTAAATGACAGATTGAAACAATTATACAATTATACAATTATACTATATGCAAGAGTTCAAACCAATTGATGACTTCGAAACTTTTGACGTTCAAAGCAATACTCCAACCGATCTGGATGTATGTTAGTCAAATTGTTTTTCCACCAAATCCGTCATTTATGTCGCAAATACAGCAATTCCAAAGTAAATTGTTGCGATTTATTAATAATTCCCCGAATCACATAACCAGTAGAACACAATACACGTTGACATACGCGTCCCATATGTCAACGACACATTTCTGAAATAGAGCGGCATGTTTAGAGTCAGATTTCAAAATCATAATGATCCTTTAGTATGCAACATGAATTATTTTTACCAACCAGGAATACACCAAAACCGACTTATACCCCGATGAAGTAGACATCCTACATTAACATAACTCTAATAGTTATATATAAAATTAATTATGTTTTTAATCATCTCTGGAGCACTGTCACTGAATAATGTTTTCCTCAAAGCCAATGAAATGGCTTTTTTAAATAAATACACTCTGTGAAAATTTTTATTGGGTGTATTAATACATTGCAAAATAAATTCTTTAAACTGAATTATGTTTCGAAGTATTTATGTGACACTGAAATATAGAAAGAAGAAAAAAATTCTAACATACCATGTTAAGGTGGAAACAAAAAAGTTGTATTAGAAAATCATATTTATCATTTCAGCAAAGTATTTCAGTAATGTACATTTTCAATTCTTTGTATCTAGAAATCCTAACAAATACCTAAGTTTTATAAAATAAGCTACCTTCCTCTTTTCAGTTTTTAACTATGAGGAGAATATCCAAATAAAAAATAATGAATGAAAGCGGCTACATTTTTAAAAGAATTAATCAACAAAGATAAGATACTTGGAAATATATAATAAATAAAATAATGAAATTTACTTTTTCACGGAATTTAAAACAATATCTCATTTTTATTTAAGTAGGAATAAAGTTTTATTGTATTTCTTTCTCAAAAGTTGTTAACAGTTAATATAAACGGGCAACTGGGCGCCTGAAGCTAATCTACAAATTGGTGACTTTACTAGAGTGAGCAAACATGTACGGAGATTGACAAAAGAATGAAATTCCCGTAGGCCTAAGGAATAGAAAACCAAGAATTCTTCATAATTTATGAGAAAAAATAATCATGAAACTGTTATTTTAATCAAGAATGTAGTTATTATAAGAATTTAATTTGAAAATAAATTCCAATTATATTAATAAAGGATGAAAATATGTATTCAATTAAGTCTAAAAATTTGATAAAATTAAATTATCAATCAATAAATTTTTGTTGCAACCCAAAAAACCCTCCTTGGACTTATATTATCTGATATATTTTAAACAAAATCATATTAAATGTACATAATAATTAATTAACTGTATTATTAGAATCAAATTACAACCGGTCGGTTTTTTCCAGTAAAATTTGATAAGTTATCGGCCCTGCAACCGATTTATTTAAGTGAAATTCAGAGTAGCATTCTGAGTCATTTACATTGAATATCGTAGCACTGCATTGATTTAAATTGAAACATATTCCATTAATATGTAGTGAATCTTGGTGCATACCTAATGAAGTACTCCACTGTGACTTAGACTTCTATAGTGAGAAAATAACTTAGAAGTCAAAGAAGTAGGCCTACTTAAACAAGTTAGATATTCATTCATAGTCATCCGACTATAAATAGTGAAGAAGATAAAAGACTCAAAAAAGGAAAGAATGTTAGACCTTCTTTATCGGTTCAGTTGAATATTATAATATTTAAACATCCTTTAAAAATTGAAAAGAAATTAATTGCATTACGAATAAATAAATTTCAAACTATTTAACTGCCCATAACAGACAGGTGGGGTGACTAATTGTTTACACTCAATCTGTTCGCTGCAGCGGTAAATAAAAAAAAATATGTTTTTTATCACATGCTCAGCCAATTAAATGACTTAATCATTTGAGAACAGAAGAAATAGAGGTGTAAAAGACACTAATCAGAGTTATCTCCTCTGAAAGGAATTTCATATACAGCCAGACCCTGTGGTGAATGAAGTGAAGGCATTATTTGCAGAGTGGAAAATATGTGCTTTTCAGAGGGCCCGGCATGCTGATAAGCATACTTTTCCACACAGTGAGGAAGGCCTGGCAAATCACTTCACTACTTGTTTTACTTAGTATTAAATCTCTACAGGTTCAAACCAGCTTTTCGGCTGATGACCTAAACAACGAACTATTTAAATAATGTAATCATTAATTAACTCTTCTCCAAAATTACTATTCTTCGTACAATTAATTAATCTAAAGAAACTTTAAGAAAAAAGTGATTGAAATTCAACGGACACCTGTATAGAATAGATTTCAAACGGTCAACAAAACAATTTTTTAAGACACTAAAAAATAGACTTAAGGTATCGGATAGATGGTTCAAATAAGTCAGAAAGTAAATTGAGATAACCGGAGTACACCGAACCAAATTCAGACAACTAATTACGGACTTAAAGGGATTCCATGAAGAGCAAAAACAGACCACACGGAGGACGGAAGAAAGAAAAAAGGCTCACTGTAGAGTGGACGAATGCTGAGAATGTGGGCTGCAAAAAGAACTTCCAAAAACGATTATTCAACTCACGTAGCCTAAAATTTTGGCCCTAGGCAAGGAAAAATTAATTAATCTAAAAACAAACAAAAATTAATCACAAGTTAATTTATGTGTTAGATGTTTATTCCACCTACTCATATTACAAGAAATCTGTTCTTCTCAACCTTAATAAAAAAAATCGTAAAAAACCAAGAAGAAAACCTCTTTATCATCTGCATAACCAGAAGATAATACGGTAGAAACACTGCTGGTTCCGTCTTTTTTATGATACATTATAAATTTACAAAAAGTTTTATTAAACTATTTTTAAATAATTAAGTCACAATAATCTTATCTTCTGATATAATAAAACCATTATATTTTCAGACAATTTCAAAATCTGGAAACGTAATATTTCTGGATGAGATTGCAAGTGTTAGTAGAGAAGTAGCAAAATTAAAGGCACAAGGTGTTAATATTTTAATCGCTTTAGGACATTCTGGTTTTGAAACGGATATAAAAATTGCTCAAGCTGTACCAGATCTTGATTTAGTTATTGGTGGTCACAGCAATACTTTTCTTTACACAGGTAAGTTGAAATTTGATCATTTACAAAATTATTAGTTTCATTAATATTATCAAATTATTAATTAATTATATTTTTATCAAAGATTCATTTTTTTAAATCAGTGAATATTTTGTTCACGAAGATTGGTCGGTATTTGTACAATAAATTAACAAAATTAGCAATTAGCAACTGTCTGTTAGAAACTGTCTGCCCATAACAGACAGGTGGAGTGTCAAATTACTCAATCTGTTCGTTACAAGGCTAAAATAAATAGAACTTTTTCTTATCACATGGACAGCCAATTAAATGACTGGATCATTCAAGAACAGAAGTAGTAGACGTGTAAAATGCACTAATTAGAGTTGTCTCCTCTGAAAATAATGAATTTCATTATACAGCCGGACCCTGTGGTGAATGAAGTGGTGTCATTTGCAGAGTGGAAAATATTTGTGCTTTTCAGAGGGCCTGACATGCTAAGCGTACTTTTCCACTCAGTGAGGAAGGCATGGAAAGCCACCTCACTCCTCATTTTACTTAGTAAAACCTCTAGAGGTTTAAACCAGCCTTTCGGCTGATGTTGATGAAACAACATGTGCCGACTATTACACTGAAGATTGGGCACATCTCTGTTAAAACGTTCTCAATAATTTAGACTTTTATCGTCTTTGCTTAAAGTCTATATTTTCATTAAAAAAACCTGATTAAAAAAAAATTATTACACTTGTTAAAAAAATTACTTAACGCAATTAATTGCATTTACTAGGACTGGATTTTAGGAAATACCACTCGCTCATTTACCTATCAGAGAAACTCGCAACGTGTTTACCAAAAGTTGCTATATGGACTTTTAGAACTGTACTTATATATCAAGATACATAATTGACACAATTCCCTAACCATTATAAATAAATAACTAAAGTTTACAAGACCTAAACACCAAGTCAATGAATTTTTATAAGGACTTGATTCACTGCAATTCAGTTCGGTTTTTCAAGAAACCACCATCTAAAATAAGACTCCTTAATTTAAAAAACTTTGATCGGTAAGTATAAGTAAAGTAGGTTTTTTAACAAAACATGCGTTTTATTCTGATCAGAATTTTGAAATTCTGATTTTGAAAAGCTTACTCGATAGACGTTCTAAATTAAAGATGTCACACAAATTAACACTCTACAGGACAGTCTTAAGACCAATCTATGGAGTTCAACTTTGGAGTTCTGCAAAACCTTCACTCACGAAACGTATAAAAGCGATTCAGAACAAGATTCTACAAACGATAACGCAATGCCCCTTTTACATCACAAACTCAATGTTGCACAAAGACTTACAAATCCCATACGTAATTGATGTCGCGAAACAGCTATATAATACGATGCATGACAAATTTGAATTACATGACAACCCTCTTATACAAAACATGTACACTAGGGCAATACCGGGTGCTCAGTGCAGACGTTTGAAGCGTCTCTGGCCAAGGGATCTTCTTAGCCAATTGTAGGACTGTGGTGATGACTGCACGCTCCTTCAAGTGAATCAAGTTTTGGACCATTAGCTTCAAATTTAGAAATTGTTGTATTAATATAATAACAGATACTAAATTTAAATTGAAAGTGTCAAAAAAAAAATTGAAATTATCTTCCATAGAAGATAAAATCTCTTTAAATATAATCTGTGTAGAAATTAGACTTAACATTGTGTTGCGTAAATGACAAACCTAAAATTCCAATGTAAATTTAAGTAGTAATTTAACGTACAAATCACTTTTTTTAGTGAATACTACATTAGATTGTAAATAAAAATAAAATTGTATAAATTGTTTGTTAAAATAAAATCCAGTTTAGTGGATTCCAATCCCACTCAGATATGGCATATTTTCATATAACATTTTACAAAAAATCATTTCATCCTCTATTGTATGAAGTTACACCCCAACGTCGTCGCTAATGACCGTTGCAGTTGATGCGACGTTAAATAAATAAAATAATTGAAAAAAATTAATGTGTATGTATGTCTATTGAGTATGTCTATTTCTTTTTGGTCGCTGTACCAATACAGATTTATTTATTTATTTTTATTAAATAAAACAAGTTGGTAACAAAAATACACCCTTTCATTGAGTAATTTTTATTGTAAACTACAATATCTTTCATTTAGCAGCCGAAGTTAGAATCTCGTGACCAGATCGTGCAAGAAGATGTAAGCGCACGGCAATTTTTTTTTATAATTGCATCCAGAAGTTTCCAGAAGGGACTACAGGACATGTCAAGATAAAACTGATAAGCTTAAATTTTAACACTACATTAAATTAATTACTTAACGATTCATTTATTACCCCTAATTATTTGCTTACTTCAATATATCATGTTATCCAACCATTTTCTCAAATAATACACAATTTGCCTCATTGTTTACTTAGAAGTTTATAATACGAGTATATTTCAACCAAAACCTATAGAAAGGAATTCTTGATCACAGGAAAAGTTTTATCATTCAAGTATTTTTCAGTTTATTTTACAAAATTAGATTACCACAACTTTTTAAAACTTGTGGGACTTTATAAATGTGTTCTCTAACTGCGTAAATAGATTTTTTTAAACAATAAAGTATTGTGATTATGATTCGATAGCAACTGTACATCTTGGTCACAGAACCTTCTTACAAATTTTAACTGTTACAAATACATACAAGAAATAAGCTATATTATAATAATAATAATTAAAATTATGCACTAATATTATATTTTTTGTTATTTTCGTACAGGTAAAGATCGTCCTGATATTGAGAAACCAGTCGGATATTATCCAACAATTGTTACTCAATCATCTGGTAGAAAGGTACCAGTTGTCCAAGTATATGCTTACACAAAATATCTTGGAAATTTATTAATTGATTTTAGAGATGATGGTGAAATGATATATACAGAAGGAAATCCGATACTTCTTAACCATAAATTTGAACAAGGTTAGTACTACCAATTTTGTACCATTTAATATGGCTTATACAAAGTTAAAATGTCTGTAGTCAATGCAAAATGGTGGAAAGTCATAAAGAATAGCGTCCATCATACACAATGGTTCTTGCGTTCATAATGGTTGGTAATTATAGTATTGTAACCGTCATCCCCTTTGATTAAGTACTGTGCTGCCGGCTACAAAGCTTCCGACGTAGCGACAGAGGGAACAGCCAATAGTTCCGAAAGGGGCGGTAGGCCTGTGGCGGCGTACCGACAGAGGTCTTTGTCACTAAGGTCAACACCAATACCACAGCGCTCTCGGCGACTATAAAAAGAGCGCTGGACTGAGCCAAGATATTCAATTCCGATCCAGACAGCAGACAAGATGTCCACCATCGGCACACGGCTACCGGACTCGAACGAAGGCTTATCGACGACCCCGCAAGAGAGAAGATGATGCTTCTGCTCGCCGACCCAACCGTGCAAGCCGTCAACCGGGACCGTCATCGCCCGCTGCCGCGAGCGATACCCACAGCGATCTCTCGACCGAACCATACGCCCACCGGATCCGACGAAGCAGCCACCAACACACTACTGGGAGGGAAGATAATGATGTCTCCGCTGGACGATGACACGCCGTGTCGTCCAGCCCCTCGATCGCCACGATGAGTACGCCGGCGCTTCCCATCAAGACGACCACCGTTTTAACGGCTCTATTCAGGGCCACCAAAAATTAGAGGTTTCAACTCGCCACTTAATGCCGCCATCCGGTGACAGTATATTTGTTATAAATTCGAGAAAAATAAATAAAGCTAATTGATTATTCCATACCTCATATTGTGAAGATAATATCCTCACAAACTATCGTACATTTAACAAGATACACAAAATTAATTTTCTTCGGTTAGAAATTTATAGTATTATTTAGTATTATTTAAATATTATATTTATTACGAAGAATTTTTATTATTCGAAGAAATGTGATTAAATTTCTAATAAAAAAATGACCGAGTTTGATACCAAAACGCTCAAATTCTGATAACTATAGGTAGGCGGTATTGTACTTTATGACTGTTATCAATACCTTTGATAAATCTGAATTTTAAACATTATTATTCCATACAATTATGACATTTCACAAGAATTTGTTCGTTATTCCATAAGAATGTCCAGTAAATATATAATGGGTCTCGAATTAGTAAAAAATTGGTCCCATTTGTTTTTAATACGACTGATTTAGCGATATTTGAACAGAAAACTAAGGTGCTTATTAAATACAATAATTTTAAATAATATTGTTTTCTGCTAATGTATATTTTTTATTTTATTTCTCACAGCTCCTTTTTATTATTTACGTGGTTTTCTTTTATATTTTTCTTTATTTCTTAATTGAAATAACGAATTATTATTAGACCTGACAGGGATCGAACTCGGTACACCAAGAATCCACAGCACCAAAAAAACCGTTCGAAGAACGGGTAATTTAGCTAGTTATTTAATAAAATACCAAAATAATAATAATAATAATAATAACAACAATAATAACACGAATAATATAATAAATAAATATCAAATTAATTACTGTAGGCTATGTATATAATCATATCAAACGAGAAGTAATCAGTAAAGTTGTAACTTTTGTGTGTGTGTGTGTGTGTGTGTGTGTGTGTGTGTGTGTGAACGCGCGCACCGCCCTACCATTTGTGAGCGTCTGTTATTAATAATATAAATTTCTTATTAATCGTACGAATTCCATATTTGAAACATTAGGAAATGTAAAATTTAAAAATAAGACTCTTTAAAAACAGTTATCATGATGGTTCTCTAAATTTTAATGTTCTAAATTTATTTTTCAGCCCCAGAAGTTCAAACTGAATTAGCTTATTGGAGAGAAAAAGTAGAAGAGAAAACAAGTGAAAAAATTGGAGTATCAAAAGTGCAATTAGATGGAGATAACTTTTATTGCAGAATAAGGGAGTGTAACTTAGGTAACCTTGTTACTGATGCAATTGTTGATTACGTAAGTAGATTAATTTATATTTTATTTAATTACTTCGATATCAATTATAGTAACAACTTTTACGCAGATAAAATAATAAATAAAAACATAATTAGAAAATTCCACAGGACAGGTACAGGTTATTTGGATTCAATAATCGAAGTATTTCACGTTTTTTAATGCCCGGTAAAGGGTAAACAATAAATCTGAAATGCGTTACGATTTAGAAATTTATGCAAAAAATAAGATTAAAATAATTCACTTCAAATTACGTTTAAATTTTTTATTTTGCATTTAGGCTAATATTTAAAAGAGTGTTAACGCAATGCCCATTTTACGTCACAAACTTAATGTTGCCCAAAGGTTTACAAATACCGTACGTAAATGACGTCGCTAAAAAACTACCTATACAAGACGATGCACGATAAATTTGAGTTACATGACAATTCTTACAAAATAATAATACACTAGAGTGGTACCGGGACAGCACAGACGATTAAAACGTCTCTGGCCAAGAGATTTTCTTGGAAAATTGTAGGACTGCTGTGATGTCTGCAAACTCCAGCAAGTAATTTAAGTTTTAGAATCTTAAGCGTCTTATTTAGAAATTGTTATAATATTGTATTAACAAATTTTAAATTTTCAAGAAAAAGTATGTCAGATTTTCTAATGCCTGGGGAAAGGTTTTTTTTTATTAAATGATATTATTTGCAATCAGTTTTTTTAAAAATAAACTATAAACAATCTTTTGAATTTACAAATCACAAGTTGAGGCCTCATTACCCTGAGTACCTCTCATTATATCAATTATTCGTATGTTAAAAGAGAAAATGACTATGTACAAAGATATTTACATTTTACTATATGGAATACTTTTAAATATAATTTTATGTACATTTAAACTCTTTCAAACAAGTCCAAAACATGGCAACGTTTCAGACGCCTAACTTCTTCTGAATTATTTAGAAGATTTATGGCTAATTCGTTTTCGTGGCTTTCAAGTCTTGCCTGATATTTTCTATTAAAACGCCTGATCTCGTCCATTACATCAGGAAGGTTGCAATAATGTTGTATTTCTGCATTCCTTGCAAACCATGGTACCCTTGTTATAGCCCGAAGAACCTTATTTTGGAACCTTTGAATTATCTCTATGTTACTTCTGCTGGTAGTTCCCCAAAGTTGAACGCCGTACAACCTTGGGAAAAGGCAAATAATAAATCTGAAATACCTTACTAATATTAAGGGTTTGCCACACAGAAAACGGTCTGTCGCGGCGGGCAGATGATCTCCGACCGAAGCGATCAGCCGGTCTAGTTGTATTACGCATAGTTGCATCATCTCTGTCAGTTACTAGTAGAACGCGGTCTGCCGCCGCCCACTAGACTTTGTCGAGACGACAAGCGATCTGGTACAAAATTACAGTTTTTAGCCTGACCGCCTTGCCGCCTTCGACCAAACAAAATGAGTGAACTGAAATTTTTATGGCAAATGTGCGTAAATACATGTTTTTGTTTGATAGTCCACCAAAGATTATCACCAACCAAAACATGAGGAACTGGAGTGTCTGTACCCGGCACTGGATTCAGCGGTAAAATTATTTTTCCATCAATGTACTCTGGGTAAAAATTTGATTTTCGAAATCAATTACCATAAATTAGTTTATCAACTACCATAAACTTATACTATGGGTCAACTACTGCTAGGAGAACGGAAGAAAACAAATTTTTGTAACAGAAAAACTGCGACCCGTCTGGGCATTTCAGTTTGACATGTTTTTCGTCCATGCTTCCAATGCAGTATGGAAATCCCCAAATTTCTGCGAATCCTTCCTCTGTTCCCCATATCTAACGAACGGTTAGGTAAATATTTTCGCTGTAGAATATTAAAAATTTCTCGGCAGTTGTTTTTCCAAATTGAGTTATTCTTCCTCTGAGCTCATAATCAATATATAAATCTGGTGTGAAACACTCCCAGAACTTTCTCGTGGCAATGCAAATAATAAACATTATAACCTAATAATAGTAATAATAAAACATTATAAATAAACAAAAAAACTAACCTCAATAAAAATAATCTTATTTTAATCATGAGTGAAAAACGCAAAATGAAAATCAACCTCTGTTTGGCTTAATAATACGGAAAATCACTCTTTTAAGCTAAAATAGGCTCTGCAAAGAAAAATGCTTTAAATAAAAGTTGTAGATCTTTTAGTTTCCTATAAATTTTATCAGGCCTACATAGCTACACTTTTGTCGTAAAATGCATTCTTATGCTGAAATCTTTAAAAAAAATCGATGTTTTAACACATTTCCGTGAAAAAAAAAACAGAAAATCGCTAATTACCGCTAACTAAGTGTTATACAAAACAATATTTGAAATAGAAGTTATAATATTTTAAATTCTCTGCAACTTTTATTATACATGTTTGCGCAAAAATTCATATTGAAGTCGCTATCTTAAAAAACAATCTTTTTTACAAGAAAACAGCCTCCCCAAGAATTTCAGTAAACATGGCGCCCACCCTATCTTGTTGAGCATAAAAAATGTAGTAAATGAGGCGATTTTTAAAAAAATTGCAGAAGCCGTTTCCGAGAAAATCGCAAAAAAATGAAAAATTACACGAATAAACTACTTTTGGTTGACCGATTTTGATAAAAATGCTCGTGTCGGGTCCTCTAGTGATATCTAACATAAGTTTCAAGTTTCAACTCCGTACGATGTTCCGTTCTTTAAATATTTTGTTCACACACACAGACCAATCACTAAAAACATGGTTTTTGGGTTCAGGGGTCTGAAAACGTGTAGATCCGATGAAAACTCGATTTCGAAAAATCGACATGAAAACAATACTTTCCCTACTATTTATACATAGGCCCTATATAAGCAAGAGAAAGTAAAAATAAGGATACCATTTCAATCCGTATTACGTTTGAATTTTACTTTACGATTTGTAATATTTTAAGTCAATTTTCAAAAAAAAAACCAATTTAACAAGCGTCGTTATTATCTATGTTATTCACATGTAAAATTTTACACGGAAATCAATAAATAATTTTTGCAGTAAGTTTCTCGTTAAAATTTACATGAAAAATTGCATTTTGGTCATCATACTATTAAGATATAAATTTGAATTCATGATAGTGGAAATTTAAGAAAATTGATAAACCCTTAAATTTCAAAATAGTAAGATATTCAAATTACAATTCTTATGTCGGTTGTATCTTATTTGTTGGCAACTATTAGGTGTACGAAATAGGGAAATCAAAGTAACGGAAAAGAATAAAATCAAGTCACAACCTACCAACTGTGAAATGGAATGTATCGTAACGAACATTTTATAGAATTTGTTTCAAGTTGGTAATTTTCACACTTGAGGACACTACGTAGTTGTGCAATATAGTTAAATGAAAATGTTCTTTGTGTTATATGATTTTTAATAATCTAGTGTTCTTGACTTTCTCGGTGCTTATTTCTAACGAGCTACATAATACAGATAATTATAACATTTTTATACAACGGATTAAAATAATTATATTATATCTCGCCTATTCAGCACATAAATTCATTATCGGCTACCATGGTTTCTTATTACAATAGAACTTCGATAGTTCAACACTTTGTGGACGAGAGGTTATCGAAGTACCGAAATGTCGAACTATCCAGAACATTATTTATATAGGTAGCTTTAAAAACACGATTTTAGTATGAAAATTGCACAATTTTAATGAATACGAACAAACTCTGCCCATAACAGACAGGTGGAGTGTCAAATCATTGACTCAATCTGTTCATTGCAGGACTAAATTAAATAGTTCTGTTTCTTATCACATGGTCAGCCAATTAAATGACTGAATCATTTAAGAACAGAAGAGGTAGAGGTGTAAAAGACACTAATCAGAGTTTATCTCCTCTGAATGTAATTAAATTCATTATACAGCCAGATTCTGTGGTGAATAAAATGAAGGTGTCATTTACAGAGTGAAAAATATGTGCTTTTCAGAGGGCCCGGCATGCTGATAACAGTACTTTTCCATTCAGTGAGGAAAGCATTGGTAAACCACGTCACTTCTTGTTTTACTTAGTAAAACCTCTACAGGTTCAAACCACCCTTTCGGCTGATGACCTAAGCAACAACAATCTAGTATTCTTGACTTTCTCGGTGCTTATTTCTAAGGAGCTAGGCCCTATACAAAATACAGATTATGTATGTACCCTATACATTTTTATACTACGGATTAAAATTATTTTATACCTCGCCTATTCAGCACATAAATTCATCATCGTCTACCATGGTTTCTTAGTATAGTAAAACTTCGACAGTTCGAGACTTTGTGGACGAGAGGTTGTCAAAGTATCGAAATGTCGAACTACCCAGAGCATATGGCATATTATATACAGGTAGCTTTAAAAACACGATTTTAGTATGAAAATTGCGCAATTTTAATGAATATGAACAAACTGACATACCCTTCAGTACAATACTGTACTCAAGGGCAACGGAAGGGCAGGAGGAAGATGAGAAAATGGAAGAAGCTGACCTACCTGCTGGATCGCTACCTACACCACGTCATGCCGCCTCACCACGGGTCGTGTCGAAGCATACAGAGTGTCGAAGAATCGAGTGTCAAAGAATCGAATGTTTACTGTACGAACAATGACTCAGAAATTTTGTACATTTTATTTTATTTTTTGCTAATTTGAATGAATGAAATTTAACTTTATTTTCCCATAAAAAGTTACAATAATTATTTTATAAATAATGATACACAGTAAAAAATATATATAAAAGAAAAGAAACAAAAGAGAGAGAAAAAATAATATATACAGTAAAATCTCTCTATAGCGGAATTGAAGGGACCATGAGATACCGCCGCTATAAAGAGAGTTCCGTTATAGAGAGAGCGAGTAATTAACGGTGGGAGGGAAGAGTTGGAGTACTAATTTTTCTGTACAAAATAACTTATATACGTATGTAAATGGTACATGGAATAAGTTTTTGAAAAACTACTGAATAGATAACTTTATGACGAATGTTTAATGCAGTAGATTACTTCAATACAGTGAGATATTTAAATTAATTACCTACATAAAGTGTAGGTTATTAACTTAACAAGAAATTTGGATACAAACTGGTTTTATTAGATGTTGTGTTACTAATGTTTAACAATAGAATTTCACTTTTCGTATTGAACTTTTTTCAATAATCATTCGTACAGTACATACCGTAATAGATAGCCTAAAATTAATTAGCACTGAAAGTCGTTTTTCACTGAACAGTAATAAACATAGGATACATACAATTAAAATCTCCTAAAACATAGGCTACACAAACACAAAAAAATACACAGTACAGTATATATTTTTTTGTTATTAAGGAAACAATGACTGTGAAGTACATTTCATTTCGTAAAATAAGTTGTAAATTTTGTTTCGTTTTCAATTCATAAAACATGTCTTCAATCTCATTTTCAATGTTTAAAACTTGTAAATTTTCATTTACATATTGGCAATGACAGTACGTTGAAACAACAAGAATAGCGTCTAGTGCTTGTTTACTTGAAGGGACAACATTTCTGTTTCCATTTCATCGTCATTCACTTTCTTGCTCGTTGTTTTGGGCTAAGACATTTTCGATTATTGCATCATTGCCAACATCTCCTGAAGTGGCTAAGTCATTGTCTGCCCTTACATAGGCGTCTAAATCCATATCCTGAAGATATTGTTTTGCCGCTATAGAGAGATTTTTGTGCCGCTATAACGAGAGTTAAATACATTATCGTAGTATACGAAAGGGTCGGGGTCGGCAAATAATGCCGCTAAAGAGAGATTTCCGCTATACAGAGTTCCGCAATAGAGAGATTTTACTGTATATAATAAAAATCTTATCCTCGTCTTCACCTCTTCTTCGCTTACAATACAAAAATTATACCGGAAATCATGCCTGCATAGGATTAAATCACCTGAGCGCAGGCATGAGTTGCGGAAATTAAAAGTTTTATATGAAGCATCCTTTGGATGATACGACACAAAAAGCAGTTGATAAGTATAAGGAAAAAATATTACAAAATTACAATGATTATATAATTATAACATAAAAAGAAACTTGATTCACACAGTGGTATTAAAATAGTAGGCTATATCGATAATATGGTTATAGTCACTTGAGTCACGAGTTTGCCCTTGTTTGCAACGAGGGGTAAAGGGGGGAAAGCATCAGTACGCATGCGCGACTGCTTTAATTTCAGTACGACAAACATAACAACTTATACTATACCCAGAGCATATACAGTATATCGCGGTTATCTTTTGTTGGTTAACATCTTTTGGTTATTGTATCTTTTGGTTTTTGTTATCTTGTAGGTTAGTATCTTTTGTAGGTTAACTGTACGAATATAACTTTGTTACTGTAAACACAAATGTCGGTTTCTCAAAAACGTGGTCGGACTATTCACAGTGCTGAACTAAATCTAATATGCAATACAATAAAATATTGTGAAGTTGAAGTTAAACAAAAATGCCTATCCGTGCCTCTTAACAAAAGCCGTGAGCGAGCGGCTAACTACTGTGATGTTTCTCTTTCCACAATTCGAAAAATAAAGAAGGAAATTAAGGACGTGAAGAAGCTATTCTTTAACAGTTTTGTTGGCACCTGGTAAAAAAAGAAAACGGTTAGGTAGATACTAGAGAGACTGATAATGAAAACGCCGATGACAGCAACAGTAAAGAAGGTGATTCATTCATAATTACAGTAAATCAAACATTTCTAGTCATGTAATTAAGGTATAAGCAATAATACAGCTCATATTTATTTCTTATAAGGTTTATGAAGAAAACATTTTCTTGGAATAAACCACAGCTTACAAAATGTATCTATAAACTGCACGGTAGTAAAATATACGAGTAGTGTCTCACTGTTGAGGTCGGCAGCACTGCAAATATTTCACTGCCCTTCCTTACAGCCCATACATACGCAAAGACAATCTCGTGACTTCAGTATCTATCTATATTTGATTTAATCCATTCGTCCATACCAGTAATTCATTTTTTATTAAGGTGATTTGAAATGAAATAGTATGGAATGAAAATTTATTGATTTACTTAAAAATTGCAACAAACTTTAAAATAGTTGTACCAAAATCTACAATTTCTGATGGGTTGTGAATAAGATCATCAAAATTTTCTTATACGCGGTTTTTTCACAAATAAGAAATACATTAAAATGATCCCAACCCTCAGCTAATAATTTTCTTATTACAAAATCTCAAAAAAGTAAACAATGTTAATTTTCAGAATGCTAAGTTATATACTGGTGAGAAAGGTTGGACAGATGCACCAATTAGCATGATTTCCAGTGGTGCAATTCGGAAATCAGTTGAACTTGAAGAAGGTAAGTAAGGGCCTATTAATACTTCTTTACACTTCGTAACTTTATTTTGTTATTTTGTGAAGTACAACCAGCCAGAAGACTCCCAAACGGAATTTAGGAACAAATCGATCATTTAAAAGCCAAAATATTAGCAATTTGTTAACCTTATTATTTTCTAGTTTTTTATGTATTACCTAAGTTAATGTTTTCTATATTTCGTTATTTTATTAAAAAAACATTGTAGGAACCATTTTTTAGAAAATTTCAAAAAAGTACGAAACAACTACTACACGAAAACTACTACTTCCGGTTGTCCGATTTTGATAAAAATGTTCTTGTCGGGTTCCCTAGTGGTACTTGACTTAAGTTCAAAGTTTTAATTTTGTACGATATTTCGTTCTTGACATAATTCGTTCACATACTGACGAAGACACAGACCAATCGCTAAAAACATGTTGTTCGGGTTTAGAGGCCTGAAAACGTTTATTTCCAGTGAAACTCGATTAAAAAAAATTGTAAGAAGACAATACTTTCCTTCCCTGCTTATATAGGGAATTATATATTCTCCATTTATGTAGGAAATTATACAGGGAAGGATTATTTATATAAGGTAAGAGAAAGCAAAACATAAAATAATATTACCTATATAAAATATAACTTTCAATTTTCTTCAGGATTTGTTCATGGCATTTTTCTATAAAATTTACCTTATTTAAAAACAACGACCACATTAAAAGTCAGACAAAATTGTAAGTACAAATATTGTAGTTTTCTTTGTTTTTTTTAAGGTCCACTTTTCCCTAAAGTTCACCATAAGGCAAAAATTAACAAATCATAACTGCTTGAACTAGAGCAGAATCGTTCCGCCAATTTTCTCAGATAGCATTTATATAAACTTAAAGTGCCCAGCTAACCTAGCAAATGAGAAAACCTCAATCAAAATTATCACCGCGGTTTTCAAGAAAATTTAATTTTGTTATTTTGCCAAAGAGTAAAACACCCTTAATTTAGAGGTAATACAAGTGGATTCCAAAAATCTCTTCTGGATTGGTTGAGGAAACTTAAATTGTCAAATTCCAACTCAATTAATTCAATAATTTTTATTCCGGAACGAACAAAACACACAAAAACTTATAGACGGGTTATCATCAATAGGAACGTTTTTGGCTTCAGAGGTTACAAAACGTGGTCTGTAAACATTTTGGTGTAGACGTTTTTTTTCTCTATAACAATAAGTTCTAAGTAAACTGAAAGTATAGAGCAAAAAATTAATAAAAAAAATATTCTTATATAGTACACATATAGTAATTTCAAAAATTTGTAAGTATTTTCAAATTATCAGAAAATTTCATCGGCTCGGTATACAGTTAGAAGAGTAAGACTAATTGCAAATAGCCTGTATGTCATCAACAGGAAATTCAATAGTTTCTGTATTGTAATGTGAATCCAGGAAACTCTAAACTGTTTACTATGCAAATATAACCTATGTAACCTTATCATTTACCTAATTAATGTTACACACGCAATGCAATAGATGCGTTTATAATTACGCATAAAATTAAGGCAATAAAACATTATTTGTACAATGCATCATCAGTTTTATTATATGAAATAAAACTTAGTAATATGTACGAGAACAAGGAAAAAAGTCAACTACTAAAATGATTTCACTACATAGAAAGTTGTTAAGAAAGTCACAAACTTCCGAAAAGTTGGAAAGTGTTCCATTAGTGAAAAATGTCTGAACATGGAAATCCTTTAACTTGTATTGATAATGGACAAGAAAAATAAAGCTATTAACATACTTGTTTATAAATATATTTATCATATTAAAAATAAATTGGATGTAAATATGTTTTTTAAAACATTCTCTTGTGTATTATTTAGAAAATTATGTAAAATAAAAAACCACCAAATACGCAATAGATGATTCTAATCTGGTTAAAAAAGTCAATAGGTCCTTTCAGTATCATGTATCCATTTTCAGTTGCAATATAAATACATTTATGTATACTTATAAATAAATAATATAAATACATTGTCGTTGTTGTTTAGGTCATCAGCTGAAAGGCTGGTTTGAACCTTTAGAGGTTTTACTAAGTAAAACGAGGAGTGAGGTGGTTTACCATTGCCTTCCTCACCGAGTGGAAGAGTACGCTTATCAGCATGCCGGGCCCTCTGAAAAGCACATATTTTCCACTCTGCAAATGACACCTTCACTTCATTCACCACAGGGTCTGGCTGTATAATGAAATTCATTACTTTCAGAGGAAATAACTCTGATTAGTATGTTTTACACCTCTACCTCTTCTGTTCTTAAATGATTCAGTCATTTAATTGGCTAACCATGTGATAAGAAACAGAACTATTTATTTTAGCCCTGCAACTAACAGATTGAGTGTAAATAATTTGACTCTCCACCTGTCTGTTATGGGCAGATAAATACATTAATACACTAAATGCATACTTTTGTTAGTTTGTCATTACAATAAAAATGTGAAGCAATATCGCTTACAACTACTTAGTAATAATAAATAAACTTTTCTTTAAACAATGAATTTTTTTTATTTATTAATTACTATATTTTGATGTGCTGTCCATAACAGACATGTGGAGTGTTAAATTATTTGCACTCAAACTGTTAGTTCCAGGGCTACAAAAAAAGTTCTGTTTTTTATCACATGATCAGCCGGATAAATCGATTAAGTGATTTAAGTATTTAAGACAGAAGAAGTAGAGGTGGAAGAGACACTAGTCATTGTTATCTCCTCTGAGAGTAATGAGTTTAGTTATACAGCCAGACCCTGTGGTGGACGAAGTGAAGGTGTCATTTGTAGGGTGGAAGTAGATTCTTTTCAGAGAGCCATGCATGCTGATAAGCATACTTTTTCACTCAGTGAGGAAGACAATCTTATACCACTTTACCTTTTTAATTATAAATTATTTTAAATGTAAAATTAAATAAACATTTTAAAAGTTCCTTCAGATAATATATTTAAAATATAAATTTACAGTTTTAATATTTAAATTTTCTAAAGTTTTAAATATTAAACATGTGTTTATAATTTTTTTATCTCTAATGTGTATGTTGTAATCTGTTCAGTTCAAAACAATAAGCAATCCAATGAACCAATCAGATGAAGATGATGTGTATGACGGGTAAATGAAGTGTAGTTTTGTACTGACCCAGGCCGACCATTCCTGAAAGAGTATGGTTAATTAAACCCCAACCATCAAAGTACACCGATAACCACTGTCTAGTGTTCAAATCCGAATAAAAGTAACTACCTTTACTAGGATTTGAACCAGGAACCTTCGTCTCCGAAAATCAGCTGTTCGAAGACTTTACCAGTAGATCAATCATGTTGGTGTTTATAATAATCCTTTACAAATGCAACAACAATTAAACAGAAAACTAACAAACAATATATTGTTATTTTCATGAAAAAATGACGAAAGTGTGCATCCATTAACGTATTTATATTGCAACTGAAGATGAATACATGAATCCGAAAAGACCTATTGACTTTTTTAATTGGGCGATAATTCTCTTTTGTGTATTTGGTGGTTTTTTAAATATTATATCATAAAATATTTTTTTGTAATAAAAAAATTGATAGTTTTTTATTTATTTAAGACGTAATTACACTTGGTGATATTATGACGTCACTGCCGTACAATAATGAAATCTATAGAGTTCAAATACGAGGTCAAGATTTATTACAAGCTTTAGAATGGAATGTCGCAAAATATAATGTGTCTGAAAAAGGAGTATCTGGATGTTTTTTACAAATGTCAGGTAAAACACTTTTTGTTTACTATTGTTTAGTGGATAATAAAACTTTAAACAATTTATCATATTTTTAATAATGTTATACTTATTTAAATAAATAAATATTTATTATACGATGGACTTTAATATTTATTTCGTCAACTTGAGTGTATAGACAGGTACGTAGCCAGAGAGTCAGCTTGAGGGGCTTAAATAACACTGTAAACTTTTGTGAATTAATAGATTCTCTCTCCAGACGTCAAGAAGACAATCGAGAGAAATAGCCAGTCCAGTAAAAATATTTACTAGAAAAGATACTAACCTACGTACTCTGAAAAAGTTTTTCGTAGTACCAAAATTCTAACAATGCGTCTATTTTAACATTTAAGAACTGCTGTACAATATTATCACACAATATTGGTGACAATTTTTAAAATGGTTACCTATCATTTTCCTTGTCCGTCCGTCACAAAAACAAGAGATAACAACAATTTTTTTCGGATTCGTAATCTACACAAAAAGTTTGCGGCCCTGAATTGGGTTAAAATTTTGGTTTTGACCATAAGTGACCCAAAACCGGAAGTCAAGAAATCTAAGTCGGAATTCGGAAGTAGTGGAAATTTGAAAGTTTGAAAATAGTGTCATTCGATTCCTCTTAACGAGTAGATACAGAAATTATTCGTTTTGAAGTTAAGGTTTTGACTGGAAGTGGCCCAAAACAGAATTAAAGAAATCAAAGTCGAAATTCGGATACAAAAATATTATCACTCAATTCCTCTTAAAAATTAAATACGGAAATCACTAATGGTTTTACCAATACATCAAAGGTAAACCCTATACCATTTTAAAAATTGTCACCAGCCATGACACGTGTCGTGTCAAGAAAGGATTTTTTTAAATTGTTATTTTTCAACGAAATGGTTAAACTGCTATTCCTCTGTCTTTGGAAACCGATTTTTTGACTGATTTTGTAAACATTAGCTTGATTTTCTTCTAATATGTACGGTGTATTTCTTCATAAAACTTTTAAAATGCATTTAAAATAAATGTAAAAATATAAAATACAAATTTTATTCACCTTATCAAACTCGATCTTTTAATTAAATTTAACATAGTACATTTTTGCTGTTTTAGAAATATTATTTGAGAACAGCGGAAAATATTTTACCAGGTCCTGAAAGCAAAATATTCAGTACTTAATTAATTCAGTAGGCATCTTTTATTTATGTAATTTATAATGGAACGAGTACCAAAACAGAAGTTTTAATTAGGTTGCAAATATCATAGAGAATAAATTTATATGAAAAATATTATCATTAAGTATTTAATTTTTTTTTACGTCTGACTGTTTTGCAATTTCTGTCAATGCAGACGGGGGAGAATGATGACATATGAAAATACATCTAGCCTACAAGAATTTTACAAGTTTAAAATGAAATTTTGATTGGTCTAATCAATGGTTAAGTTGATGGATCACAAGATTGGTAGTATGTGAAAGTGCACGAATTCAAGATTTAAATTAAATCATAATTTATTATGAAATGTATCTGAAATCTAAGGTAATACTGTTCTTGCCTGATCTCTTGGAGAACAAAATATTAGTGAACCCGGGATCCAATAAAAAAAATCTGGTGTGAAACACTCACACAACTTTCTCTTGCCAGTGAAAATAATTAACAATAAACCTAACATTATAGTTTGTTCGCGCTAAGAGCTTGCCTGAAGTAAACAAACCGCTCTGATACCGTACAGGTTGCCCCGAAAAGTTTTCCATCCAATCATTAATAACCAGTAAAATGTTATACAATTTACTTATTTTAATTATTTCATTATGACATATAGTCCTCTTTTCAAATACTCAAATCCGATTGATTTCAGTAAATGATAGAGCGACGATCTTTTAAAATGTGCTAAATCTAAATCCTTGTTTAAGACAGATAAAAGTTTATTAAGCGTAAAAACTTCCTTATTTTGGAAAAAACTGTGAACTTTTAGTCAAACTGCAGTTTTAATAAATTCGTCGTACTGTTCAAAAACTGATTTGCTTCGTTTCCTTTTCTTGCTAGGTGTCTGCAACTTGCCACTTTCTTTCATCTCTTTTCTTACACCGTGAACACTAAATGTAGACAAGCCCGTCAATTCTGATACCATTTTTTTCTACGTCTTTTAAGGGCATAGTAGGATACGTCTTTACGCATAAAAAATTAAAACACATTGCAAATTATAATTTTTTGCCCACTTTTTAGAAGTTGTTTACGTTTATGTTTTATAACTGAAGTTGAAACGCCGTCATTCATCATTACTTGCTAGTGTAACAAAACAAAAAGATATACTCGCAACAATAACAACGAAGTTGAGGGAAAAGTCACACGGATTTAAACAATATTAATAAAATAAGGAAGAATACTTTAAACTGATCAATTACAAATAGCACCAAGTACAAATTTCATACACATGGAAGTAGGATGTTTATGTAACAATAACCAAGTTGCGACTAATGCAATGAGTACCACAATATACGATCATGGTGGAATTGTTTCAATAATGTATAAATAAACTATTTTCAATTTTATTTAGGCTACGTGCAGTTATATAAATAGCCATCAAATGTCATTATCATGTATTAGTCATCCTATACCAACTGTGTACTAACACACACGACCCCAACAGCAATACAAGGACACATATACACTGTTACTCACTACTACAAAGAAAAAGGTTTGTTTACTTCAGGCAAGCTCTAAGAGCGAACGGACTATAGTAATAAAACATAAGAAATAAACAAAAAACTAACCTCAAAAACATAACCTAATTTTAATCATGAGTGAAAGACGCAACATGAAAATCAACCTCATTTTGGCTTAGAAATACGGAAAATCACTCTTTCTCTCTAAACTAGGCTCTGTAGAGAAAAATGCTCGAAATAAAAGTTGTAGATCTTTTAATTTTCTATAAATTTAATTATATACACTTTTGTCGTAAAATGCATACTAAAGCCGAAATGTTTAAAAAATCAATTTTTCTCACGTTTTCGTGAGAAAAAAACAGAAAATTGCTTATTACCGCTAAATTAAGCGTTATACAAAAAAATGTTTTAAATAAAAGTTGTAGAATTTTACATTCTCTACAACTTTTATTATATAACGTTTTGCGCTAAAATTTATATTAAAGCCGTAATCTTAAAAAAACAACGTTTTTACGTGAAAACAGCCTCACCGAGAATTTCAGCAAACATGGCGCCTACCCTATCTTGTTGAGCATAAAAAATGTAGTAAACCAGGCGATTTTTAAAAAAATCGTAGGACCAATTTTTGAGAAAATCGCAAAAAACTGAAAAATTATACGAATAAACTACTACTTTCGGTTGACCGATTTTGATGAAAATGTTCGTGTCGCGTCCGGTAGCGGTATGTAACTTAAGTTTCAAGTTCGTACGATTTTCCGTTCTTGAGATATTCTGTTCACACACAGACACACAGACACACACACAGACCAATCCCTAAAAACATGTTTTTTGGGTTCAGGGGGTCTGAAAACGTATAGATCCGGTGAAAACTCGATTTCTAAAAATCGACATGAAAACAATACTTTCCTTCCTATATATTCATATAGGCAAGAGAAAGTAAAAATTGGTGTGAATCACCAATGGTTTCAGTGTGAATCAATGGTTTCCAACTTCCTACCTTCAGATTTCCTTAAGACGCATGTTTCACTACCGTACAACAAAAGAGGCAGTGTCATTACATCATACGAGTATATAGCCTCAACTGCTTTTCTTTCCGGGCCCTTGCTTTAAATGTTCTATTTAGATAACTGGAAACACGTTGAAACGTAAAAACTTTCGTCATTACATCAAATTCCCCTTCAATGCCATATCATAACGCAAACCAATAACTGCACTATAGCACATTATATAGCCTCAATCATATACCTTAATTTACCAGAGGCTATCCGAAAGACTGATGTAACTCCTCAAATATACAAAAGAAAAGTAACCAACTGGCTGATTAATTTAGGGAGAGGGCAGTCTAAGGATTTAATTAGTCTATGTATTCAAACTAATTGCTCTTTCTCGTGTCAGCTAAAAAAAATAAAAAATAAGATTTTTTGTTTTTTTTTGTTTTATTGTTAACAGTGTCATCGAAAGTCTGCTTCATCCTTTGCCATTACATGATTTTTTATTTTTTATACTATTATCCTGTTTTTTTGTATATTTACGTTAGGAAATTTTGTTGTATGTTTTTTTTTGTAAATTTTTGTTTCTTTCTTTCTTGTAAATTTAGTGTAGATATAAAAAGCTATTATTATTATTATTATTATTATTAATTCGTTGATCGACCAACTAAGGATCACGTTAAGCACTATGCATTTTGGTTTCTTCTTCTCAGGATGTCATTATTTTTTTTTTTTTTTTTTTTGGGGGGGCTCCCAAACTCCCCTACACCCCGCCGTCTCCACCCACTACTATGGCTGGTCGCAAGGATGCGAGGTGGTACAGTAGAACAGCAAGATAATTTCGCCTTAGTATACCGCACCATTACAACTTAACGTAGTCATTCTTTCTTTTCTAAAAAACAGTCAGCCGCTGAGCTTAACATACACCACATAGACACAAATAACACATAAAAATACATAAAATAACATAAAGATCACGCAGTATTTACAGCCTTCCTTCACAGTATTCTGTACAGTTTTTCTTTAATTTTGCTATCTCTGTGAAATAGATCTACCTCTCCATTTATTTCATTGGCTGTAGCTATACATCTATTGATTGGAGCTATTTTACTTTTTGTAGCTCCTAATTATAATAATAATTATAATTAATTCATTATAATTCATTATAATAAAGCTATTATTATAATAGAATAAATAAAATAAACCAACTCATACCCGCGCACAGGCTAGACCTATGCGCGGGTATTAGGAAATAACATAGGATAAGATTCATTGTACATTTTAGTAATAATAAATAAACAAATAAAAAAATACTTAAAATGTGAACCGTCGTATTAATAAAATTAATAAATAATTAAAAATTTATTGGCGATATAATCAAGGCTTATACACTGTATTATTATATTTCAGGTATGCAAGTAATATACAATATAACAAAAGGAGCAGGTAATAGAGTAGTTAGTGTTAAAACGAGATGCGGTGCGTGTAAAGTTCCAAGTTATTCCTCTCTTATATCGACAAAAGTTTATACAGTATTAACAAGTAAGCTTATCGCCGAAGGGGGTGATGGATTTACTATTATAAAGCAGAAAAGATTAGCAGCGAACTCTATCGGTAAGTTAAAACAACTAATTTACTCTAAAGTAAAGTTTGAAAACTTTTATTAACCTGTATTACTATGTTATTTAACGCTGGTTTATTAAAATATTATCTGACGTAGTGGTAATAGTATTATAAGCTGTTTTACTCTACTCGCATTTTATATAAACGAACAATAAAGAAACGTATTTTTTACAGAGTAAGATTCAATATTTTTTTATGACACAATAGATTTTAATTAGATTTTATAAAATAATGATTTAATAATGATCATTATAATTTATCTCTATAAAGCAGTGCAAGAAAAACTATTAAAACCTTTACAGATCGACATTGCGTAAAACGGAGATAACAGTATATTTAATTTATCTCTAGTACTAATGTAAACGCTATGCTTTGTAATTAACTATTCATGTAACTGAAACAACAGAAAAAACTTAGCGCGAGCCTTCTTAAGGCATATTCGTACGAAACTAGTACTGGTAGCTAGTCTACAAGCAGCTAGTAAAAGTGGGAAAGAACAACTAGCAGCTAGTTTAGTTAAAACGCTAGTATTCACTAGCGTACTAGTGACTCTGAACATATTTGATTTTACTAGCGTTAGAAGGGGACAAAAGGTCACGTAATTAACTAGGGCTAGTAAACTAGTTCGGTGTAAACGTTGCTTACTAGCGCTAGTAAGGGAGAAAAGGTCACGCGATTGACTAGCTCTAGTGAACTAGCTCGGAGTAAACGTTGCTTACTAGCACTAGTAGGGGAGAAAAGGTCACGCGATTGACTAGCTCTAGTGAACTAGCTCGGAGTAAACGTTGCTTCCTAGCGCTAGTAAGGGAGAAAAGGTCACGCGATTGACTAGCTCTAGTGAACTAGCTCGGAGTAAACGTTGCTTACTAGCACTAGTAGGGGAGAAAAGGTCACGTGACTGACTAGCGCTAGTGAAATAGCTCGGTGTAAACGTTGCTAGGACTAGTAGGAGAGAAAAGATCACGTGATGATTAGCGCAAGTAAACTAGCTCGGTGTGAACGTTTGGAAACGTTCTGCCACTAGTACTAGCAACTAGTAAACTAGCGTCATGGGAGCCGTCACCGACGCGCTAGTAGGTCCTGCTACTACTAGCAGCTGGTTTAGTTAAAGCGCTAGTGACTTTGAACATTTATGATTTTACTAACGCTATTAGGGCAGAAAAGGTCAGTGATTGACTAGCACTAGTAAACTAGCTCCTACGATTTTTTTAAAATCGCCTCATTTACTACATTTTGTATGCTTTACACGATAGGATCGTAGGCGCCATGTCTGCTGAAATTCTTAGGGAGGTTGTGGTAGAAAAAAAGTTTTTTATGATTGCGGCCTTAATATGCATTTTAGGGCAAAAACTTATACAATCAAAGTTGTAGAACATTTAAAATCTTACAACTTTTATTGAAAACATTTCTTTGTATAACGCTTAATTTAGCGGTAATTAGTGATTTTTCGTTTTTTTCATGAAATCTGTAAAAAATGGATTTTTAACTCATCGGCCTTGGTATGCATTTAACGACAAAAGTGTATATTTTATAACCAGATTTATAGGAAATTAAAAAACCTACTTTTATTTACAGATTTCTATAATCCCATGGATTTTCTATAATGTTAAGGGAACTGTGGATCGAAAGAACACGAAAATTTTCGATTTTCTGTTTTTAACCTTAAAATATTGTTTGAAATTTCCACTTTAAAATGATGTATTTATCAGATTTGTGAGTAGTGTAGAAATGTTTTTATGATTTATTTTTTTATCGTATGTTTATTAAGAAAGTTAATTTTATTGGACAACTTTAAATGCGGTTTTCTCAAAACTTAATTTTTCCATATTCAGGTGCACGCACGTTTCTTAGCTCCCATAAAAGATACAACAATGAAATTTTTTGGGGTTGTAGAGGTTGTTATGCTCTTTCAACTGAGTGTACAGTTTTCAAAAATATTTAATAGTTTTGGAGAAAAAACTTTTTTGAAAACTTTTTACCTAAAAATTCATATTTTTTTTGAAAAATTATCAAAACTATATTTTCTAACGGAACAAAATGTTATACATTTAAAATGTGGAAAAGGAACTGATCTTTAATGTAAAAAATATATAGGATTCTATCACAATTGGTTCCTGAGAAACATGTACCTTTGTTAACATTGAGTAAGATAGGGATCCACGGTTTCTTAAAACATTCAGTGCTAGAGGCTCGCCTAGCGGGTCATGGGTAGGTGTTACCGCCAAGCTGCCCTCTCACCTAGCGGGTTCTGTTCTGTTATCATTTTAAGTAATTCCGGAAAGACACCGTTTGTCGGATAACAGTGCATTGCTATTATATAGCCCTCAGAAAGGCTTTTTTTTGGAACCGTGTAGATCGTTTTGAATTTTCGTCATAAGATCATCTACCCTCGTTTAGTATACTCGTCCAGTATTTTTAACGGGTTTTCAGGTAAATTTGAAACCACGAATTTAGTATCTTTGCAGGTATGGATTCAAAATAGTTTGCACTTTTAGATTTAATTTAAAAGTATATTATTTATATTTTAAAATTAAATAAGAAATTACGCGTAAATCGTAACGGTAAATGTAAAAATTCAAACAAGAAACATACATTTATTATAATTGGCAAAAATAAACCTAAAAAAACATTGAATTGTTTACTTTTATGTTATTAGCAAACATAAATCCATTTATAAGTCAAAAATAAAATAAATCTATAAAAAAGTGAGTAACATAAGTTGTAGGGGGTACATAAAGCAAGCGGAGAACACGCTGCATGAGTAATCAGCCCAAAGGGAGTGATACCTCATAATTGCTCAGCATTGAATGTGTAGAAGTAATAGAAAATCTTCAAATTTTAAAATATTGTAACAAAATTTAATTAAATCCATCCTTATTTTAACAAAGCCGTTAATTACGCTAAAGTTTCCAAGAATGTTTCATAAACCTAACATTCAGCAGATACAAACAGTTATCAACTATGAAGGACAGAACTGTGGTACTGGTACTTTAAAGCAAACAATCTAGTAACGGTACCGAAATTCGTTTACTTTGGGTCTATTGTAAACACTGAGAGGAAATAGGCTTACAGTACAAACAGGTAGGTAACTTGGGACACAAACAAAATTGGTGTTCTTTTACGTACGCGTCAGTTCAGCAGTACTTTGTTTGGGGAAATGTAAAGAATTCTAGAAGGCTACAATATAAATTAAATTTATTCATCCTTGTTTATGAAAAGACATTTCATTCAATTTCCCACTACATCAAATTATTGCTGATATTGAGTCAAAAGTGTTTAGTTGTACTTGTGAATCATAATTTAATAATCTAGGTACCCCACAAAGTATATTTTGGTGGAACTAAAACGGAATTTACTGTAATATTTTAGATGAAAACTAATCAAAAATTGTTTGAGAATTGTAAAATAATTTTAGTCAGTATACGAACTGAAGCATATGGGGCTCACATACGATAAATTTGTAGGAATTATTTTTTGTATATTTCGCATATTCAGTTCTCGCCTGTTTTACTATTAAATTTTATAAAAAATAAGATCTAACAGTAAATAAGGATCAAAAAATATTATAAAAATCTGGTACGAAACACTATACGACTTTCTCTTGCCAATGTAAAGAATGAATGATATAAACTATGTTTCATCGTGAGTAAATACGCGTAATGTAAAATGAAAAATAAACTTAATTTAATCATGAGTGAATGACGGAAAATAAAAATCAATATCTATAGCATTTAAAAACACAGAAAATCACTAATTGACGCTAAACTAGGCTCAGTAAAATAATTGCTTGAAATACAATTTTTAGGTTTTTGAGGACATAAGAACGTTACTGAATGTTTACAACCTGAATTGAAAGATGGCAGAATATCGAAATCGATGGAGAGAGCACGTAGAGAGAATTCCTGAGAAAAGGATTCCTTTCAGTATTTTTCAATACAGACCAGTGGGGAGGAGAGATGTTGGGAGGCCACGCAAAAGATGGCAATTTTGCGCTGTTTGTCGCTGTTGTGAGTCGGAACAAGCAGAAGCCTAATCCTAGATAGTGAGAAAAAAAGAGGTTTTTCATTTTGTATAACATTGTTTGTAAATACACTTTTATCGTGAAATGCATACTAAGGCCGCAATCTTAAAAAACCTATGTTTTAACGATTTTAATGAGCAAAATATAGAAAATCACTAACTGACGCTAAACTAAGCGTCAATTCAACGTTGTAGTTGTAGCTTCTTGGGTCCATCTCCTTCAGTCATTCCTCCGCATATTTATTTGGGCTTCGTCAATCAATTTTTGGGTTTTAACTCCTGTATTTAGTTCTCTTTTCCTAAATTTTCCATCTTTACTGCATAAAAGATTTTGATGCCCTTAGTGTCTACTTTACCATAAAAACAGATCTTCATTAAAGAATCCATCGAAATGATGGAGACGATTTGTGGAAAATGATTTGTTAAAAGTTTTTTTTCTGACATCTGAGAATATTTACAATTAGTTTAAAAAAACAAAAACTATAAGTAAATAGCATGAACGGATTCACATGACGAAGACAATACCCAATGGTATTACTTCGGAAACAAAAAAATGTTTAAGTATACGTTTTTAAAATAATAACAAGATAAAAGATGAATAACATTAATAGAAAAGGTAACCAAATTAATAACGGTGATGGTAGAAGAAGATGATGAAGTGTTGAAGATGATGATGATGGCGAGAAGATGGTAATGGGTAGAGAAAGAAGAGAAGATCATATTATTAGAGATGATGTTGATGTTGATATGAACTTCAATTATTAAAAAAAAAAACTTACGGGTAATAACAAATGCTCCATGGTATGTGACAAATGATACATTGCATAAGCACTTATGTATCAACACCGTGAAAGATGAAATCACGCAACTAAGTTTAAAATATCAAGAAAAATTAGCAGATCACCCGAATTCTTTGGCGCTTAATTTACTTGATAACAGCGAAGACGTGACACGATAGAAACGAATAAAATTGCTTGACCTTCCGTTTAGATTTGTTAAAAAAATCTGGTGTGAAACACTCACACAACTTTCTCTTGCTAATGCAAATAATTAACAATAAACCTAACATTAGTATTAAAACATTAGAAATGAACAAAAACTAACCTCAAAAACATAACCTTATTTTAATCATGAGTGGAAGACGCAAAATGAAAATCGAACTCAATTTGGCTTAAAAAAAACGGAAAATCACACTTTCACGCTAAACTAGGCTCTGTAGAGAAAAATTCTCTAAACAAAAGTTGTAGATCTTTTAATTTTCTATAACTTTTATCATATACACTTTTGTCGTAAAATGCATACTAAGACCGAAATGTTAAAAAAATCGATTTTTCTCACGTTTTCGTGAGAAAAAAACAGAAAATCGCAAATTACCGCTAAACTAAGCATCATACAAAAAAATGTTTGAAACATAAGTTGTAGGTTTTTAAATTCTCTACAACTTTTATTATATAAGTTTTTGCGCTAAAATTTATATTAAAGCCGTAATCTTAAAAAAACAACGTTTTTACGTGAAAAGAGCCTCACCGAGAATTTCAGCAGACATGGCGCCTACCCTATCTTGTAGAGAATAAAAAATTGAGTAAAATAGGCGATTTTAAAAAAAATCGTAGGACCAGTTTTTGAGAAAATCGCAAAAAACTGAAAAATTATACGAATAAACTACTACTTCCGGTTGACCGATTTTGATGAAAATGTTCGTGTCGCGTCCGGTAGTGGTATGTAACTTAAGTTTCAAGTTTCAAGTTCGTACGATGTTCCGTTCTTGAGATATTCTGTTCACACACACACACACACAGACACACAGACACACACACAGACCAATCGCTAAAAACATGTTTTTTGGATTCAGGGGGTCTGAAAACGTATAGATCCGGTGAAAACTCGATTTCGAAAAATCGACATGAAAACAATACTTTCCTTCCTATATATTCATATAGGCAAGAGAAAGTAAAAAACTTACGGATAATAACAAATGCTCCATGGTATGTGACAAATGATACATTGCATAAGCACTTATGTGTCAACACCGTGAAAGATGAAATCACGCAACTAAGTTTAAAATATCAAGAAAAATTAGCAGATCACCCGAATTCTTTGGCGCTTCATGTACTTGATAACAGCGAAGACGTGACACGACTGAAACGAATAAAATTGCTTGACCTTCCGTTTAGATTTGTTAAAAAAATAATTAATTTTATTATGTTGCACTTAACCCTTTATAGGGCAGTACTACCGGGATTAATACACATGTTGTAAAATATTAAATTTTGTTTTATAGGGACTTGAATAATGCATTTCTAGTGCCATAACAGTAAGATATTTCTTTTTTTTATGTTAAGCTCTGGTATAGATCCTTACCAAGGAACGTTTATTAAACTAGGAAGGACATAATGTTTAGTGGTAAGAATGCTTATTAAATTAACTTGTAGTCCTATATAACAGAAAAATGTGTAGAATAACTTATCTCAACTTTATATTAACATAAATACAAGCTATCCCGTAAAAAACTCGAATTTTCTAAACACTGTAGGCTACAAAAGTAACAACAAAACAACACGGTTACCTACACTGGTGTGAATCCTTACCACATTTGTGTAACTCATGAAGTAAATGGTCGCTGCGCACTAATTTCAAAATGTGGATAGCCTACTTACCAGGCAACATCTATAAAACCATAAAATGCCAATAGGGTTCAACTGCATAGCTTATTCTTAAAAAAATAACCTTATTGGCAGTGGTAAGTATACTTACCAAAGACCTATAAAGGGTTAAATAATACAAAACAATATTTTTAACATTTCTAATAACGAATCATTATTAATATACTGGAATAATTGATTAATAAAATTTGAAAATCTTGTTTCAGGTACGACAGATACAAAATCTGTAATGGAATACGTTGTACATAAATCACCTATTTATCCAGAAGTATCAGGGAGAATAACCATATACGATGGTAATCTAGAAGTAATTTAATTAATTATTGAACATTTTTCGTAGAGGAAAGGTGCTGATCAATTCGGTTTCGTTTACATCAAGAATGTTTTAAACATTTTATAATATATTCAAAGAACGATTCTTAAAGGAAGCTTTAGAAAGTGTTTCGCCTATTTTCATGAATTTTGTATAATTATATTATATCGTTTAATTTCTATTGCATATCTCAATTAAACCCTATTTATTAATGATTATGAGAATTAGACAATTATGTTTAAAAAGTAGAAGACCGATTCATTTTAAAACCGAAAATACTTTTCACAGAAAAAATTTAATATAATTTTTTAAATTTTGTTTTTTCTATTAAGCAACAAACATTACAACCTGTCCACATTAAATTGAACAATTAGTAATAATTATAATAATTGTTAAGCTATGTGCTTATAATTTCATCCATTGATGAAAATATTACTGATGTCCTATAGGAAGGAGATGTATTTTAAAACAAAAAAAAAATGTTCAGTATTTTTGATGGACACATTCGTATAAATATAGAGTGATTATGAAATGGACTGATTTGCCCTGACACAGTCAGAAGATGTGAAGTACCTAGGGCTGCGATTTGACCGCTGATGAAAGAAACACATGACGAGAAAGAAACACATCCTGACTAAGTAAAGACAGTTGGACTTAAAACTGAGAAACATGTTTTGGTTGAATGGAAGACGTTCACAACTATCAAATGACTCAAAATTAACGTTATACAAAACGATTTTGAAACCTGTCTGGACGTAGACGAAATTCACGAGCCACCATAACCCATTGGAGACGTCCACAACTACCAACTGACTCAAAATTAACGTTTTACAAGAGAATTTTGAAGCCTGTCTGGAAGTAGGAGAAACTCACGAACCACCATGACTCATTGGAGACTTTCAAAACTATCAACTGACTCAAAATTAACGTTTTACATACATAATAAAAATAAAATGTTAGTTAAATTTTTACTGATGATCTGTGTAACTGATGATCACCTTCATTCACTTCATCCGTATAAAAATAAAAAAAAAAAAATTGTACGTCACCAAGACCAAGAAGAAACCCTTCATCAACTATAACCAAACGATGACATGGAAGCAACGCTGCTGAGTGCTGTCTTCTTCAAGTTTTATTCATCATCAACACATTTACTGAAAGTTTTTGTTAAACTGTTTGTAAATAATTCTTACTGTTAAAAAAAAAAAAAAAAAAAAAAAAAAAAAGTTAAATTTTTTATTGACACTTGTAATTGAAATTTAGTATCTGCAAATTAATACAACAATTTCTATACGTGAAGCTAATGTTCCAAAACTTGATTTACTTGAAGGAGCTTGCAATCATCACCACAGTTCTACAATTGGCCAAGAAGATCCCTTGGCCAGAGGCGTTTTAACATATTGGTCTTAAGACGGTCTTGCAGATTGTCAATTTATGTGACATGTTTAATCTAGAACGTCTAACGAGTAAGCGTTTCAGTTGATAGAAGCGTGTTTTGAGTTTGTGTGTTCTGTGTAAGTTTTCTGTCTAAGTGTAAGCCTAAATAGCGTGTTTGAGTAGTGTGAGGCAGCGAAATATTATAAATGTAAACGGTTGGGCAGTTTTGTCGTCTAAGAATAAACGTCATTTCTTCCGATTTGTTTGCATTAATTTTAATTTTCCAAAGGTTTAAGTTATGACTCTTATCATGTTTAAATGGATTTGTGTCTTTCGAGTTGCAATTACAGGATCGGCATCAACCGCAAAAACTGCCATGACATCAGCAAACATAGCCATAGTTGTACGGATATAAGTTGGTATGTCACCTGGCATGTCAAGTTGTTAAGTTCAACACTTTGTTTTACTCTGAAGTAACATTCCACTAGAAAAGATTACAAGGCAAGGGCTAACTGGAAGTATTAGTTTTAATTTATATACGAGTCCATCATGCCAGACCCGATCAAAGGCTTGAGATACATCAAGAAATTTAAATTTGAAATTTAAAACTAATAACCGTTATTGCTATTTTTGAGCAGATTTAGAGCCAGGTAATTCAGATAATGGTTGAGGCTTTTTATGTATAATCAGAGCTGAAATTTGATATTATTTCTTTGAAAATTTTAATGTTAAGCTCAGCATAAATTTATATGTTTTTGATATAGGGCCTACCATTAAATTTGTAGAGGTGACTACAAAAAGTTTGATTGGAAACCTTCAAATATTTTTATACTTAAAGTTGATTTATATTAATTAGTTCGTAAATAGTGTTATGCAATAAGTACGAAACGACACGCTGTATTATGATTTCTGCATTAACTGCATGCAAGAATGAAAGGTTATTTTTATACAATTCCTTAATGGGGAAGTTCCTACTTGAAATCGGTACATACTTTTTTTACTATTATTAACCGTAATATTACGTAAAACATGATCTATAAAAAAATTAATTTACTAGTTAAGTCGTGTCTATTAAGAAAATTAACTGTATTTAATTCATCACACAACATGAAAAAAATCGTCAATAAAAATTAGCTTGGAAATTCTTGTTACTTCGATGTAACGAATACCTCGATTTAAATAATTTTTTCCCAGGATTGTCGATTTCGTTATATCGAAGTTCGCTGTAGTTATTTTTATATTGGTGGTTTAATTTGTAATATGTAAAATAAAATCTTCTACACAGAATTAACTTTCAATAAATTTTATTTTCACAAAAATTACAAGTCCATTTAATATACGATGTTTGAAACAAACGAGGACTGTGGAATGTTTCTATTAAAACAAAACATTATACAAAAAAAATAAATTAAATTAACAGAAAAATTTTTCAAAAGCTTTTCATTAAAAAAAAAAACTAAAACATCCAATATTTAATTTACTACCGGTATAGGAGTTCTCAAAAGCACTTTATTAGTGCAAAATGGTATTTTATTTGGTCTACATAATTTAAAAAAATAAGTTTTTCGATTAAATTAAATTTTCCTGGAACATCAATATTATCTTTAATGAAATTGATTAATTAAGCCTACATTTTTTCAACCCGATTCAATTTTAAATAATATTTAATTTATGCCATATTTTGCTTTTAAGTTAAAGATGTATGACATGAATACAAATAATGACAAAATGAAAAAAATGTTTTTAAATAGTATTTAGTAAATGAAAGAGGTAATATGCGCAAGAAGAAAATAACAAACAAATATAATTGACTCTTTAGTTTTTCGATTATTAATGGCTGTTGTAATTTATGCGAAGAGAAAAATAGACAAAGAGTTTTAAAGTTTTGTAGAACACTATGGTAAATTACTTAGATAACTTGGTTTTTATGTTAATTATTATTGTTTATAAAAAATAAAGTTTTATTTAAAACATTATAAATTGTTAAGTGATTTATTTAAAACAAAAATATAATACTGAACGTAAAAAAATCTTCACTTTTCTGTTTTTACAAATGTATTGTAAATATTGTTCCTATACAGGTTTTGTTCAAAATATTTTTTTAAATATATTATTATCTAAGCAAAATCTTAAATCCTTTACTTGATTATAATATTTAGTGTGGCAATGAGCTATGGAATGTTAATGATTTTTTGACTCTTTTAGATTTGGAAAATTTTTCACTGACAAATTTTGAACAAGTCCATTTGAGTGATGAAACTTATCAAAGGGTTGAATGGACATATTTTTGGCTACATCTTGTCTAAGAAGCTTCAGATCATTATGTAAACATAAATTGAAACTCCAGTTGCAATCTTTAGAATTTATGATGAGAAGGTCTGAATTTTTTGCTGCTCTTCAAAAAACCTGAAAACCGTGTGCCTAAACTGGTCATTTTGTTGTTTAAGTCATCAGCCGAACGCTGGTTTGAACCTCTAGAGGTTTTACTAAGTAAAACGAGGAGTGAGGTGGTTTACAATTGCCTACATAACTGAGTGGTAAAGCATGCTTATCAGCATGCCCGGCCCTCTGAAAATCATCTACTTTCCTCTCTGCAAATGACACTTTCACTTAATTCACCGCAGGGTCTGGCTGTATAATGAAATTCATTACACTGAGAGAAGATAACTCTGATTAGTATCTTTTACACCTCTACCTGTTCTATTCTTTAATGATTCAGTCATATAATTGGCTTATCATGTGATAAGCAATAGAACTATTTATTGTAGCTGTCGAACTAGCAGATCGAGTGCAAATAATTTAACAATCCACCTGCTTGTTATAGAAAAAAATTATTTTGTAAGACGCATCCACAGCTCGGTTTTTAGCGATTACGGTCGGTTAAACTTGAGAAAATTTCCAATCGCCAGCCGGGAATCGAACACGGTACCTTCGAGTTGTATGCTAGCGCGCTACCACTTCACTACGGATAACCTAATTTTAATCATGAGTGAATGACACTAAAGGAAAATCAACCTCTTTTGGACATAAATGAGCAAAATATGGGAAATATTACTGATTCACGCTAAACTGCACTCTGCAGAAAATAAATTTGAAATAATAGTTATTGGTTCTTTAATTTTCAAATAATGGTGATTTTCTGTATAATGATGAGATTCATTAATCTCAGAGGAGTTAACTCTGGAGTAGTGTCTTTTACACCGCTTCTGTTCTTAAATTATTCAGTCATATAACTGGCTATGTTACTTCTGCTGGTAGTTCCCCAAAATTGAACGCCGTACAACCAAACTGGTTTAAGTAACATTTCGTAAAGCAGCAACTTATTCTCAAGAGAGAGTGAAGAGTTCCCGCCAGTCAGCCAGTACATCCTTTTGTATTTTAAATTTAATTCATCCCTCTTCATTCTCACATGGGTTTTCCAAGTTAACCGCCTGTCAAGATGCATACCCAGGTACTTCACAACTTAACTTTGTGGTAAATCAACACCTCCAAGTTTAACTGGTAAACAAGTATTTCTCCGCACTGCAAATGTAACACGCTGCGATTTTGCAGTATTGATCTTAACTCTCCATTTTTGAAGCCATGATTGGATTTGATCTAATCATTCCTGAAGTTTGATTGAAGCAACTATAGGATCTCCACTTTTAGCAAGCAATGCCTTATCGCCTGCGAATGTAGCTTGAATTACCCCTTCAGTTGTTGGTAAGTCTGCTTCATACAATGAGTACAAATACGGGCCTAGAACTGAGCTCTGAGGTACACCAGAGGTAATGTACCTGGAACATGACAGCTCATCTTGGTATTTCACTTGAAAAAAACCGAATTTCCAGATAAAACCGTAAAATCAAAAAGAAAGGTTTGCTTAACGTTCTTTTAACTTTGTATAAAAAGTTACTAATAACTTTGTAAAATGAAAATATCTTTGTATATAGTAATTTTCTCTTTTAACACAAGTAAATGATGTAATGAGAGGTAGTCAGGGTAAAGAGACCTCAACTTGTGATTTGTAAATTCGAAAGATTTGTTTATAGTTTATTTTTAAAAAACTAATTGCAAATAATGTTAATTAAAAAAATATATAACTGGCTGACCATGTGATAACAAAGAACTATATTTTATAGCCCTGACATTATCAGATCAGGTGCAAATAATTTAACACTCCACCTGCCCGTTATGAGGAAATTGGTCACAGCATTGATTTTACAGTAATAGTTTTTATCCTAATGTAAGATTTTGAAATTTTGACGTGGAAAAATAACTTACTCTACCTATATTTCATATCGGGCGAAAGAAAATAAAAATATTAAGAATTTAAAAAACTATTTCATTCCCCAATATTGTGTTATCATACGCAATAAAATATTAACGAATAAGAAGTGGAACGAGTGTAAGTTTAAAGTAAATATCTAAAAAAATAAATAGTAAAAGAATCGCAAAGAGACCAAAATTTGATCAAACTCAACGCTTTTTAAATTTATTAAAAAATTAGAAAAACTAAGCTGAACGAGTAAGTAAATAGTTATACGGTAGAAAACGTAAAAGATACTGGACAAATAACACAGCGTACTAACATACAAACAACAAAATTAAAACATAAAAATTCACTGCCAGTTTGATATTTAATTTCTAACAACCAAGTCGGAAAAGGTCATTCAATTTCGCCCGTCTAAATGTTAGCTTTTCTCGGCCACTCCGTAATTTTAAAAACCACTTAACTTACGGTAATGAAATTTCGTGGATGTTGGTAGAAGCTTATTATATAAGGACACGGTAGCACTTTTCTTGCCTCTTTCCGATTTTACGACTATAAGTGATATTTCCCATAAAATTTATCGTCAAAGGTTTAAACATTTATAAAAAAAATACGGCAAAATTACTAATTGAAATACCATAATAAAATTAATATAATTTATTTATTAAATTTAATATCTGAAAGTATTATTTTATATAGAAATAAAAATAAAAATTTTCAATATAAAGTTAATAAGAAAATACACCAAGAAAAAACAGTAAGGGGAAAACAAACAAATTATGAAACGAATCACACACACATATTTATAATTAAGTAGGAAATATTGATCCAGAATATTACTTACAATGATTGTCAAGCTCTAACTAAGTCCTTCTGAAAAGAAAAACAAATTTCATAAAAAATATAATAAAATTTAGAAAATTTATTAAAAACATGTTAGTAAAATAATATTCAATGTCTGTTAAATACATACTATTCTTAAAAATCTGGTGTGAAACACTCACTCGACTTTACCTAGCCTATATAAATATTGAATAATATTTAATCATGAGTAAACAATGTAAAATTGATACACATAACCTAATTTTAATCATGAGTGAATGACAAAAAACGAAATTATATCTCAGTAGGAATTACAAATACGGAAAAACAGTAATTGCCTTTAATCTAGGCTCTGTAGAGAAAAACGCTAGAAATAAAAGTTGTAAGTTTTTTTATGTTGTACAAGTTTGATTACATACACTTTTAACGTAAAACGCGTACTAATGGCAAAATCTTAAAAGAAATCC
Organism: Catonia carolina; assembly: GCA_035578175.1. Lineage (NCBI taxonomy): Eukaryota > Metazoa > Arthropoda > Insecta > Hemiptera > Achilidae > Catonia > Catonia carolina. Next base: position 28,973,015 of record JAQMRL010000006.1, read on the forward strand.
CATTTTTTACAGATATTATGTAAAAAAACCAGAAAATCACCAATTACCGCCTAAGTATTGTAAAAAATGTTTGAAATAAAAGTTGTAGGTTTTGAATGTTCTACAAAAGCTAAAACTTTGATTATGGTATACACTTTTGCCCTCAAATGCATATTAAAGCGCCAATCTTAAAAAATAACACTTTTTTTCTGTTTAAGCACAGTCTTCCCAAGAAATTCAACAGACATGGCGCTTACCCTGGATTTTGTGGAGTATTAAAAATGTAGTGAATGAGACGATTTTTAAAAATAATCGTAGCAACCGTTTTTAAGAAAATTGCAAATATTAAAAAAATTTCATAAAAAACTACTACTTCCGGTTGTTCGATTTTGATAAAAATGTTCGCGTCAGGTCCTTTAGTAGTACCTGACTTAAATTTCAAGTTCTGATTTCGTACGATGTTCCGTTCTTGAGTTTCGTTCACACATACACCAATCGCTAAAAACATGTTTTTTGGGGGTCAATACGTTCTTTCAAAACAATACCTTCTTTCTCTGTGTATTTATATTGTGCAAGAGAGAGTAAAAATTAAAATTTCTCATTTTAATGGCAAAATCTGTGGACACATGAATTCCATAGAATACCACTTATCCGGACTTCCGAACTCATATTTAGATTTTTACCCGGATTTTTTTTTGGTTGAAGATCTACAATAAAGACCGGTTTTTACTATAAACAAGCAGGTGGATTTAAATTATTTACATTCGATCTGTTAGTTTCAGGGCTACAAAAAATAGTTCTGTTTCTTATCACATGGTCAGCCAATTATATTATGACTAAAATATTTAAGAACAGAAGAGGTAGAGTTGTAAAAGACAATAGTCAGTGTTATCTCTTTTAAGAGTAATGAATTTCATTATGCAACCAGACCGTCTGGTGAATGAAATGAACATGTCATGTGCAGGGTGGAAAGTAGATACTTTTCGGAGAGCCTGGCATGTTGATAAGCGTACTTTTTCACTCACTGACGAAGGCAACGGTAAAACACCTCACTTCTCGTTTTACTTAGTAAAGCCTCTAGAGGTTTGAACAAGCCTTTCGGCTGATGACCTAAACAACAACAAATAACACTTATTCGTAGAAACGAGTGATTTGAGGCCGCCTCCATAGCATAGTCTCTAGATAACCAGATAACCTCGTCCAGGCCTTTATTTAAAAAGCTTAAATTGCTTACAGTTGCCTCTCTCTACATTTTTGAAATGATTATGTATGTTAGGTAAAATAATATGCAGAATTTTCATGTTCACAATCATAACACGAGAAACAGAAATGATTGTTATGAGGCTAATTACTCCATAAAATGGTTTTAACAAAAACCTTCTTATGCAGGGAGAAAATTCATGAATAAATTACCCCAATTTTTAAAATTTTATGATAATTTGCATTCCTTAAAAAAAAATATGAAAAATTACTTTACCGGTGAAACTTTTTATAGCGTACAAGAATTTCTTTCTTGTTAGTAGTGATACATTGTGTGATTCTTATAAGCATTTCAGGTGTTATAACTGACATGTCCTATACTCTTCCTGGAGTCTCCAGGACAAAAAAAATAGTGGTTAGCGCGTCAGCCTACTAGGTGGAGGTCCCAGGTTCGATTCCCGGCCAGGGTCTGGTATTAAATCCCACAGCTACAGTAACATAATCCATCGTAGTCGCTAATGACCAAGCAGTTGATGAGACTTTAAATAAATAAAATAAAATAAAACAAATAAATTTGAGCGAAACAGTAGCGCAAATACCAGCGCTAGAGAAAATAACAGCTTATTTTGAAAAAGACACGACACAATGGCAAATGAACTTTGAATATTAAACCTTTTCTATGATTTCGAAGTAATTAAGTACTACGCATAGTTTTTGAAGCATAAACTACAAATGATTATTTTCATTAAAAATACTTTGAAAAATTATGCGGTAATTCATAATATGCTAAAAGGTTTTCCTTTTGCTTTACATATGAAGCAACACTTTTAATGTTAAATACTGCATGCTTTGAATGAACAGTAATGATGGAACAATTGCTTCAATAACAAACAAAACAAAAAAATAAATAAATAAAAGGCAGAGTATGTTAAATAGAAACCCTTACGATTTTATTATAATGAATCATGTTACAAAGTAAAGTAGAACATACTGGAATTTCAAAACGATATAAAAACAACCTGAAGACACCTGTTGTACCTAAGTGAAATTACCAACCTGTTACTTAAATCACTTGTTGAGAATTGGATTTTTATTCTGAATTACTGAATAAATGTAACTATAAATATTGTACACAAAAGTAAAATATTTGCAAATTGGATTTTTATTTTTATAAAAAACTGGAGTGGAACACACGAGTTTCTCTTGCCAATGTAAATCATGAAAATTATAATCTATGTTTAATCATTAGTAAACAATGTAAAATGAAAAACAATCTAATTCTAATTATCAGTGAATGACGCTAAATGAAAATAAACCTCTGTAGAACTACGAAAAGTCAATATTTGACGCTAAACTAACGTCTGTAGAAAAAATGCTTGTAATAAAAGCTATAAATTCTGTATATCTTATAACTTTGATAAACACAGTTTTGTCGTAAATTGTAGCTATACTAAACTTCTAAGGCCGCGCCATCTTAGAATAAACAATAAATTATTTTACCGATTTTAAGGAAAAAATACAGAAAATCACAAATTGACGCTAAACTAATCGCTGGACTCAAAACCGTTTGAAATAAAAGTTATAGGTTATTAAATTTCTTACAACTTATATTCTATACTTGCCCATAACGAGCAGGTGGAGTGTTAAATTACTTGCACTCTATCTGCTGGTTCCAGGGCTACAAAAATATTTCTCTTTCTTATCACATAGTCAGCCAATTATATGACTGAACTATTTAAGAACAGAAAAGGTAGAGGTGTAAAAGACACTAGTCAGAGTTCACTACTATGAAAGTAATGAATTTCACTATACAGCCAGACCCTGTGGTGAATGAAGTGAAACTGTCATTTTCAGGGTGGAAATTAGATTCTTTTCGTAGTGCTTGGCATTCTGATAAGCAAAATATTTCAACTCAGTGAGAATAGCAATAATAAACCACCTCACTCCTCGTTTTTACTAAGTAAAACCTCTAGAGGTTCAAACCACCCTTTCAGCTGTTAACCTAAACAACAAAATTCTACACATTTTTGCCCTAAAATGTATATTAAGGTCGCAATCTTAAATTTAAATGTTTTTACCACGAGAGCACAGGCCCCTAAAAGTTTCAGCAGACATAGCGCTTACCCTATCTTGTAGAGAACAAAAATTTAATAAATAAGGTGATTTTTTAAAAAATCGTATGAATAGTTTTTTTAGAAAATCGTAAAAATGCGAAAAATTTCACAAATGAGCTACTATTTCCAGTTGACCGACTTTGATAAAAATGTTTGTGTTGGGTCTGCAAATGGTATTTAACTTAACTTCCGAGTTTCAACATTGTACGAAATTCCGTTCTTGAAATATTTTGTTCACGGACAAACGATAACAGTCACGCACTTATACACCAATATCTAAAAACATCTATTTTGGATTTAGGGGTTCTAAAAACGTGCATTTCTGGTGAAAATAAAAAATTGACAAGAATACAATCAATATTTTCCTTTCATTTAGCTACATTTTTATAGGGCAAAAGAAAGTAAAAACGCATAAATTATTGAAAGAAAAAAATAAGTAAAATTAGGAACATAAATAAAAAACGTCGCGTGAAACACTCACACGACTTTCTCTTGCCAATGCAAATAATGAACAATATAACCTAATATTAGTAATGAATACATTAGAAATAAGAAAAAAAACCTTATTTTATCATGAGTGAATGATGCGAAATGAAAACCAACTTAGTTTGGCTTAATAATACGAAAAATCACTCTTTGACATCAAACTAGGCTCTGTAGAGAAAATTGTTTGAAATAAAAGTTGTAGATGTATTTTTAAATTGTTTACAACTTTTTATTATAACACTTTTGCTGTAAAATGCATATTAAGGCCGCAAAATTTAAAAAAAACAATCATTATTGTTTACGAGAGAACAGCTTCCCCAAGAATTTCAGGAGACATGACGTCTACTGTATCTTGTAGAATATTAAAAATATAGTAAATGAGGCGATTTTTAAAAACATCTAACGTGCGGATTTTGAAAAAATTGCAAAAAAGTGAAAAATTACACGAATAAACTACTACTTCCGGTAAACCGACTTAGGTGAAAATGTTCGCGTCGAATCCTCAAGTAGTATTCTTTAGTACCTTGAGATATTTCGTTCATATCCACACACAAACAAACCAATCGCTAAAAACATTTTTTTTTTTGGTTCAGGGGTATGAAAACGTGTATATCCGGTGAAAACTCGATTTCGAAAAATCGACATGAAAAAAATACTTTCCTTCCTATATATTCATATAGGCCAGAGAAAGTAAAAAGTAATAATAACATTACGTAATTATCATGATAGGTTAATCTTTACAAGACGCAACGAAACGAAAATAATTTTCTTTCTTAAATTAAAAGAAAAACAACTTTATTAGTTCTAAGCTGAAAAACTACGTGATGATTTACCGAACCATTAATTTTTACGATTGCTTTTAAAAATAGATCAGAATCAATGATATAACTTGAAGATAAGTAGTATTTTTTTCTCTCTTACATGAGTGGATTGCGCGTAATGATGCCATTAGAAGCTAAACTACGTGTAGGATTGGATAAAGGTTATTAGCAATGATCACAAATAATATTGATCGGACGTGCCGATGACGCTCCAATGTAATAGTATTTAGTAAACAATAAATGTTTAAATAGACATTAACCCAATATTAATTTAACTGATATCTAATAATAATTTAACTACTGCTGCCCAATAACACGAATGGAGTTAAAGCTTAAATCAGAAACAAATAAAATTTAAATATTTTAACTAATTGCTTACAATAACCTACTGGGTTGATCGGTTAAGTCATCTCCACAAGTATGAGCTTATGAGACTGTTAAAATATCAAGTGTGAAACACTCACACGACTTCCACTTGCCAATGAAAATAATGAACACCATAACCTAACAATAGTAATAAAACATTAGAAATAAACAAAATAACTAACCTCAAAAAAACATAACCTTATTTTAATCATGAGTGAATGATGCAAAATGAAAATCAAACTGTGTTACGGTTAATAATTCGGAAAATCACTCTTTCACACTAAACTAGGCTCTGTAGTGAAAAATGCTCTAAATAAAAGTTGTAGATCTTTTAATTTCCTATAAATTTGATTTGATGCATTTTTGTTGTAAAATGGATACTATGACAAAAATCTTACAAAATCAATTTTATTTTACAGATTTTCATGAAAAAAAAGAAAATCACAAATTACCGCTACACTAAGCGTTATACTAAAAAATGTTAAAAAATTTTTAGATTTTTAAATTGTCTACAACTTTTATTATATACATTTTTGCGCTGAAATTCATATGAAGGCTACAATTAAAAAAAACATTTTTTATACGAGAAAACAGCCTCCCCAAGAATTTCAGCAGACATAACACCTACCCTATCTTGTAGAGCATAAAAAAAACTGGTAAATGAGGCAAGTTTTAAAGAAATCGAAGAAGTCATTTTTGAGAAAATCTCAAAAAAAGTTAAAAATGACACGAATAAACTACTACTTCCGGTAGACTGATTTTGATGAAAATGTTCCTGTCGGTTTCTCTAGTGGTAGCTAATTTAAGTTTCAACTTCGTACGATGCTCCATTTTTGAGTTATGTTGTTCACACACACACACACACACACAACAAACCGCTAAAAACATGTTTTTGGGCTCAGGATGTCTGAAAACGTGTATATCCGGTGAAAACTCGATGTTGAAAAATCGGCATGAAAATAATACTTTCCTTCCTATAATATAGGAAGGAAAGTATTATAACCATCTCTTAGAGATGGATATAGATGGCCTATAATATAGGAAGGAAAGTATTATTTTCCTTATATATTATAATCCTCATATATATGAATATATTATATTCATATAGGTAAAACAAAGTAACTTTACAATCTTTTTTAAAATTTGTTGGCAATGACAAGAAAACAGAGAAAATGAAAATAAATAAAGGGGTATGACAAGGCTGTTCAATGTCTCCGACGCTATTTAATATTTACGTCGATAAGATTTTAACAATTTTGAATTATTTGGTTGACTCAGGCATTCTGCTTTGGAATAACGTAGGCCTACTCCTAAATTCATTGTTGTACGCAGATGACACTGTTGTTATTTTTGACACAGAAGAAAGGCTTCATTATACCATTTATAAGGTGCATAACATTAGGCAGAGTTTGGCATGAGAATATCGGCAAAAAAATCAAACAATATGGCATTCAAGGGAAGATGGCCGGTAAGCTCAAAAATTATACTTGGCAACCGAACAAGTTCGAGATTGTAAATATTTAGGATGCAGGATTTTCTACGACAAAGATTATGACACGAGTAAAAAACTGTCAAAATTCAGCGCTGTATGCGGTTCTATTCGCCGGACAATAGGAAAGAAAACGAGAAAGGACACTCAAATGAAATTTTATAGAGCAATGACTGTACCACTCATAACATATGGGAGTGAAACATGGGTGTCATTACAGAGGAATGAATCTCGTATCCAGGCTGCTGAAATGAGATTTTTGCGGGGAGTCAAAAAAGTTGTACCCAGTTAGAGTATATGACGAAGCTATCCACGCTGAGTTAAATGTTCAGTCACTGTTGGAAATGTTAAGAATGTATAAGAGAAACTGGCGCAACCATTTACTTCGCATGCCAGCACACAGACTTCCTCTGCGATCATGGAAATATAAACCTGGAGGGAAGCGAGGCTTGGGAAGACCTAATAAGAGATGGATGCCGGAACAGGCCACTGCGCCTAATCCTTGACCGATGTTGATGATATTTTTAAAAATATATTTAATTTTACAAAATATTAGCAGTTAGCATCAACGATCCTTCTTGCTTCTTCTTCTCCTTTTCCTCTTCTTCCTCTTCCTCTTCATCTCCATCTTCCGCTTCTTCTTATTCATTTTCTTCCTCTTCTCCTCCTCCTTCTCCTTCTCGTCCTCCTCCTTCTTCTTCTTCTCCTTCTTCTTCCTCTTCTTCTTCCTCTTCTTCTTCTTCTTCTTCTTCTTCTTCTTCTTCTTCTTCTTCTTCTTCTTCCTCTTCTTCTTCCTCTTGTTCTTCCTCTTGTTCTTCCTCTTCTTTTTCCTCATCCTCTTCCTCTTCTTCTTCCTCTTCTTCTTCTTCTTCTCCTTCTCCTCCTTCTCCTTCTTCTTCTTCTCCTTCTCCTTTTTCTTCTTCTCCTTCTTCTTCTTCTTCTTCTTCTCCTCGTTCTCCTCGTTCTCCTTCTCCTTCTTCCTTCTTCTTCTTCTCCTTTTTCTTTTTCTTCTTCTTCTTCTTCTTCTTCTTCTAATGCCTATCCGTAACGAATGTCAGTAAACTTAATGGCAATCCTCAACTTGTCTGCATCTATGGGAAAGAGCTCTGCTGAACGGCCATTAGATCAATCTTAATTTTTCAAAAAAACATATCTCGTTTTATCCCTTATTTCAAAGTAAGTTAGTACGTAAGTAACAATGTTACTCAAGTTTTGTCGTTCAAAGTTAATAAACAATACTTCAAAATTTCTTCTGTCCATTCATAACAATAGAGAAATGTTATTTGTAAATTTTGCAACTTTGTTGAAGTAAATTGGTTTCAAAGTGCATAAATGACTTCATAAACATGTAATTGAAGTTACATTATACTGTACTAATGCACTTTACATAACTTTCTACATTACTGCATCGTTGCATAAAATTAAATGTCACTTTACAAAATCTACTTGAATAACATTTGTGGTTTCAAATAAGTTTACAAGAAAGTTAAATAGGTATAGTTATGTTATTATAAAACGGAATGGACGTTTTAGTTTTGTTAATGACCGTTTATTTAGAAATGACGTTTAAAGAAGTACATTTTTGTAAAAAGTTTCAAATTTACATGAGTGTTTTCTTACATCTTTTATTATTTCAAAAATTATATTGAAGATAATTTTGTGTTGTTGTTTACGTCAACAGCCGAAAGGCTGGTTTGAACCTCCAGAGGTTTTACTAAGTAAAAAAAAAGTGAGGTGGTTTACCATTGCCTTCCTTACTGAGTTGAAAGAGTATGCTTATCAGCATGCTTATCAGCATCCAGATCTTCTGAAAAGCATCTACTTTCCATCCTGCAAAAGACATCTTCACTTCATTCACCACAGGGTCTGGCTGTATAACGAAATTCATTACTTTCAGAGAAGATAACTCTGACTATAGTATACGTAAAATGAAAGGTGAAGCCTGTTTGGAACCGTATATCCCCCCAAAGTAAAAATCAGAAATTTCAGGAACAGCTCATTTTGAAGCTTGGTTTTCTGTTATTTTATTCGATAAATAATGAAATACGAAGTGTATTAGGCATTTTCTAGCGATTTATAAAAAATATGTAGTACTCGTTTTTTAGCGCATTTTTCACTTAGCCCATGTTTCAAAACACGAAGCATGATCAATTTTAAGATGAAAAATATGGCGTCATAGAGGAGTGTTCCTGCATGTTTTCTAACATTAATGTCCCCTAAAATTCAGCGTTTTAGTACAAAGGATAAAGAAATTAGAGCGTTTTTAAAAAATTGTTATTTTCGTTCCCGATGGATGTAACGAATTAGAATTTTTATTATTTTTTACTTGGTGAGACACGCGGACTCAAATACAGGCTTCAACTGTCATTTTATTTACTTTAGTGTCTTTTACACCTCTACCTCTTCTATTTTTAAATGTTTCAGTCAAATAATTGGCTGACCTTGTAATAAGAAACAAAACTCTTTTTTTGTATCCTTGGAACTAGCAATCGCGTGCAATTAATTTAACACTCCACCTGCCTGTTATGGGTCGGAAGATAATTTACGAAAACTATTATTTCTGCAGATTAGGGTTATTTTTATTAATTACTTTGTTACAATTACAGCTTTCCTAAAAGATTTTTGGACCTATGTTTATATTAAATATTTTCTTTATTTTTATACTCACACCGTATTTGCACTTCATCATAAATTACGCGAAATAATATGTGCTACGAATTTCAATAAAATTGTCGTATCCTAAATATTAATGAGAGTAACATTGGTTTGTATATTCGAACGAAATCGTGATGTAGTTCAACCATTCCTTAGATAAAACTAAAAACTAAATACCGGGTGAGCATAAAGTCTTGCCCTGATTATAAAAATTTATTGCAGAATAACTGTTTGACATAATAATTTAAATTTGATGCTGTTACATAGGTTACTGTTAATAGTTTTTTTTAAGATTACTTACATTAGTAAACTTCAACGTGTGCCCTCTTGGAAGCTCGGAGAATGTCGAAGCGGTATTTCAGTTCCCGCCAGGTGTTTTGTAACATGTGTTCTGTCACAGTACCCACAGCAGCTTGTATCCTAGCCTTCAGTTCGTCAACGTCAGCAACTGGTGTGGCGAAGACTCTATCCTTGATATAGCCCCAGAAAAAAAAGCCAAGGGGACTAATGTCTGGAGAGCGGGGTGGCCAGGGTGTTGGACCATCCCTTCCAATCCACCGATCCGGAAATGTTTCATCCAGGAAATTACGCACTATCAAAGCCCAGTGGGGCGGTGCCCCATCTTGCTGGAAAATTATCCATGGTTGATATTCTTCTAACTGTGGTGCAATGAACTGTTGCAAAACATCTAAGTAAATGTTAGCGTTAATGGTGTTTTCCGTGAAAAAAAAACGGCCCGAAAACCTTATTATGCATGAGGCCGCACCAAACATTCACATTTTTGCTGTCTCGCTGTAACTGTACAGTAGCATGTGGATTCTCTGTTCCCCATATACGGACATTATGCCTATTTAGTTCGCACCATGAAAGGTGGATTCATCGGTAAAGCATATGCGATTTAAGTAATCGTTAGCGCCGTCAATCCTGTTGAGAATCTTAGTTGCGAATTCTGCACGTCTCAGCAAATCATTCGGTTGCAAGGCCTGCACGATTTGCACTTTATAAGCATGCAACCTAAGCCTTTTATGAAGAATTTTCACCACACTTGCTTGCGGTATTTGAAGTTCACGTGATGCTTGACGAGTTGATTTAGACGGACTCCGTTGAAACGATTCCCGAACAAGATCAACAGTTGCTTCACTCACACTAGGCCAGCCACTTCTAGGAAGATCTTCAACGCTGCCTGTTTCTTTAAACCTTTCATACCATCGCTTTATTGATTTAACATCAGGAGGGCTGCGTCCATAAAAAGCCCGAAAATTACGCTGAACACTGATGGGCGATTTCGTTTCGTGAAACCAAAGCACACATTGTGCTTTCTCCTGCTTCAACGCCATTTCGCCAGCAACTAACGTGAACTAACAGACCATGTCATTGTTGAGGAGCACTAGCGCCATCTATTGGTCACAAAATCTACAAACAATAACCTATGTAACAGCGCCAGATTTAAATTATTACGTCAAACGATTATTCTGTAATAAAATTTTATAATCAGGGTAAGACTTTATGCTCACCCGGTATATTAAAGCTGTTTTATAAAATACTACAGAATATGATTGCATAAGGTTGAAGTATTGACTTCGCGCAATATTGGCAGATATATCCGCCAAAAAATCTTTCCCACTGTCGTTTTGTGGGATTCGCACATTTACAAATTAAATCAAAAAAGATTTTAACTAAAATTGGTCTTAAAAGTCATGAAAATCAACCCGCAATATTATAATAATCCGGGAAATTTGTCTCCCCAGAAGCTGGGTTTACACTGCCCGCTAATATTTTTCTCGGCTGCTAAAAGGTCGATGTTCCATATCACACGTGCTTCCTCAGTTCGTTCCTATCTAACTTATGCGTGTTACGTTCGTCCAATTTTATCGTAATATTTCTTTAAACAATCTTTATTTTCGCCTGTTATTCTACAAATTCAATTTCCAATGTTGTCAACCAGTTCTACTTACGAATACATCCGCATACGTCACGTCACTCAAGACTGAAAACGGAAATATTCGCAATTATTTTATATTGAGTCAAAATGAATAGAAAAAAATATTTAATGAAATTTGCTTAGATCCTGAGCTTCTAGAAAGAGTTTTCTGTCCAAAAACACATTTTTTCACTCACAGTTAAATGAATTTTTGACATGAAACTAATTCCGTTCACAAAAAGTTAAGTAACGGAACTAGTTTTTAATAAAATTACACAGACGAAAACATTTAAATATTTTTGAAAAATGTTAAATGTTTAGTAAAAGTAAATAGTTATTACTTACAGTGATTGTTACAGTCGGTTATGGGCTAAAGAAAGTCCTTCTGTAACAAAAAATTAAAAATAAATAAAATAAAAAAAGAGTAAAAACAACTTATTATAATTTTTAATCTGATTGTTGTGCCATAAAGGCTAAACCAATTAAGATGAGTGATACATAAAAATGAGTTATAAAAAAGTGCCAGCACTGACCGGATATCAAACCCAGAACCCTGCGAAAAAATAAACGCAAGAGAGAGTATTGGTGGAAAAAATCTGTAAATAATAAAACAATAATTTTTCTTCAAAATTCTAGATGAATGTGAAACAGAATAATGAGTTCAATAATGAAACTGTAAAGTAAAGATGAAAGAAAGAAGATGAAGTATAGATGGAAGTTCACTTTCTTGATTGCTAGCGTAAGAAATTCGGGTGGAGAGAATTGTTTGTACAATTCGCCTCCTCCTATAACCTAGTAGTAGTAATAAATAACACCATTATTACGCGCTGTTCTAAAAATATTAGTCACAAACCATTTCGAATAACTACTGTAGTACTACGCCCTTCGCACTTCATCCCGCACTAGCAAACAAGTCAGCTCCCAACTATATGTGTGTAAAGTTTTATTAACCTTACTTTTACCAATCCTATGAAAATGTACCTAAAAATCTGGTGTGAAACACTCACACAACTTTCTCTTGCCAATGCAAATAATTAATAATAAACCTAACATTATTAATAAAATATTAAAAATAAACAACTAACCTCAAAAACATAACCTTATTTTAATCATGAGTGGAAGACGCAAAATGAAAATCGAACTCAATTTGGCTTAAAAAAAACGGAAAATCACACTTTCACGCTAAACTAGGCTCTGTAGAGAAAAATTCTCTAAACAAAAGTTGTAGATCTTTTAATTTTCTATAACTTTTATTATATACACTTTTGTCGTAAAATGCATACTAAGACCGAAATGTTAAAAAAATCGATTTTTCTCACGTTTTCGTGAGAAAAAAAACAGAAAATCGCAAATTACCGCTAAACTAAGCGTTATACAAAAAGTGTTTGAAACAGAAGTTGTAGGTTTTTAAATTCTCTACAACTTTTATTATATAAGTTTTTGCGCTAAAATTTATATTAAAGCCGTAATCTTAAAAAAACAACGTTTTTACGTGAAAACAGCCTCACCGAGAATTTCAGCAGACATGGCGCCTACCCTATCTTGTAGAGAATAAAAAATTGAGTAAAATAGGCGATTTTAAAAAAAATCGTAGGACCAGTTTTTGAGAAAATCGCAAAAAACTGAAAAATTATACGAATAAACTACTACTTCCGGTTGACCGATTTTGATGAAAATGTTCGTGTCGCGTCCGGTAGTGGTATGTAACTTAAGTTTCAAGTTTCAAGTTCGTACGATGTTCCGTTCTGGAGATATTCTGTTCACACACACACACACACAGACACACACACAGACACACAGACCAATCGCTAAAAACATGTTTTTTGGATTCAGGGGGTCTGAAAACGTATAGATCCGGTGAAAACTCGATTTCGAAAAATCGACATGAAAACAATACTTTCCTTCCTATATATTCATATAGGCAAGAGAAAGTAAAAATAGCAAATTTAACGTGTATAGAATACAAAGTACAGTCTCTCCTTAAGTGGTCCGATAACGAAAGTTCTCAGAGGACAGTGGACTTAAAGGATAAGACATTATACATCATGAAGGTAACACGTTAAGTAGGCCTAATTTAAATTATTTTATGGTTAAAAATCTAAAATAGGATTTAAATAAAAATTTCAACTGAATTTGATTTGCATGATTTGATTTTAAGATAATCTTTGAATGAAACTTTGATATTATGTTTTAATGTTTTTTTTAAACCGAAAATAAGATATTTTTTAAGATTTTACATTTTTGTATATTTTTTGTCATACTGGGCGAAAAGGTGAGATTTTTTTTGGAAAGCGACAGTAATAAGACCAAGTTTTAATAACGCAATTATATAAATTTCCTTCTTACCGTTTCCTTTTTAAAGAAAAAAAAAATCATATTTACAGACGCGTAAAAATGCAAAATAAGATATACATTTTTTATGTGTACTTTACCCTTTACTGGCGGAAATTTCAGAGGAATATTAAAAATTCCTATCTTGACTCTTATTCGTTGAGTTGTTCGTTTTTAAATAAAACGGAAAAATGTACCCTTAATTCGTGTCAAAATATGCAAGCAACAATATTAATATAATTTTTCCGTTGAAAGAAATTTAACATACGTAAAGTCTACATTTATAAGACGTAATTTTAAAAAATCTGGCGTGAAACACTTACACGAATTTCTCTTACCATTGTAAATAGAATCCTGTTTTGAATAGCTTATAATGTTTCATGTGAAAAGGTTTAGCAGATCTCCGAAGTTGAGCACCATATTATGTCCAGATTGGACTTAAGATTGTGTTGTAGATTTGTTAATTACTCAGTTGAACAAAATGCTTGCAATAGCAGTTGTAGGATTTTAATTTTCAGTAACAATAGTTAAATATATTTTTCTCGTGAAATGCACAGGTCTACTATGGCTCCAATCTTTAAAAAAACTATTTTTACTTTCTCTTGCCTACATTGAATATAACATATAGGAAGTATTTTTTTATAAATAGGAAAGTATTTTTTTCATGTACCTAGGTTTTTCGAAATCGAGTTGTCACCGGATCTACACGTTTTCAGACCCCCTGAGCGCAAAAACATGTTTTTAGCGATTGGTCAGTGTGTGTGTGAGTGAACAGAATATCTCAAGAACGGAACACCGTACGAACTTGAAACTCGAAACTTAAGTTAGATACCACTAGAGGGCCTGACAAGAACATTTTAATCAAAATTGGTCAACCGGAATTAGTAGTTTATTCGTGTAATTTTTCACTTTTTTGCGAGTTTCTCAAAAACGGCTTCTACGATTTTCCTTTTTTTAAATCACCTCACTTACTACATTTTTCATGCTCTACACGATAAGGTAGGCACCATGTCTGCTGAAATTCTTAGTGAGGCTGTTTTGTCGTAAAAAACTTTTTTTTTTAAGATTGCGACTTGAGTATGCATTTTAGCGCAAAAATGTATCTGGTAAAAGTTGTAGAGACTTTAAAATCCTACAACTTTTATTCCTAACATTTTTGTATAACGCTTAGTTTAGCGGTAATTAAAGATTTTTTGTTTTTTTCTCACGAAAATGTGTAAAAAATCGATTTTCCTGAGATTTTAGTCTTTTCATGCATTTTACGACAAAAATATACCTATATTACCAAATGTATAGGAATTAAAAGATCTACAACTTTTATTTATAGCATTTTTCTCTACTAAGCCTAGTTTAGCTTGAAAGAGTGATTTTCCGTATTTTTAAGCCAAACTGAGGTCGGTTTTCATTTTGCGTCTTTCACTCATGATTAAAATAAGGTTAAGTTTTTTGAGGTTAGTTTTTTGTTTATTTCTTACTAATGTTAGATTATATTGGTCATTATTTGCATTGGAAAGAGAAAGCCGTGTGAGTTTATCACACCAGATTTTTAAAAGATATAATATCACAAACTTAAGTTTTATTAATTCATTAATAAAAGTTCATAATACTGTCTTAATCTAGTAAATGGCATTAATATACGTAATAACTTAGATAGATACCAATGAAAAGTTTTGACGATGAAACTTTATGTGGTCACTAAGATAAATATTACAAAATTCAGCAGCTCTAATACTGTTTAAGTAATTAAATATTCATATATTCAACTTTCATACTTGAAAGTTGAAAGTTTCATTTTATGATATTAAACATGAAAGTTACCCATTATCATTACGTTGGCACTGACAAGTTCTTGAGCGGTCAATAAGCTCGTTGCTCTTACTTGATTTTGATGACCGAGAGAAGGGTAGAAATTGAGGAGTGACGAAGAACTGCGTTTATATTACAGCCCAAAACACGTACAGCTTATAAAGTTATTTTGGTTTCTAAAACAAAGACATCAGTTTATTCATATTTGAAGTGGTCGTTTCACGTACGAATTTCTGCGTTTGTTTATAATTCAAGTTGCGGTTCATAGTTACGCTTAGACACAACTTCAAAATATTTTATAATTACAATATTTTTGCTTAATACCAAAAAAAAATACTTCGGTAAAGTCCAGCCTTTCTTAGTTTGCTCCTGAGCATGCGCGTTATTTAAAATGTGTACACGCTGATTAAAAAGTAACTACAAAATACTTATAAAAGTATTGTGACACTTATCGCTAAAGTCCGTTTCGGGATCTAGGTAATTAAATAATTAATACACTAAAGTTTACAATTATAAGTATTTATTACAACTAAAAGATTTACAAAAAAAATAATAAACTAATTATAATGAAGTAATACAATAAATAACTTAATAATTTACTTAATACTACTTACAAACAATTATATAGAATGCACATACACAATAAAACTGAATACACAATGCACATATACAATAAGACTGAATAACAATAGTTGACCACCACAATGCCCGCGAACGTTGACCTCCTCTAACGTCCCGATAGCACACTCGTAATAAACACTCGTCAAAGATCAAACGAATACTAGCTCACTAACTGCACTCGGGCTCTCTTTATATAGGTAGATCAAAGAGATAATTCTAGCAAAACAGAGAAATTCGATACAAATAATAAAGTACAAAAAACCCTTTTTTATTAGTACTGGAAAAATCTTAACTATTGTAAACAAGTCACAATAGAATAAAAGGTGTTACAGGTAACCATTCGACTCTTTCAAAAATAGTTGCACAACAAAGATCCTACATTAATATAAACGGCCCTTTTTAAATAACATTTTATAACTAACCCTATTGTTACTTTGTCACTCTATTATTTACTATTTAACATTTTATGAATTAAGTACTAGAAATTTCTCGAACCATACTCTTCTTCGATATTGTCACAGTATTTTAGTATTTTTATAAATAAAACTGTTCAATCATATCAATTGCTAATCATATCATGACTTATGTTTTAAGTACTAAAAAATACATTTATAAAAACTGTGTACTTTATTTCCATTCTGTTCCGTTGATGTTCATTGATGTTCCGTTTTTGAGATATTCTGTTCACACACATACACACAGACACACACCACACACACAGAATAATCGCTAAAATCATGGTTTTTTTTGGGTTCAGGGGGTCTGAAAACGTGTAGATCAGGTGAAAACTCGATTTCGAAAAATCGACATGAAAACAATACTTTCCTTCCTATGTATTCATATAGGCAAAAGAAATTAAAAAAGCTGATACAATATAATATAATCAGATAATGTAAAAGATTACTATCTTGAAATTTATGACTGGCCAATCAATTGAGAAGATGCACTAGAAGAGCGAGAAGATGAGATCGCTGACTAGATTGCTAAATCAGTACAATTTCATACAAAATCAATCCTATATAGTATAAAAATCATTACTGTAGTAAAAGTTTCCTTGTTCCAGGTAAAAAATATCACAAAGATAATTATTACAACAAAACAATAAACAAGTAATACACTTATTAATAAACTATTACAGTACTCATTTGTAATTAATTAAAAGAATTATGATGCAAGAAACTAAAAGAAACTTCCTTTTAAACTAAAAATCTACTGCTATTTATAAATTAGAAGTTTTTATAATAAAATTATGAAAATGGGATAATTTTCATTTGCATAATTTTCAAAATTAACTTTCCTACTTATACCGTCTTTGATTGTTACATTTTATGAGTTAGGTCGTTAATAACTTTATAAAAACTTTATAATGAAGTTAAATTTGTTACGAATATTCTTGATATATATATATATATATATATATATATAGGTTACTACTCATTTTAAATGATAGATATTAACGAAATTTAAAAGGGGAATCATGAGATGATAATAAAATAATGTTCTAACTTTGCCACAACTTAAAACTTTTCTACTTCATAGACTCAACACTACTTGAAAGATATTAAAATTTTATTTCTTTCTAACTTGTTTTAATGTCTGTAACAAGAAAATTTTATCGACAAATTTCATCATATGGTTTCAGGTCAGGAATAAGTACATTAGTAATATGTCGCAAGAAAAATTAAAGTTTTTAACCTAATAGTATTCCAAAAATTATACTGGATTTTAAAGGTTCACTGAACGGACAATATCTACCTTTTGTTAAAATAATTATCGAAGTTTAGAAAACTTAATTTAAAATAAACTTGCGGGCATCGGTTTTTATTATTTTGACTTCTATATTTTAAAACATATGAAGAATGAAACTTAATGAGACAAAATAATTCATTTCTACTCCACTAACAGAAAAATTAAACATATTTCAGTTTGTTAATATTGTGACAATATCGAAGAAGAGCATGGTTCGCAAAATTTCTAGTACTTCATTCATAAAATGGTAAAGAGTGGATAATAGAGTGGAAAAGTAACAATAGGGCTAGTTATAAAAGGTTATTTAAAAAAGGGCCGCGCTATTGTGTATGATAAGGTAGGGTCTTTGTTGTACAACTATTTGTGAAAGGGTCGGTTGATTACCTGTAACACCTTTTATTCTATTGTTGACTTGTTTACAATAGTTAAGATTTCTCCATAATCGATTATTGATCGAACCTCGGGGTCTTTCGAGAAGGCTCTTTGAACCGCCTATATAAATAAAACTCCGAGCGTGGTCAGTGAGTTAGTATTCGTTTGATCTTTGACGAATGATTATAGAGTGAGCTATCGGTGCGTAGTGCAGGTCACGTATCCGAGCATTGTGTTGGTCAATTATTATTATTCAGTTTTATTGTATGTGCATTGTGTATTCAGTTTCATTGCGAATGTGCATTCTATATAATTATTTGTAAGTAGTATTAAGTAAATTATTGAGTTATTTATTGTATTTTTTTTCCGGGGTTCCTACGGCCGGCGCCGCTTCCCGCACTTCAATCTCCATTCTCTTCTATCCTCCCAATCACCCTCATCCATCCCTCTCTCCCTCATGGCTTCCTGTACTCCCTTCTTCCACGTTTTCCTTGGTCTACCTTTCTTCCTTCTGTTGGTTGGGACATAAGACAACATTCTTTTTGGCCACCTCTCATCACCCATTCTCTGCACATGACCATACCATATCAGTGGTCGTCTCTCTGTCCTATCCACAATGGTATCTTCTACATGAGCTCTTCTCCTGATGTCGTCATTCCGGATATGGTCCAACCTGGACACTCTACATGAACGGCGCAGAAAGTCCATTTCAATTGCTTTAAGCAGGCTGTCTATTTTTGATGTTATTTGCCAGCACTCTGCCCCATAAGTTGTTATTGGCTCCACAATAGTGTGGTACAACTGAACTTTTGTATTCATGTGCATTTTTGCAGACCATAAAATCGGGTTCAATTTCCGGATTGCTATTCTCCCTTGCACAATCCTATTTTTAACATCCTTCCTAGTTGAACCATCTGATGATATGCAGGTCCCCAAGTACTTGAATTCCTTTGTGCTCTTAATAACTTTGTTGTCGACTTGGAGATCATTGGACTCTTCCCCTATAACCAAGTATTCGGTTTTGCTAATATTAATATTCAACCCCCATTCACAGTATTCATCTAAGAGTTTCCTTGTCATATAAGCAATGTCCTCTTCATCGTTAGCTATGAGCACTTGATCATCGGCAAACATTAGTGTATACAAACAGGTATCTCCAATTTCAATCCCCATTCCATTACATTTCTTGCGCCAGGTGCTCAGTGCTCTTTGTATATATATCTTGAAAAGAGTTGGTGATAAACAACACCCCTGCTTCAAACCCTTGTTAACCCTGAATGGCGCAGATATTTTATTATTCAATTTAATCACACATTCTGAGTTCCTGTAAAGTGTTCTTATTGCTCTGATGTAGCCTTTGTTGATGTTTGTTTCAGATAACACCTCAAACATCCTATTGATGGGAACATTATCATAGGCCTTTTCCAAATCAATAAACATTAGATGCGTACTCAGATTCCTTTCCGACCGTTTCTCTACCAATTGTTGGAGAGTGCTGATATTGTCCAGGCACGATCTGCCCGCCCTAAAACCACATTGCTCTTCTATTTCCTCAAAGTCCTGCTCTAGTCTTGTTTTCAGGATTCGACCATACAGCCTTCCCATAGCACTGGTTACTGTTATGCCTCTATAGTTCGAGCACACCTTTTTATCACCCTTCTTGTGTATCGAGCTCAGATACCCCATTTTCCAATCATTTGGGATATCCTCATCCTTCAAAAGGCATTTGTTATAGACTTCCACCATTTTTTCTAATAGTATGTCCGGTCCATGCTTCACCAACTCTATAGGAATACTTCCAGGTCCAGCAGCTTTCCCATTTTTCATATGTTTTAGGGCGTCTTTAAGCTCTATCACACTGATTTCCTCTATATCCATATCCTCTCTATCTATTTCCTCCTCTTGTAATGGAGTCGTCATAAACTGAGGTCTATCTTCTTCAAGTAATTTTTTGTAATAGGTCTCCCATTCATTCATTTTTATCAGTGTGATGTTATTCTGGTTCATGTTGTCTTTTCTGAGATTTCTTATTGCTTTCCATGCCTCTGCCACTCTCGTACCACCCATATATCGATTGATTTGGTCACATCTCTCCTCCCAGAACTCATTTTTCCTTTTTTGCACTTCCCTTTTTGTTTCTCTATTCCACCTGACATACTGTTTCCTATCCTCATAATCTCCCGTTGCCAACCACTTAAGATATGCCTGCTTCTTATGCTTGACCAAAATCTCCAACTCCTCCGACCACCAATCCCTGCTTTTTGGATTACTTCCTTCAGTTTCTCCCAAAGCTTCTCTAGCAGCTTCATGAATGAAGGCTTTAAGTTGTCCATACACTTCTTCCGCTGATCCTTCTTTCAACTTTTGAATTTTAGTTGCCAGTCTTAACTTATACAAGAATTGGACTGATTCTTGGCTCAAACTCTGTAGATTGTATTTGGGAAATTCCATGTTTTGTTGTGCAATATTATTAGTGATTTTCTTCTCTTGCTTTTGGGAAGGTCTGAACTTAACTAGCACACTTGCTTTCACCATAAAATGATCCGAGCCACATTGAGGTCCTCTGTGCACTCTCACATCCATGATTTTCAGTGGAGAGTTTTGTCCTTGTATTACATAGTCTATAATGCTTGTCAAATTTCGTTTAGGCTGACTCCAAGTATATTTATGTATCATTTTGTGGGGGAAAAACCATTCATAATCTTCAAAGAAAATGTGTCACATAGATCAATTAGTCTCTGACCACTATCATTGAGCATCTCTTCTCCATATCTTCCAACTGTCACACTATTCACACAGCGCCCAGTACGAGCATTCAAGTCACCAAGGATAAAAATTTCTTTATTTTTATTGATCCCTGTTAGAACTTGTGACAGTGTTTCATAAAACTGATCTTTCACTAGCACTTCTGTGTCGTCTGTCGGAGCGTACACTCCCACAATCACAATGTCATATCCGTTTTTCCTTAATTCGACCATCATTATCCGCTCATCTATTTCATCCCAACTGGTTACTTTTGATTTATGTTTACTGTGGATCGCTATAGCAACTCCTCTTTTTGCTCTCTCGCTTTTGTTTACTCCGCTGTAAAACATTATATAGTCCCCCACTCTTTCATTACCCTTTCCTTTTTTCTTTGTTTCCGTTAGAACGCCGATATCTATTTTCATTTTTTCCATTTCATCAAAGACTTCTTGACGCTTTGTACCTATACCTTGAATATTCCATGTTCCAAAATTCATTATCCATTTCCGTTTCTCTTTTCTTATTCCATTATTCCGGTCCGAGTTCCGAGGCTTCTGATTGAAGTTTTTAACGATGCTAGATTTTTTACGAAATGATGGGGTGTTGGCCCATCGATTCAACCCCCAACCTGGAGGACCAGAATTTTCTGTTGGGGTTTATTCCCCTAGCCGAAATGTTCTCGTTATGAGGCGCCAGAAACTCGCCTTCACCCCCTCTCGTCTGCTACATAACGCACATCCACATTATTTATTGTATTACTTCATTATAATTAGTGTATTATTTATTCTGTAAATCTTTTAGTGTAATAAATACTTGTAATTGTAAACTTTAGTGTACTAATTATTCAATTACCTAGATCCCGAAACGGACTTTAGCGATAAGTGTCACAATATCTAGGCTGTGCTGCACCTGAACACTATTATTTACCTCGGTACGACAATCGACAAGGGGTCTACACACAAAATGAGAAAAAAATTGTGCAATTCTTTTTGCATTTCTTTAAAGGCTGAAATTTGCTAAATTAAAATGTATAACATTTATTTAAATATTTGAGGTTGAAGTTATAATAATATGATAATTTTTTACCATTGTCATGGTTATTAAGCATACTAAGTTTGAGGCTTGACTTTAAAAAGGCTTTTAAAGTCAAGGTTTTATAACTTTTTGAAATATCAAGAGATATATATATGTATAATAAAAAATGAAGGTAAACATTATTCGAGTTCTTTTTGTTCATTTAGTGGAAAACAATATAAACCTCATTACACCTGGGATTAATTTGGATGATTGTTAAGAAAAAACAAACATGTTAAGAAATGAGAATTTGAAAATGGGGTAGTGCGCGTTTATTCTTAATAAAAAGGGGCTGAAAGGTTGTTCCTTTGCAAGAAAATACCTAGATCATTACGTTAATTATCTTGTTTTAATAAAACAGAATTTGAGCATGTGAAATAAGTTCATGGAGGGGATATTAGATAAAACGATGATGAAATTGGGGTAAGGGAACAAAAGTGGTGAGAGAGGATCGGTCTGTGGCTAAAAGCAAAGTTCAGAAACGATAAGGATGAGGATAAGTTGAGAAGTGTCACAACCGATCTGTTCCTTACCTAAAAACATCTTTCTCCTTTGCTCTCTCCTTACCCATACTCTTCATTCACCCTTACTCTGTCACCCCTTTATTTAAACTTCCTTCGTTCTTTTTCCTTCTGTTATCAAAAACTATTTTTTCCGTATAATCAGGACAAAACGCACCTGATGTTTGTTGTTTCTGTCTTATTATTTACCTTTATCATTATTTTACTTCATCCTTTTTAACCACTTTTTGCGTCCATAACTTGTTTCTTGCAAAAGACGTTCCCAACTGTTTGCTAAACTTCTTTAGACTAACTTTCCGACAACAATTTAAGCGTCTCAGGCCTAAACAATCAATTCTAGA
Source organism: Catonia carolina (assembly GCA_035578175.1). Classification (NCBI taxonomy): domain Eukaryota; kingdom Metazoa; phylum Arthropoda; class Insecta; order Hemiptera; family Achilidae; genus Catonia; species Catonia carolina. The sequence continues at coordinate 28,995,606 of JAQMRL010000006.1, forward strand.
ACGAAGAACCTTAAAATCTGTTAAGAAATTTTATTATTCTATGCTTTAATACAAAGCGAAATTTCCCATAACAGGCACTTAGAGTTTAAAATTATTTACACTCAATCTCCAGTTCCTGGGCTACCACAAATAGTTCTGTTTCTTATCACATAGTCAACCAATAATGACTGAAGCATTTAAGAATATTAGAGGTAGAAGTATAAAAGACGCTAGTGAATTACCTCTTTTAGAGTATAATAGATTTCATTGTACATCCCGACCCTGTGGCGAAAAGCACCGATCCGAGGCCACGACGACGAAGAAGACGAACATAAAATGAAGAGAAAAAATGAACAGTCGTATTTCTGCTGATTAATATCTTTGTATTGCAAATAATTATTTCAAGACTTTCAATAATTCTATTAATACCTTTTTCAAATTAAATACTTGATAGGATTCTTGGAAAATGTGAGTAATTGATGTCGAAATAATATTAAAAAAAGAACAGGACAATTTTTAAATAATGTATTCTTAATGGATTACAAGATGACAGATAAGTAGATCCGTTGTAATACTAATCTTCAAGCAACTACAAGAAATTCAACTTTTAATGAAACTATAAAAGATATAAGCGAAAATAGAGTGATCGAAAGGATAAAATATAAAAGAGAGAAAGAAAATGTAATCCTATGAGAGGTTCTCCCTTATAAGATCAGAAAATGATCCTAAATAATAAAACACATCATATTTAAGGCGATCTAAAACGTATTTTCTAACATCTTTTTTGTACGGAACAATACAATAAAACATCCTCATGTACTCATATCTAGACTCAAAAAGGTGAGTGTATTTTACTGGTATACACACTCACAATAAATCGAATCCAAAGATTAGGAGTTCGGTTGAAAAAAAAAACATATAAGTTTGACACGCTTTTCTGTGTAAGCTACACACAAAAGATTTTGCAATAAAGAAAATTACTTGGTTTTTCTTTAAGCTTTTTCTCTAGTGAATTCTAAATTTAAGTTTTTTTTTATATTGGATTGTAATACCCAAAGGAAAAGTGGACAATCTATCAACATTTACTAAGAAATATACTCGTAGGCCTATATAATGGATTGGTTTCACATACTTTATTCACATATTTTCATATTAGGTTTCATGTATTTTTACTTTCTCTTGCCTATATGAATATATAAGAATAAAAGTATTGTTTTCATGCCGATTTTTCGAAATAGAGTTTTCACCGGATCTGCACGTTTTCAGACCCCCTGAACCCAAAAAACATGTTTTTAGCTATCGGTGTGTGTGTGTGTGTGTGTGTGTGTGTGTGTGTGTGTGTGTGTGTGTGTGTGCGTGTGTGTGTATGTGTGTGTGTGTGTGTGTGAACAGAATATCTCAAAAACGGAACATCGTACGAACTTGAAACTTGAAACTTGAAACTTAAGTTACATACTACTACCGGACCCGACACGAACATTTTCATCAAAATCGGTCAACTGAAAGTAGTAGACCTAGTTTATTCGTGTAATTTTTCACTTATTTGCGATTTCTTCAAAAACTGGTCCTACGATTTTTTTTTAAAAATCGCCTGATTTACTAAATTTTTTATACTTTACAAGATAGGGTAGGCGCCATGTAGGTTGAAATTCTTGGTGAGGCTGTTTTTTCGTAAAAAAATTGTTATTTTAAGATTACGGCTTTAATATGCATTTAGCGCAAAAATTTATATAAAAGTTGTAGAATATTAAAAATCCTACAACTTTTATTGCTAACATTTTTTTGTATAACGCTTAGTTTAGCAGTAATTAGCGATTTTCTGTTTTTTCTCACGAAAACGTGTGAAAAATTTTTTTTTTAAGATTTCGGCCTTAGAATGCATTTTGATTGTGGAACAGCTGATCTTAAAAATACTAATGCAGTGATATTTATATAGTAAATAACATTCATAAATTTCTTTCTGATTTTCTGTGAGAAACCATCGAAAATTAATTTCACAAGAAAAAAAAAGACTTTATTCTTATTGGGAAAGAGAAATTTATTTTAAAATAGGGTGAAGATAAATTAATATCAGACACGGAAATTGTGCATATGTATGAGGTTATGTTAGTGTTTCTGTTTACATTGATTTTCTGTAAGTACTTTTCATAAACTATTGTTATGTATAATAATCCTCCCTGTTTCCATTGACTATGGAGCAGGGAGTTATGGAAAATCTCTTTAATGACGAAGAGAACTTGAAGGTGATCAACGCTCACCTGGATGTCGCACCTGAGACAACTGGTACGCAGAAAATGGCATGGACTAAGGTGATGTCTAGTAAAAAACGTCCGTTGGATACGGAAAAAAGTTCCGCTGACTCGGAATTGCCTCCTAAGTTTCGAGTCCCAACAACAAATAAATACGGACCTTTAGAAACGTTACAAGAAGACTCTTGCAAGCCTCCACCAATTTATTTAAAAAACGTAGAACTGCGCGACTACAAAAACTTAATATCTCAGTTGAAGAGTACAGTAACTGGTGACTTTGAATTTCAAGCGACCAACAACGACGGGGTGACGATTTACCCAAAAACATCTGAAACATATCGTACTCTTGTACACCGATTGAGAGAATTGGGACGCAATTTTCTTTCATATCAGCTACCCCACGAAAAAGCATACAGAGTCGTGATACGCCATTTGCATCCTAGTATCGATCCGTGTGACATCAAGGAATCGCTGGAACATCTCTCTTTTAAGGTAAGAAACGTTGTCAATGTTTTACAGGCTGGCACAAGAGTGCCCTTGCCATTATGTTTCGTTGATCTTGAGCCTGACAAAGATAACGAAAAAAAATTTGATGTTAAATCCTTGTTAAGCACACGCATTAAGGTTGAAGAGCCAAAAAAGAAAAGTGACGTAGTTCAGTGCAAAAGATGTCTGCGATTTGGACACACCCGCTCGTACTGTAACCAACCGTTCAGATGTGCACGCTGCAGCAACTCTCATCCAACAGCTGACTGTCCAAGAGGTGCCAATGAACCCCGAGTCTGCCTTCTTTGCAAAGGCAATCATTCGTCCACGTACAAAGGATGTCAAACATATAAAGAACTGAGAGACAAAAGAAATGGTAATTTTGTTAAATATTCTGGTAATAAATCTCATGTAATGTTGGAGCCTCCAGTCACTGTTACAGTCCCCGTGAGTGCCTCGATAAAGTCACATCATACACAGTCGACTCATACTAACACCGTCCCCCTTTCTCGTGACCCGAGACTGAATTCACGGTCATACGCTCAGATGGCTGCTCCTTCCCTTCGGCAGCAGCCATCTCATACTCGGTCATCTCAGTTATTCCAGTCCTCTCAGCAGTCTCAGTCTTCCATGACATTCTCAACTCTTTCATCAACAGATCCCTAAACGACTCAGAATCCTTATGATCATTTTACAGCCACTCTTAACACATTTTTTACACGCTTTCAGGACCTTTTGACACCTCTCATTACTACGCTTCATATGGTCGTTAACAAGTTGCTAAGTCATATCAATGGCTGAAACCAGCAGGTCCCTCGTCGTTGCTCTCTGGAACTCAGCAGGTCTTGTACGTCATGTTCACGAACTCAAACAATTTTTACATGACAATCGGGTAGACATTGCACTTATTACAGAGACACACTTTAAGGACACAACACACTGCCATATCACTGGATACACACTATATCGAAGTACACATCCAGATGGAACTAGCCATGCAGGGTCGGCTATTTTTGTTCGGAAAAGTATTAGTCATAATTCGTTCCCTCCGTACAGAAAATCGTACATTCAGGCTACCACGATAGAAGTATCTTTAATCACTCATTTCCTTACCCTTTCTTCTGTGTACTGCCCGCCTAATCATAATATCTCGCGCGAACAATTTACACATTTCTTCAATTATCTAGGAAAAAATTTCATTGCAGGTGGTGACTTTAATTCAAAACATCAACAGTTTGGATGCCGAGTTACAAACCCGCGGCGAAAAACTTTATATGATGTTTTAACTCACGAAAAATATTTTTACTATGCCCCTGCAGAACCCACTTACTATCCCCACAATAATCGTTGCCTCCCAGATATTCTAGATTTCTTTGTATCGTCTAAATTCTTCCCCTACTACGAACTTGAAACTCTTCCTGATCTATCATCTGATCATACACCCGTAATAATTACGTTAAACTCTGAACCAACCAAATTAAAGTACAGGCATTCCCTAACATCTGGTAAAATAGACTGGAATAAGTACCAACGTATATTGTCAGAAACAACAAACCTGGGAATTTCTCTCAAAACCCCCAGTGAAATCGAGCGTGGAGTGGAAATCTTCACAAAGAATCTACAAAGCGCAGCTTGGGACAGTTGCGAAGGAGAGAACATGGAATTTAAACAGATACCTAACGTTCCTTTTTACATCCGTCGAATGATAGTTGCTAAGCGCCGATGTCGTCGTTCATGGCAGAAAAACAGATACCCCAGCGTTAAAGCAGAACTTAATAGGCTAAATCGTCATTTACAGGTTGTCCTTTCGCGTTACAGAGCAGATAGATTTATGGCTTTCACTGAGACACTCTCTACTCAAAACAAAACACTTTGGCACACAACAAGACGAATTCTTAACTATAACAATCCTTCATTTAGTCTACAACGACCTGATGGTTCTTGGGCGACTACCAATAAAGAGAAAGCAGAAATGCTTGCTCAGCACTTGCATAACACATTCCAACCACACAACCTACAACACAAAGATCATCCAAACATAGAAAATTTCCTTAATTCTCCTTTGCAACTTAGCCTTCCCCCAAAGCCAGTTTCCCCCGGGGAACTCGTCCGAGCAATTCACGACCTGCCATTAGGCAAAGCCCCGGGATATGATCTTATTACTTCAATACTTTTGCGCTATCTTCCTAGGAAATCCATAATACTCTTAGCATCTTCAATTCCATTCTCCGAGTCACTCACTTCCCTATTCAGTGGAAGTACTCTATCATAATTCTCTTCTTAAAACCAGACAAACCACCTCACCAACTAACTTCTTACAGGCCAATTAGCTTACTCTCTATTCTGTCCAAACTATTTGAGAAACTCCTTCTACCACGCCTAGTACCGTTTATCGATGCTTCAAACGCAATTCCTGATCATCAGTTCGGATTTCATTCATCTCATTCCACACTTCAGCAATGTCACCGACTAATCATTGATATAATCTCTTCAGCTCTTGAAATAGACAATATTGTTCAGCCGTGTTTCTTGATGTATCTCAAGCCTTTGATCGGGTCTGGCATGATGGACTTCTATACAAATTGAAACTAATACTTCCAGATAGCCTGTATCTAGTAATAAAATCGTTTCTAGTGGAACGTTACTTTAGAGTAAAGCAAGGTGACGAACTTTCTGGAATGTACGAAGTCAATGCTGGTGTACCACAAGGAAGCGTACTTGCACCAAGGCTGTTTTCTGTAAGCACCAGTGACATACCAAATTGTATCTATACCACTATGGCTATGTTTGCTGATGATATGGCAGTTCTTGCGGTTGATGCCGATCCTGTTATTGCAACTCAAAAGACACAAGACCATTTACACCAAATAGAGTCATGGCTTAAACTTTGGAAAATTAAAATTAATGAAAACAAATCCAACAAATGACGTTTACTCTTAGACGACAAAACTGCCCAACCGTTTACATTAATAATATTCCGCTACCTCACACTACTCAAACACGCTACTTAGGCTTACACTTGGACAGAAAACTTACATGGAACGCACATGTTACACACACACGCCACAAACTCAAAACACGCTTCTATCAACTAAAACGCTTACTCGATAGACGTTCTAAATTAAACATGTCACACAAATTACCAATCTACAAGACAGTCTTAAGACCAATCTGGACATATGGAGTTCAACTTTGGGGATCTGCTAAACCTTCACACACGAAACGTATACAAGCGATTCAGAACAAGATTCTACGAACGATAACGCAATGCCCCTTTTACATCACAAACTCAATGTTGCACAAAGACTTACAAATGCCATACGTAATTGATGTCGCAAAACAACTATACAAGACGATGCATGACAAATTTGAACTACATGACAACCCTCTCATACAAAACATGTACACTAGGGCGATACCGGGTACTCAGCGCAGACGTTTGAAGCGCCTCTGGCCAAGAGATCTTCTTGGCCAACTGTAGGACTGTGGTGATGACTGCACGCTCCTTCAAGTAAATCAAGTTTTGGAACATTAGCTTCACATTTAGAAATTGTTATATTATTTTAATAACAGATTCTAAATTTCAATTAAAAGTGTCAAAAAAAAGAATGCGCATTTTACGACAAAAGTTTTTATAATAAAATTTACAGAAAATCAAAAGATCTACAACTTTTATTTAAAGCATTTTTCTCTACAGTGCCTAGTTTAGCGTGTAAGAGTGATTTTCCGTATTTTTAAGCCAAACTGAGGTCGATTTTCATTTTGCGTTTTTCACCCATGATTAAAATAAGGTTATGTTTTTTGAGGTTAGTTTTTTGTTTATTTCTAATGTTTTATTACTAATGTTAGGTTTATTGTTTTTTGTTTATTTCTAATGTTTTATTACTAATGTTAGGTTTATTGTTAATTATTTGCATTGGCAAGAGAAAGTTGTGTGTTTCACACCAGATTTTTTATTTTTTTTTTGTCTTTAATGTTGATTCCGGTACAAGTAGTGTTATAGGGCGATACTGCATCAACCAGTGCATTGCGTGCCTTGTGCTGCTGAAATCCATGGGGTATATCTGGGTACCCCCTTTGACCAGAGTAGACTTTGACCAGAGCAGACAAATAAGGCTGGCCACGCCCTCGACCAATCAGGGAGCACCGGCTACTGCATCAACCAGCGCACCGCGCGCCCTGTGCTGCTCTCAACAAATCAGGCACCGCCGACTGTATCTCTGGTGAATCACGTGACTGGTGTGGGGCAGAGTCCCGACTCGCATGTCTCGCTAGTTTAGAATAAAAGTTGTAGGTGTTTTACTTTTCTACAACTATGATTGGATATATTTTGTCCTAAAATACATATTAAGGCCGCTATCTTAAAAAAAAAACAATTTTTGTCTACGAGAGAACAGCCTCTCCAAGAATTTCAGCAGAAAAGGCGCCTACCCAATCTCGTAGAGCATAAAATATGTAGTAAATGGCAATTTTTAATAAAATCTTAAGTACCGTTATAAATAAAGTCGCAAAAACGTGAAAAATACACGAATAAACTACTACTTCCAGTTGACCGATTTTGATAAAAATCTTCGTGTCGGGTCCTCTAATAGTACCTAACTTAAGTTTTAGGTTTCAACTTCATACGATGTTCCGTTCTCGAGATATTTTGTTCAGGCACTCACAAGCCAATCGCTAAAAACATGTTTTGGGGGCTCAGGGGATCTGAAAACGTGTATATCCGGTGAAAAATTGACATCATGAAAACAATACTTTCCTTCCAAAATTACATTATATTGGCAAGAGAAAGTAAAAATTACAAATAAGGTAAGTGGCCCTAATACTGGCACCCTAAGCCTTTGAGATTCCTATTAAATGTACAAAGCATTATTTTAACAATTTAAATTACATACTTGTAAAGCCCAATTGTTTTAATTCATGTTGATTAGGTCAACAGCCGAAAGGCTGGTTTGAACCTCTATAGGTTTTACTAAGTAAAAACGAGGAGTAAGGTGGTTTACAATTGCCTTCCTCACTGAGTTGAAAGAGTATGCTTGTCAGCATGCCAGGCCCTCCGAAAAGCACTCACTTTCGACCCTGCAAATGACACCTTCACTTCATTCACCACAGGGTCTGGCTGCATAGTGAAATTCATTACTCTCAGAGGAGATAACTCTGACTAGTGTCTTTTACACCTCTACCTCTTCTGTTCTTAAATAGTTCAGTCATATAAGTGGCTGACTATGTGATAAGAAACAGAACTATTTTTTTTAGCCCTGGACCAGACAGATAGTGCAATTAAAATAACACTCCACCTGCCCGTTTTGGGCATATTAATTCATGTAAGTAATTAATTTGTAATAAATAAAATAAAGTTCAGTAAGTACGTACCTATAAAAAACAAATTCTTCCATAGTTTCGTGATGTCAAGTTACAAAAAAAACTTTATAATTAAACAGTGGATCATTAAATTATTGTTGTGTGCCAGTATTTTGCACACCTGGTACTAATTTGGGCTCTATTTACAATCAACTCAAATATTTTGTTAAAGCCTATGCATAAATTGGATAACACATGAAAACACTATAATTTTTACTTAGCCGTTTAAATAATGATTAAGTTACGTAAAACACGATACTAATTCGAAATTACAGCCAAATAACGGGTGTTTTATTAAGGACGCAATCCTGATTATAAGAAGATGGAAGTAATACATCGGTAAATTTTCTGTCTCCTAATCGGTAGGTTGGCAACAGTGTACTCAAGGCCAACTACTAAAGAAAGTTAAAATGTTCCAGTCAAGCATTAGTGTGGTGGCAGCAGTCGTTTCGTTATATTGTGTCAGCAATGGTTTTTTCCAAGGAAGAACGCGTTTATTGTAGAGACTTACATAGCGAGTAAATCTTACAAACGTGTGCAAGATAAGTTTCAGTTAAAATTTCTCCGTTCTGCCGTTCCGAATAAATCGTCAATATTACATTTGATAAATAAATTCCGTAGAACTGGGAGTGTACTCGATGAGAAACCACTTCGCCAGCAAATAAAGTTAACCGCGGAAGTTGTCGAAGATTTGAAAAATCGTTTGACTCAGTCACCTAAAAAATCGCTTAGAAAATTATTATCGCAAGCTGGGCAAACATTAACTACTGTTTTCAGAGCTACGAAAAAGTTACAATTTCATCCTTAGTTAATGCGACTTTTCATTGTTTTGTTTATAAAAAAATTTGTCAAAAGTTAAGAGTTCAAAAAACAACACAGTTTTACAAATTTAATAAGCAAGAAGAGCATTTAAATTTGTACTTAATTTATATTTTTGTCGGACTGAAATTTGAACTATTTTCAATAAGTTTGTTAACAAAATTGTTTTGATTGTTGGTTTATGATAACAATAATAATGTTTCGTGGTAAAATTACAGGTCCTAAAGATGTTCTTTGAAGAACACTCTCATTAATATAGTCAATAGTCCATTCCCTAAAATTTGTTTGTTGATACATTTACTTAACTGTATTACAACCAAGGACTTTATACAACCCCTAATAATAAACAGACCCATATTGGTTAGAGAGATACTTGCGCTACGAGTAACACGCTTCTAATGCGTGAGTAGGTTTACCTTCTGTTTATGTACAGCCTACGTCGTATTCAATATAATCATGTATGTTGTGTTGGTTCACGCCGAGACCCTGAAGGACAATCTTAATAGGAAAAGTTTATAAGTTAAAATTTTACTTAAAAGTTTTCTCTACCGATAAGTATAAAGTTATTTCTACATACTTTATTATGTAGGAAACTTTTATAAACTTGATGTTACTATAATCTATCGTTAAACAAAATAAATTTTCATCAAAATATTTTAATGTCAACAATATGTAGGACACTTTATACACGATACAGTTTTTCTCGGTAAGTTATTGAAAATACAAAACATATCTTTTTTTGAGACCGCAGTGGATCACTTGAGTCAATTTCTGAGAACGTACTTCTGGTTATTTTTTTGATTTTCCTCCAGTATTATTTCATTCTGGCAGATCTTCTTTACTTTTTTATTTCTGAAAATATCATATACTTTATTATGTAGGAAACTTTTATAAACTTGATGTTACTATAATCTATCGTTAAACAAAATAAATTTTCATCAAAATATTTTAATGTCAACAATATGTAGGACACTTTATACACGATACAGTTTTTCTCGGTAAGTTATTGAAAATACAAAACACATCTTTTTTTGAGACCGCAGTGGATCACTTGAGTCAATTTCTGAGAACGTACTTCTGGTTATTTTTTTGATTTTCCTCCAGTATTATTTCATTCTGGCAGATCTTCTTTACCTTTTTATTTCTGAAAATATCACTTTCCTGTTTCCTCTTTTATCTACTTTTCCTTGGAATCTAATATTTTTATCTTTTAATAGTTTCAGCTGTTCGGTTTTATTTTCTAGTTCTTCGAAGGTGATGCCTAATTCTCCATATCTTTCTTGATTTCTCTTAACCATATTATTTCTGTTTTTTTGTGGTAGAGTTTTCTGACTACTTGGTTTGTGATTCTATCTTTAGATGTTCTGATTATATGTCCAAAGAAGGACATTCTCTTTTTCCTCATCGTTTCTATTACCGATTTGGTTTCCCGGTAGACCTGTTCATTCGGTAGTAATCTCCATACTCCAACTACTTTGTGTCTCTTTCCGATGCAGGTTCTAAGGATCCTCTTTCAAGTTTTTGGATTTTATCTATTCCATTTTCCTGGTTTAATTTGAATCGACTTTCGCACCCATATGTTATTTTTGGTTGTACGACCGTTTTGTAGTGTAAAACATATGTAAAATATAAAACACATCTTTTGTTACAAATTAAAAAAATATATTATATATTTATAAATCATCATGTTTAGGTCATTAGCCGAAAGGCTGGTTTAAACTTCTACTAGTGGTTCAAACCAGCCTTTCTCAGTAGTTTTTAACGTTTTCTTGGTCACGGCACAATATCCTATGTAGAGAGTTCCCGCGGCTGAGTGTCCTACGAGTTAGAGTGAGAGTGTATTTAGTAACAGCAGTGGAATATTGCCGAAAGCCCCAGATCATTTAATCCAAATTTACCAATCGCTGATCTTTCTTTAACTTGTTCAGTGAAAGACAAACTTGCAGTTAACGTAACTCCTAAATATTTATACCTCTTAATTACTTCAATTTCCTCATTCCCAAGAAACCATTTCTCACAAATCGCTAAACGACCCTCTTTTTTAGACACTATTATTTTGGGTATTAATTTCTAGTCCCCAACGATCAGAATAATTTTTACGTCCATTATCATTTTTCGTAAATCCTTTAGCGTGGATGTAAGAATAACCACATCGTCTGCGTACAATAATATTTGAACATAAATATATCCTAACCATATTCCTTCCCCCAGAAAATCACCAAAAAATGACAGCAGTTGCACTTAAACCCATAGACAGAGTTAGAGACGGGCGCCGGAATAGGTTCAGTAAACCTAATACTTGAAGAGAAGAAGTTTAAGAAGAAGGAGGAGGAGGTGGAGTAGGAGGAGAAACTCTGATGACTGAGAACTTACCAAAATATGTTCGTAAAATCTAATGTGAAACACTCACACAACTTTCTCTTGCCAATGCAAATAATTAACAATAAACCTAACATTAGTAATAAAACATTACACATAAACAAAAAAACTAACCTCAATAAGCATAATCTAATTTTAAATCATGAGTGAAATACGCAAAATGAAAATCAACCTCAGTTTGGCTTAAAAATACGGAAAATCACTCTTTCACGCTAAACTAGGCTCTGTAGAGAAAAATGATTTAAGTAAAAGTTGTAGATCTTGTAATTTCCTATAAATTTGATTGTACACTTTTTTCGTCAAATGCATAGGCCTACTAAGGCCGAAATCTTAAAAAATCGATTTTTCACACGTTTACGTTAGAAAAAAACAGAAAATCGCTAATGACCGCTAAACTAAGCGTTATACAAAAAAATGTTTGAAATAAAAGTTGTAGGATTTTAAATTCTCTACAACTTTTATTAAGTAGGCTATATAAATTTTTGCGCTAAAATGCATATTAAAACCGCAATCTTAAAAAAATAAATTTATACGTGAAAACAACCTCACCAAGAATTTCAGCAAACATGGCGCCTACCCTATCTTGTAGAGCATAAAAAATTTAGTAAACCAGGTGATTTTAAAAAAAGTTGTAGGACCCGTTTTTGAGAAAATTGCAAAATAGTGAAAAATTACACGAATAAACTACTACTTCCGGTTGACCGATTTTGATTAAAATGTTTGTCGGGTCCAGTAGTGGTATCTAACTTAAGTTTCAAGTTCGTACGATGTTCCGTATTTGAGATATTCTGTTCACACACACCCACACACACACACGGAGCAATCGCTAAAAACATGTATTTTGTACTTAAAGGGTCTGAAATCGTGTAGATTCGGTGAAAACTCGATTTAAAAAAATCGACATGAAAACAATACTTTCCTTCCTATAAATTCGTATAGGCAAGAGAAAGTAAAAAAATATATAAATGAAAATAAAATGAAATCACCATTAATAAGAATTCAGGTTGGTGAAAACTAATGTGTAGTCATTAAGACTGCACGAAACTGCAAGATGCATTTTTAAGAGTTATTTATAAAAATTAACATTGTATAGGGTGATTCAAAAAGAGCACCGGTTTTGATATATCAAATTAAGAGATTTATTTTATTGAAAAACTGAAAATAAATACATCAACAAGTTCATCTTACCTTCCGATTTCATGTATGAAAAATGATGTCATGCATGTGTCCTCCTCTACTGCGCTGGCACGCATCAACTCTGTTCATGAAATTGGATATCACTGCACGACAAGTTTCGACTTCCATTTGCCCGATAACCCGTCGAATTAAACCCCACATACGGCAGTTCTGTTTATTAACAAAACCGTTTAAGTGGAAGTGCGCCTCATCACTGAAAATGATTTTGTTTGCGAAGGTGTCATCATCCTGCCGTTTTCTCAATACCCAGTCAACAAACTGTCGTCTCTTCTGGTGGTCTGCCACTTTCAAATGTTGCGTCAACTGAATTTTATACGGGTGATATTGGAGATCGTACCGAAGAATTCTCCGTACAGAAGAACATTGTAAACCCAATTGTTGAGAACGGCGACGTATTGATTTTGCTGGGCTAACAGCCACACTGTCACGAACCAACGCAACGTTCTGCTCAGTTCGGCCAGAACGACGACGTCCAGAACTTTTAAGGTGAACCCTGAAAATGAACCATTGACCAAATTTACCATTGACTGTTGAACCCGTCTCAAAAAACTTTTTCATGAGCCTGCGAACTGTTGATTCATTCGGTGCTTCATTACGTCCCAGAGTACCGCGAAGTCGCCTGACAGTAGCCGCATAACTCTCTCCACTCTGGTAAAATGTTTTGACGATTAACACTCGTTGTGCAATAGTAAACTTCTCCATGGTTAGACACAGACTGCGAGAGTACTACACTGCGAACAAGAGAAATTACAACTGAATCGTCAATCGGAATGTTCTCCGAAATAGAAATGAGGTCTAACAATGTTGCCAACCGATAAACAAAAATTTACCAGCCGTTTAAAAACCGGCGCTCTTTTTGAATCACCCGTTATAATACAGGACTGCTATCTGGCAGAAAGGTGAGGAAATAAATTTCTGATAGAAAATGGAATTTAAACAATTATGTATCTAGATAATAATATCTACTCAAGAAACATGGCTTTTTCTCCACTAAATCTGAAAAAAAACATTACAAAAATAATTTAACGAATAACTCTAACAAACATCCAATATTGAAAAATATAACTCTTTATCATTTAAGAATGAGGTAGTCTTATAAGATCTAAGATCAAATCATAACAATTACGAATTTTGTGTATTTGAAGGTCATATTTTATATCATGTTATTTTTGAAACCTTGATAATGTCAGCACCTGATTAGAAATGTCTGTAATTATGTAAAAAGCATGTTATTACATAAATTTTCTTGGATAATATTTATCTTAAATCTCACAAAGAGTAACATCTGCAAAGTTACATAATAATAGCTTTTATGTAATTAACGTTTTTGAATTATATATAATTATTTATTTATTTTTAGAAAAAAAATACTAAATATAGTAGTTTTAAATTCTATTTTGGATCTAATATCGTTGTTATTGTAAAACAACTAAGGAAATAATAATTTTCTTTGCCAACAAATAATAGCGTTAAATTTTCATAGATCCATTAACGTTAGACAATGTACTTAATCATCTGTTGATAAGTTAAAAACAAAGATACGGCAGAATCCGTATAATAATAATAATTAATAATAATTAATAATTTTATTAATGTTAAAGTACTTTAACACCTTAATCTATGATCGTTCTTATTTTTCTTTTGTTTAACGTCCGACTGTTCTGCAATTACTGCTAATGCAGACGGTGAAGGATGAAATGATTTTTTGTAACGTACGAACATATGCCGTGCCTGAATGAGATTCGAACCCAAGACCGCATGATGAGAGGCGAGCACGTTACCAACTACGCCAATGCGGCCGGCCATGATCGTTCGGGATCTGGGAATGATAAATTAAACAGATTTACTTTAAACTTATAATAAAATTAATTGTTTATTTTACGCAATTAATTTGCCCATAACAGACAGATGGAGTGTTAAATTATTTGCACTCGATCTGATACTTCCAGGGGTACAATAAATAGCTCTATCTCTTATCACATGGTCAGCCAATTAAATGACTGAATTATTTAAGAAAGAAGAGGTAGAGGTGTAAAAGACACTAATCAGAGTTATATCTTCAGAGTAAAAAATTTCGTAATACAGCTAGACCCTGTGGTGAATGAAGTAAAAGGTGTCATTTGTAGGTTGGAAAGTAGATGGTTTTCAGAGGGCTTACCATGCTGATAAGCATGCTTTTCCACTCAGTGAGCAAGGCATTGGTAAACCACCTCACTCCTTGTTTTACTTAGTAATGACTCTAGAGGTTCATACCAGCCTTTCGGCTGATGACTAAACAACAACAACACCTAATTAATAATTACAATTAAATATATAATTTGGCCTATTAGCAAATACAATTACATAAATTAAATCACTGCCCATAACAGACAGGTGGAGTGTCAAATGTTTTACACTGAATCTGTTCGTTGCAGGGCTAAAATAAATAGTTCTGTTTCTTAACACATGGTCAGACAATTAAATGACTGAAACATTTAAGAACAGAAGAGGTAGAGGTGTAAAAGACACTAATCAGAGTTATCTCCTCTGAAAGTAATGAATTTCATTATACAGCCAGACCCTGTGGTGAATGAAGTGAAGGTGTCATTTGTAGAGTGGAAAATATGTGCTTTTCAGAGGGCCCGGCATGCTGATAAGCGTACTCTTCCACTCAGTGAGGAAGGCAATGGTAAACCACCTCACTCCTCGTTTTACTTAGTAAAACCTCTACAGGTTCAAACCAGCCTTTTGGCTGATGACCTAAACAATAACAACGGTAATTAAAAATATAAAAACCAAAATTTTTAATTGTAAAATTATTGAAATGCGATACAAATAAGCTTAAAAACTTAATTAAGGCTTTTGTCCATTGACTTATCCCCTTTACGAAATTGAACATGTTACTGACAAGAAATTTTAATAGCAATTTTATAATATTAAAAGAATTACTTTAACTTACAGTGAATGATTGTCTTGCTCCAGTTGAGAAATTCCTGAAACATAAAAAACGATTTCAGTAATGATTATAAACAGGCATTAAACTTAATAAGAAACTAAATTACTTTACATATCAGAATTTTTATTGTAACAAAATACACGGTCATTGTAAAAGAATGTGTGGTTGCCATAATTCAAACAAAGACATTAAGGCAATTTTGAGATGTTTTATTTAGCTCTAATAGCCTCCAACCCAAAAGTTTGTGTAACAGCATTTCTAACCTCAACTTTACGTTTTTTATTGTTGGTTTGGTTGTTTAGACTATATTTACTGATAAAAGAAAGGCAAAATGTTTTTTTTTGTTGGCTGAATTGAAGTCGATAATTTCAGTCCAACGTGGATTTCGACGTAATTATGGAAAATATTCACCACGTGGGAATAATAGATGAAGTTGGTTCAAACATTTGAAGATACTAGATCAGTTATTAAGCAGAAATTAACTGGTAACCACGAGTATCAGAAAAAACGGTTGAACTAATCAGGCAATGTGCAACTAGAAGTCTTAGAAAGTTCATCGCTCGTCGAAGCTTCCAGTTAGGTTATACGAAAACAACAATTCACAAAATTTTACACAATCGATTGAAATTACAGGCATATAAATTTTAGCTATTCTTTTTTGACTTTCCGATTAAGTGTACCGGTTAATCCTGTCCTTTTTCCGAGGCTAGTTGTGAGTTTGCCATAACTTTATAATCCCCCGGCCTCGCTAAGAACGCTGCGTAAGTTAAGCTTGGTGGTACGGCTGCTACCTCAAAGCCTCCAAACCTGCTCGATTTTCTGTTGGGGTTTACTCCCTGAGGTTCTTTCGCTCTCTCCACCGTTGGGAACTTTCTCATTTACCTTCAGGACCGTTGACCACTTGATCACCGTTGATCACCTGTACTCTAGGCAGGGGCCCTATAACTAGGTGCTACCATCCGAAGCCAGATGGACCAAAATTACTCCTTCTGCTCCCCCTTCCTCATCACTTGCAAGATGAGGCCCCGGGCTTGCAACCGGCGGTATTAAAAACACCGTTGGCGGAGTTCACGAAAAAGATGGTATTTTTCTATAGAATACTTAAATAAATAAATATATATATATATATATATATATTCATATAAATGACATTATCTTATACTTTGTTAAAGTTATTACATTGACAGAAATACGTAATTAGGTAACCTTATAAAGTATTTTATAATACTTTATAAAACAACTTTACTTTACTTTACTTTACCTTACTTTACTTTACTTTATGAAGGTAACGGGGTGTATGGGTTGTATGGAGGTATAGCACCTTTCCTACACTGGGCGACCACATCAGGCTAACTGATGGCTCAGTGAGACTGGTTCCCACATACAATCAGCTCTCACTTTTGGCTCCAAGAAGGCACACAGCTGGCCACACCCCGGTAAACCATGTTGGTCCATGGGCTAGACAAAGTGAGGGTCTCTAGTGGTACCAAAATCACTAGTAAGGTAGCGTCTGTACTCCATGTTAGGAGCGGCTACGAAAGGCGTCTGTACTCCATGTTAGGGGCGGCCTATCTAAAACCTACGGGTGGACATGACTCGAAGCTGCAGTGAAAGCAACATGTCTAAGGAGAAAACCTGATCAAAATCCTGCAAGTTCAGATGCAGTGAGGTGGCGGCCGAGTGATTGCCGGGATAAGCAATACACCCACTTATTAGCCAACGGCTTCGGGCGGATGAGAGGGTAAGTGGTAGGGGCACTCTCTTGTCCTAGGGTTAAGAAATTGACCCCAAAGGCGGATGAACCAAAGTTTTGGTGAACGGCATAAGAATGTAGAAGGCTGAGGACAACCACTACATTAAAGATTCTATTGAATAGTCCTAGTAAAAAATTATATTATGTCTATGGTAATGCTCAAAACTAAATATAATTCCGGAGTAAGTTCCCCAGTCGGTTCTCTGGGGGGAACAGTTATGAGCACACATCGACTAAAACTCAAGCAAGTGCAAAAAATTGGTACGTGGAATGTACGTAGTCTATTCCAGGCTGGTAAGATTAACAACGTAATTAAGGAAATGCAAAGACTCAACATTAGTATTCTTGGTTGCAGCGAAGTTAGATGGCCAAACTCGGGGCAGTGTGAAATAAACGACTATACAGTATATTTCTGCGGAGATACAACCAATAGAAATAAAAACGGAGTTGCTATAATAGTGAATAAAGAAGTTAAAAGATGCGTACTTAGTTTCATTAGCATCTCAGATAGAGTGGCACTACTGAAAATTAAGGCCAAACCCTACAATATGAACATCATACAATTGTATGCTCCAACTTCAGAAAGCTCAGATCAGGAAGTAGAAGTCTTCTATGAACAACTAAAAACAGCCTTAAAACATACAAAAAAGGAGGAAGTTAATCTTCTGATGGGAGACTTTAACGCTAAAGTGGGCAAAGGAGCGGTCAATAACACGGTGGGTCAATTTGGGCTGGGAACTCGGAATGATAGAGGAGACCGTCTTATTCAGTTCTGTCAAGAAGTGGACAGTGTAATAATGAACACATTTTTCCAATTACCACCTTGAAGATTATATACTTGGAAGTCTCCGGCTGACTGTCCCGAGAAAATTATCAGAAACCAAATTGACTATATTATTATAAATAAAAGATTCCAGAATTCTGTAAAATCGGCAAAGACATACCCTGGGGCAGACGTTCCTTCGGATCACAATCTACTACTGGCACGGATAAAATTACACCTAAAAAAAGTTTTTAAAGGGAAACCTCAGAATAGAGCGAATATGCAGGAATTGAAGGATAATACCATAAGAGAAGATATCAGGGACGAACTAAATAATACAATAAGAAACATGGCAAGTACTAGTAGTCAGCAAAATATAAATATAGAAGAGATGTGGAACGACATTAAAGATGCATGTAACTCTGTAGTGGAAAGAAAGCTAAAAACTAGAAAAAGAGTCAAAAAACAGCCATGGATGACGGAGGAGATACTAGAGATGATGGAGGAACGGAGGAGGCATAGGAATAAAAATGAAGCTGTATATAGGGAAATAAATAGAAGAATTAATAAAATGATCAAAGAAGCAAAGGAGTTGTGGCTGCGAAATGAATGTATAGAAATTGAAATTTTGGAAAAAAAACATGACGCTTTCAATCTACACAAGAAAATAAAGGCAGTAACTGGAGGAAAAAGTATAAGAAACAGTGACTCAATATTGGATAGGCACAACAATCTGCTCTATGATAATGGAAGAATTCTGGAGAGATGGAGGGAATATATGGAGGAATTATTTGAGGGAGAACAGCAGAATGTACCAGAAGTGAGTGGGTTTTCAGGACCAGGCATAACTTTTGACGAAGTAAGACACGCGATAACAAGGCTAAAAAATAATAAGTCACCTGGCCCTGACAACATACATGGTGAAATATTATAACTAATTGGAAATAAACAACTGAAAGTCGTCACAATGCTCTTGAACAAAATTTATGAAACTGGAGAGCTTCCGGAAGATTGGTTACTCTCTACCTTTGTGCCTCTTCCTAAGAAGGCAAACGCCACTAGATGTTCAGACCACAGAATCATTAGATTAATGAGCCATGCACTTAAAAATTCTGCTTAATATTATACATTCTCGAATATATATGAAACTAGAAGAAAACATTAGTAATGTTCAGTTTGGATTTAGAAATGGGTTCGGAACACGAGAGGCTCTTTTTTCGATCCAAGTTTTAATACAAAGAGCTAGAGATGTGAACTGCAATGTATACGCATGTTTCATAGATTTCGAGAAGGCGTTTGACAAGGTGCAGCATCACAAATTGCTCCAAATATTGAGGGATACAGGAATAGATGATAAAGACTTACGCCTAATTAAAAATTTGTACTTACAAAAGGAAGCAGTCTTACGTGTAGGCAATGAAACCTCTCACGAATTTAGTGTGAAAAGAGGAGTTCGTCAGGGGTGCATTTTGTCGCCGACCTTGTTCAATATGTATTCGGAAATGCTGTTCAGAGAAGCTATCGACGAAATGGAAGAAGGCATACAAATTAATGGTCAAAACATCAACAATTTACGGTATGCGGATGATACGGTTTTGATAGCGGATAGTGCAGAGGGGTTGCAAGCATTAATAAATCGTGTAGAGGAAACCTGTCGACGATACGGCATGAAGTTAAACAGCAAGAAAACCAAAATACTAATAGTACGCAAAAATGATGGAATACAGCATCGATTTACATCAAATGATGAGACGCTTGAAATAGTACACAAAGTTGCCTATCTAGGATGTAATTTAAACAAGGAATGGGACCACTCGCAGGAAATTAGGTGCCGCGTAGAGAAGGCAAGAGCAGTATTCAATCGTCTCCGGAAAATTTTGTGTAATATGCACCTTAACATTGGTATAAGATCACGATTTCTGAGATGCTATGTGTTTTCGACTCTTCTGTACGGAGTGGAGGCTTGGACCCTAACCGATGCAACATCTAGACGACTCGAGGCCTTCGAACTGTGGTGCTACCGCCGAATGCTCAGGATATCGTACACCTACCATGTCACAAACAACACCGTCTTGCAACGTATGCAAAAAGCCATGGAAATCCTGCCAAACATAAAAGTCAGGAAGATGGCTTATTTAGGGCATGTGTTGAGAAACAGAAAATATCAGCTAATTCAACTTATATTGCAAGGCAAGATTGAAGGTAGTCGATCTCAAGGCCGTCGGCGGACGTCGTGGCTGAAGAACATCAGGCAATGGACAGGAATGACGAGCGTACAATTATTCAGAGCAGCTGTAAATAAAGTCATGTGGACTAATATGATTGCCAACATCCACAGAGGATAGGCACCAACAGAAGAAGATAAAGTATTTTCAAATCGGATTAAATATTGTAAGATATTTCAAGATTTCTTGAAACATCTTACAATAGCAGACAGGTTTGTCTGTTAAATTTTTTTAAATTCAAATAATTTTTTTAAGTGTCAATAAATTGTTTAGACACCCTGTAATTTAATTTAATTTTATAAATTTTATTAATCAATTTTATATTAAAATCATTGTTAACTAGAAGTTCTGTATTGAATATTTTTCTAAAGCGAATATCCGGTGTTATATTACTTGGTTTTTTCCGTTAATATTTTTCCTCGCTAACGTTACGTTAGGCTTAAATGGGTTTTATAATATGTGTAATTGTTCTTATAATTGAATTCCCATCTCTTTCAATACAATCGACCGTCGCGTGATATGTTCTCTGTACTTACGATTTACGCTGACGCTTCTTTTTATGTACATTGAACCGTCTTTTTCAATGTCAACGTTTAACTTTTCTCGTGCGTTAATTTTTTCTTATATTCTGCGCCTTTGCTTTGTAGCTGTGGACGAGTGAACATCCTTATTAGCTCCAGGTAATTTATCTATAATGATTTTCTTTAAACTATATCTAAAATTTAAATTTAAAATGATTATTTAATCCCGGTTAGGATTTTGGCTAAAATTTAATACGGCATGTTTTTATTTTAAGATATTTGGTGAATTTAATGTAAAACTATTTCCCTGATAATTTTTAAGTAATATTTTTAATAATTATTATAAAAGTTTAGATTTGGTATGTCTTTCGCATTCCAACTTAATATTAAAATTTAAAATCAGTATTTTTCTCAATTTCTTTTTTTTATTATTATTTCACATTTAAATTTTTCTTTCAATTCATCTGTTTAATTCAATTCTAGGTAGTTTCTTCAAATTAATTCTTATATTTTTCTTTTTGTAAAGCCAAGTTTTAATTTTAATCCAATATTTTTTTTTAAATATTTTTTTATTAATGATTTCTAAATTTCTAACTAAATAATTTTAATAAATTTTTAAATGATTTTGTCCGGTAATTTTCTTTCTTTAAATCGTCCATCTGACAAACACTAGGCTAGTTCCGTTCTAACTTATTATTTATTTATAATCCTTAAATTATGTACCTTTCAATTATTTTGGTTAGCATTGACAAGTTTCTGTAGTTATTTTTTATTGTTTTTGTTTGTTCCCGTTATTTTGATTCAATTAATTAGGTATGACTAAGTTATTATTATATTTTTATAACTTCTATTAGATTTATTAATCACTTATCATTAATAAATTTTTTTTTATTAAAAAGTAGAAAAAACATATTTTACTTTAGTTTCAATTTTTGTTTAAGTTTAGTTTTAAATAAATTAATATTTTATTATTTTCACTCCAAGTTGTCTGTGTAATATTTTTCATTCTTAGACCCGAGATTGATTTTTAAATCACACCTTCGCTCTTCCAACAGCGAGTTTTAGCTCTACCTGCTAGAATTTCTGGGTTATGCTTTGCATAGATTCAGAGAATGGAAATTTGGATTTTCTCTGCCGAATCCTATTGCCGTTTTCCTTAGGCAGAGTGGTGGAGGTTTTTCTATGCCCCTAAAGTACCAGTTTGGCTGTGTTTTCATTTCAGTGTCTGGTGAAACACAGTTGAGCCGTTACTTTCTTTTTTTAGTCTGTTGCTACACTACATTTTGTCTGGTGAAGTTCGCTGTGCTTGTACCTCTTATTTAGTATGGTGGTTGTCGTCTACTTCGGTGGATATTCCTCCTTACTTAGTTTGATGTCTAGCACCTTACTTTGCCATGCGAAATCTGGTGGAGGCTTCGTATTCTCATTACATAATCTAGTGGAGGTTGCCTCTTTGGGTTGCCACACATTTTTACATTACATAATCTGGTGGAGAATCGCCGTGTTTTTTTGAATGAAGTATTACACAGATGTATGAAGCCACTTAATTTTAGCAATTGTTATATTTTAAGTTTTATTTTTACTAATTAGGTGTTAAGAATTTACTTTACAGGTAACCACGGATTTATTTGTGCACTCAGTTTGTATGGAGATTTCACTTTCATTGCATTCGTATCCGATTTGAGTTCCGTTAGCCTTGTCTTTCTTTATTACTGTACCTCCTAGGTTGGTTTTACCACTTCGGTTGATTTCTGATGTTCTCACTACGTTTCTAGAAATTTTTTTCTTTAAAATCCCATTGTGTTCTATGCCTCTCTAGGTCCAGTTTTATTTTTCTCACTCCCACTTTCTTACAAGTCTTGATTTGTCCTTTTCTTTTGAAACCAGTTTTTTTTAACAACCACCCTTAGTTTGGGCTCGTTTTCACACGTTTGCGCAACTTTCTCTTGTAGCCTGTTATCTTTCCTACAGTATTCTTACGTCGCATTTTGATTTCTGCTTCCTACAACATTGCAGCTCATTTTAGTTCTCCGTAGTAGTTCAGTTTCGTTTCGTTATTTCATTCTTCAGTTTTCAAACCGCGATTCTTTGTTTTCCATTCGCCGTCGTTCTTCGCAATGTTTTCCATTTCTGTAAAGGTTTGTATGTATCTCATATAAAATGTATTGTTTTGTTTACTTAATGTATCACATGTTTTAACTTCACTAAGACTTTATTCCTATTTAAGGGATTAATATTTTGCTTTAGCTTACTGAATAACTGTGTAAATTTTACAGGCTTGTGTGATGATTATTTACGTTTTATTATAGATTTTGAAAGGCTAGTTACTTTCATTATCTTTCTCAGACGCTGCATATTTATGTTAATTGGACACAGTCGCTAACCTGTGCCATCTGTTTAACACTGGTTAAGGCAGTTGTTAACTTGTTAAAATTCTGCTGTTTTGTCACGTCACAAAACCCACACATGATAATTTTTGTTTTGTTTTGAACATAGTTTTATTTGCCATTACTTTTGGTGGCTTAAACGTATTTCAGCAGCACTATTCAGTATTATTCTTTTAATATGTTTGTGTGGCCTGTGGTATCCACGCACTTGTATTTCAATGTTTTCTGATTTGGTTGGCTGTTGTTACCGCTACTTTTATTTTTATTAACTGATTTACTGAATGTTAATTGTGTAATTCTGTTACACAATATCCTGACACATTTATCTGCTGTTGGATTCATTATTACAAACTCAATTATTAATTATCTGAAGATTGATTCTTCAGTCTTCAAACTACATATTTTAAAATCATATCTATGATCATTATTTAATCAGTTGAGTTTTGTTTCATTACCTGACTTGATTTGGTAACTGCTTGATCGAATCACTCATCGAATACCTGTTGTGATTGTTATTTTATTTTGCGTTACCACGTCGTTATTTCAAGTGAAATTTGCTGCTTCACAGCACTTAAAATTTGTTAAAGCTATTTAATTATAATTTATTTAATTTTTATTACACACATCTTAGTATATTTATTAATGAAATTTTAAATTTTTCACCAGGTATCATTCTGTACGTGACATTTGCATAGAGATCATTATCATATTTTATCATCGCATGGAAGCCATCATAAGGGCATTGAAAAATACATCTCGTCTCATTACATCAGTCATACAATTCACATCATCATACTGCATTTACCAGCATAAGAGAATTCACCAGCATAATCTGTATTAAACGGGTTACTCGCTAAGTATTTCTGATCATCGTGGTTGTCAGTATAAAATTTTTCATTATCTCAATTTTTTTCAATTATAATTTTTTGTGTATGCATTTCCACAGGTTTTTGTATTGTTCCTTTGAACAATTCAAGTTGTCATTTTTGAGAATTTTGTTTCTTGTTTTAACATTTGTTTAGTTTATGTCTGTTTAACGTTGGTTCATTTCTAATGACCGATCTTAGATCCATTGTTGTAAAATCTCTTAATTTAGACCAGGCTAAAACTTTGGCTAGAGAACACCAAATTTTTATCCCGCCTAACGCTGATCTTGATTATCTTAGAGGCGTCCTTCGTCTCCGAAAACATTATTTTAAATCTCCTGACTGCATTCAGGAAGCTAGGGATCAAGCTCTTAATTATCTCATTGAACACGCTACGATTCCTTCTGAATTACTCCAAACATATCCAGATTTAGTCGACCTTAAGACTGCTTTATCACTTAAGTTCCTATACCCATCGAATTCTATCTCTACTCAGACTGATCTTTCACTTCCTTCAGACATGAATGGTACTCTTCAACCAATTACACAAAAACCTAAACTACCTTTCTTTGCTCCATCAATTTTTCACGCTAAATGTAATGAAAATGTACAAAATTTCTTTAAGGACTATGAACGCGCAGCTACAGTTAACTTCTGGGATGACAAATTCAAGTGTCAATTTCTTCCTCTATATTTACGTGATACTGCTTTAGATTTTTTTGAAGACCTAAAAATTCGCTTCGCTGAAGAACACTTAACATACTCATTTATAAAAAATGAATTTCTTAAACATTTCCGATTAGACAATGACACAGACCTCTTGGAAATCTCTCTTTTCAATAAACGCCAAAATATTTCTGAATCCACTTCAGCATTTATAGCAGATGTCATGCACCTTTGTTCAAAATTAGATCCAAACATGCCAGAAAATAGAATCTGTAAATATGTCTTAAGAGGATTACTTCCTTCAATCTTGGACAAAATCTCACTTTCTGATAATTCAACTTTAGACAAACTGTTAGCAAATATTAAGAAATATCAGGAATCCAAAAATCTATTAGAATTTCGTTTATCCACTCCCATAGAAGCACCATCATGCTCTTCTTCTCAACCCGTACACGCTGTTAATTTTCAAGCCAATGATAAACGTTTTTCTTCACGTCAAAGTCAACCTAATCAACAAAATTATCTACGCTCTATAACGCATGCCTCTTCCAATAACCAGTCTAATTCGGCACCTCCAATTAGTGCCAAACCCCAGTCTTCAAATAACCTTCCTCCTCGACCATTTGCACCCAATACTTATGCATCATCTACTCAAGCCTTTCATGGTAAACAAGGTTTCAAGAATTCCTTCCAAAATAATAGGCCTAATCAAAAATTTCAGCAACCATCTGCTGACCCATCTCAATATTTCCAGAATTTCCAACCACAATACCCCGTCTTCTGTCCTCCAGGCTTTACAACTTTTGCTCCAACCACTGGCGTTCCGCCTAAACCTCATGTTATGGATCCTGTCAGATTTCATCAACCAAATACTTCAGTACATAATAAGCCAAATTATTTTTGTCATATTTGTAATAAATCAGGCCATTCCACTAGTCACTGCAAATTCAATAATCACCCTTCAAAAAACATGTAAGCGTTAGAGACCAATGTAAGGTCTCACCCCAATTAACGTCTGTAAATTCAATCAACATTAATAATTTTTCTCCTCGTCAACATTCAAACCATTTCAAACTCGTCAATTTAAATTTTTCAAATGACTCGTCTACTTCAATGAAAGAATCCAGCTCTCCTGCGCTTGATGCCCAATTCTGCGATTCCTTTAATGTATGCCTTCATTCTCCTGAAGTCTGTAACTCATCTTTGATTTCGCAAATTTTCTCCCTTCAAATTTCAGACTTACGTCTTCCTGACTATTTGTGTCCTTCAGACACTTCTCAATTATCCGGTGAACAGGTTAATCTAGTTTTCCAGACTATAGGAAACCAATTTTTACATGTTGTAAATTTTTCTTATGCTATTTATAAACCAATTAATTTATCTGATGAAACTAGTTTTTCAGTACTTCCTGACAATTTTGTTTCGGACTTCAAAACAGTTCAATTTATTTTTATTCCATTATACCAAATTTCTAATTCTCAATCTACACATTGGTCCCTGCTTATTATTGATGTTAAGGCAAAACAAATCTTTATTTCTGACTCTTTCAAGGGTAGGAATTTCTCTCTGACAAAACGCTTATGTTCTGCCATTCTAAATCTTTGTAATCTCAAATGTTTTTCTACATTTTTCATAATGACCAGAAAAGCCACTACCTTGTACGATTCAAGTCTGATAGTCATTGGAAATTTCATTAGATCTTTTGTCTACATTTTCAAATACCATACGCTTGTAGGTATCAATTCAGAACAATTTAAATTCTCGTTCATCACTAAATCTCAAATTTCAGATGTTTTAAAGTGCTTTGTTCACAATTTACCCCTTAGTGTGGTTGCTCGTGATATTTGTGGTTTGAATCACTTGGAATCTCTCATAAAATTTACTTCTGACCATGTAGGTCACACAAAGGTACATAATACTTCTACGGCGCAACAACCTAACCTTTCAAATGTCTCTCAGCCTGTTATGAATTTAGATGATCCATCTCGAGTTTCTACTTTGGCACTCACTGTCATTGGATCCCTCAATAATGAATCTGTTCCAATTATTTTAGACACCGGTTCCAATATTTCTATTTGTAATGCTGACTTAGTTTCTTCATCTGCAATTACTCCATGTTCACATATTGTTCTCACTGCTGCTAATGGTTCTAACTTAGATGTCTTAGGATCCGTTAATTTATGTTTTTCTATTTCGAACATTCCATTTTCTCACAAGTTGTATGTTGTCAAAGGTCTTAGTTGTCAACTTCTACTGGGAAATGAATTCTTTGTTAAATTCGGTATCGTCCTAGATTTCACGGCGAACCAAGTGTCTTTCTTTAAAAACGGTAAATGTTTTAAAATAAATTTCAACAAAAAGTGGTTACATAATCTGCAAACTTCACATCAATTATCGACCCTGGCTAGGCCTGACCATAATTTTCTTTTGTATAGTACTCTACTCCAGCCCCATTCAGTCCATCGTCTACTTGCATCTGATTTATCTCATATTGTATCTTCCGCTTCTGATAACCTTCCAATTATTCCTACTGGAAAACCCAATGAATATTTCCTATATAATATTTCAGATGATGTTCAGTTCTTTTCACCCCATTATGATTGCTTTGTCAACTCAACCCATACTTCAGACTTAAAACTTCGTTCATCGTTCTCGACTTCTCAGCTGCTATCCTTAGACAATTACTCTGATCCGACTGTCCATGCCCCTGTATTACAGGTTAATGACTCCACTTCCTCCACGAACTCCCACGAACCAATTTTTGTTCATGGCAAACAAATTGACATCAACCCTGAGCTATCTCAAAGCCAATATACTGCCGTAACTTCTTTAATTTCTGAATTTGAAGATATTTTCTCTAAAGACGAATTTGATTTGCCTGAGGCTAAATTACCACCCGTTCATATTAAACTGATAGATCAGGATGCTGTTTTCAACAGTCCTTACAAATTTTCTTCGTTCGAATTATCTGAACTTAACAAAATCATAGATAAACTTAAGGCTTCTGATGTAATTATGGATATCAAGTCACCCTATGCTAGTCCTGCTTTCCTAGTACATAAACCCGATGGTTCTTCGCGCCTCGTGGTTGATTATCGGAAAATCAATAAAAAAATTATTCATGATAAGTTTCCCCTTCCTAACCCAAACACGATTTTAGAATCCTTCGGGGGTTCTCAATTTTTCTCAACAATGGATATTTCTCAGGCATTTTTTACTCAGCGCATCGCTAATGAAAGCATTCCGATTACTGCATTTATTACACCCTCCGGACTTTATGGTTTCAAACGTCTACCGATGGGACTCGCTGTTAGCCCTTCCGCATTTAACAGAAATATGACGTTTTTGCTATCAGATTTATTATTTAAGAATTTAAATTTTTACATAGACGATTTGTATGTTCATGCTGATTCTTTTAACAAATGTTTGGATGTTCTCAAAGAAGTTTTTTCTAGACTACGTTCTGCTTCATTAAAACTTAAACCCGAAAAATGTAAGTTTTTCTATAAATCCGTCAAAATTCTCGGGCATAAAATTTCCAATGAAGGTATTTCACCCCTTCCTCAGAATGTAGAAGCTATTACTAAATTTCCGACCCCGACTAAAGTAAAACAGGTCCGTAGCTTTCTAGGAATGGTTGGTTTCTATAGAAAATTTATTCGCAACTTCACGAACATCGCTTTTCCACTAACACAACTTACCCGTGCAGATCAAAAATTTATATGGACTAACGATCATGAGCAAGCTTTTCAAACTCTTAAAAATCTAATTGTCAACCCTCCAATTTTGGAATATTTCAAAGAAGATAGACCGACATTCCTCTTCTGTGATGCTTCTCGTATTGGTATTGCCGGTTGCCTCTGTCAGAGAAACGAAAACAATGAAATGAAGCCTGTCGCTTTTGTATCTCGACGTCTTACTTCGAATGAAGCTAACTGGACAGTTTCTCAAATTGAATTTCTAGCAATTGTGTATTCTGTAAATCACTTCCGTCACTTCTTATATGGTAGAGAATTTACAATTATTACTGATCACTCCGCACTCCAGTATGTCAAAAACCTAAAAGATCCAGGCTCCAGACTAAGTAAACTTCTCCTTCAACTTTCTGAATATTCGTACAAAATCAAACATATCCCTGGCAAGTTTCTGAACGTGCCCGACGCTTTATCCCGGGCTCCATTAGATATTCCTGTTGAACATTCAATTAACCTTGTAAATTCCCGACTCTCTCCAGATACAACTCAATCTACCTCTTCTATGAATGCTTCTATCGATTCTTCATTCGACAATTTCCCGACTGATCCTACACTTCTTTTGCCTTCAGAGCAACAATTCCCTACTTCTTCCAGTGTTTTCCAACTAACTTCTAGCACAGATCAAGACCCTATTACTCCTAAACTTGACATAAACCTCCTCCAAAAACAAGATGAACTCATTAGTAAAATCTATTTTGCTCTTGTGTCTTCACCGGAAGCTTCTCCTCAATTTACCCGTATGTCACGTAGATACACACTTCATAATGACCTCGTTTACTTCAAACTTTTTCATGATCGATCTACTACTTTGCGTCTCGTCTTACCTTCTGTACTAATTCCAGATGTCATCAAAACATACCACGATTCACACATGTCAGGTGCCCATCTTGGGATTCAGAAAACCTTATCTAAAATTTCTACTAAATATTTCTGGCCGACTATGTCAAAAGATGTTACTTCGTATGTTAAATCTTGCCATAAGTGTCAAATTATTAAGGTTCCTAGAACTAAGAAATTTGGTCTCCTTCACCCTATAAAGATTACTTCCACTCCGTTTACAAAAATAGTCCTTGATTTTCTGGGTCCACTTCCAAAAACATCTGGTAATTTCCAATATATTCTTATTGCCCTTGATTCCACAACTCGTTTTGCTATGGCGACCCCTACAGTTCTTAATAACGCAAATGCTGTTGCTAACTTCTTATACAAGCTGTTTTTACAATATGGTTGTGCAAAAACAATTCAAACCGATCAAGGAACTCACTTCATAAATTCCACGATTAAGCATCTTTGCCTTCAAATGGGAATTGATCACCACACGAGTTCACCCTACAGACCACAAACAACTGGAGTCACCGAACGTTTCAATTCGACAATTCTTCAGATGTTAAAATTTTACGTAAATGACAATCAATCTAATTGGCACAAATTTATTCAACCTGTTGTATTTTCTTATAATATTTCTGTTCAAAAATCATTAGGATTCTCTCCATTTTACCTTCTACATGGTTATAACCCCTTGTCACCCTTTGATCTACCTCTCATTGACACGGAAAATGATGTTGACCTTCTTGACCAACTGAAAATTCTCCAGGAAGTTCGTAATAATTTACCCGAAATTTTATCAAAAGCTCAAGCATATCAAAAACAATACCATGATAAATCTCATCAACATGTCACTTTCAATGTAGATGATAAAGTTCTAGTTTTCTTCCCTCAAACTGCACCAGGTAAATCACCTAAGTTATCTTCTAATTTTCGAGGCCCTTACACCATTTCAAAGGTTATTAGTTCCTTAAACTACGAGGTTATCATTGAACGCTATGGAAAACTAACTCCACAAATAATACACGTCAGCAGGCTAAAGAAATTCATCCAACGGAATGACCAACCTGGAGTGTCTCATAACTAACTGGATACATTGTTTGTATCATGTATCAACACCTTTGACTACACTAATCATTTTAATAATTTCACATTTCATATCATATCACATTTACTTTTCAGGTTAATACTTCATCGACTTATTGTGGTTAAACATTTTTTTATTAACCTTGTACATATTTTAGTTAGAACCTTATTCAAATAGTTGTGAAATATATAGGTTGTTATGAACTGTAGTAATTAATTAAATAATAAATCTAGTTTTCAATTTTAATTATCTGCATTAAATTTTTGAGATTCTTCCAAAATATTATTATTACTTACAAATTATTTTTCTTCTATCATTAACTACATATTTAATTTTATTTGGTGTCATTAATAATTACTCTGAAATTTTTTTTAACAAACCAGTTCTTAACAGAAAATGTTTCACAGTTGTTTACTAAGGTAATTTTGTGGCTTCATTAGATTTTAGTTACATGACATTTTGGGTTTACTTAAATATCTTGTACGTCAAATAATGGTACAATTACTTAGGATTTATCATTTTATTACAAATTTAGCACATCATTAGGATTAAGATATTTTTGCGTTGGACAATTTTGGCTACTCATTTTCAATTTGTTTGTAGTTAATTTAATTTATTAATTTTTATTTTCAATGCTTCATTTTACTTCAATTATTTATTTGACTTATTAGTAATCTTAATGTTTATTCACTACTTTCCCTATTATGACATTTAATTACAAATAACTTATTATGATTTTCTAATAGTAAAATTACAATTATTGCTGAAAACATTTGCAGTTTCCCCCATAACTATATTTATCTAACGTAGTATTTATTTATTTATTTAATATTTTCACATAATTTACAAACTTAGTTCTACTTCTTAAATCAATATTCAGACTTTTGTTGGAGTTATGGATGTTTCCCTGGGTGCTCCAAGTAGTTTTCTGCTGACTTTTATTCTAAAGTCTGTCCTCATGCTTTTTCCAGTTTAATTTCTATGTTTTGGCATCTTCAGAATTTTTCTAGTAGTTTCAGTTGATTATTTTTACTTACATTTTCACTTGGTCTTCAATGCCAAATTTTTTTATCGTTGTGTTTTCTTCTGTATTGCTTTCTGGGTAGCAGCTCTTTAGGACCCTTAATTGTTCAGTTAGTGTCGCAATGGATTAGCCACCCATATGGACCCCTTGTCTTGCCATTTTTGCTTTTCCGATGACAGCTGATTATCCCACCTTGGTTAAGTACAAAATCCTTTTTCTCTTACCGACCTTCTCACCTATGTCCTACGAGAGGAAGGTAATCTGGACATGAGATGTTGGATTTTCTATTTAATCGAGACTGTGTCTGATGGATGAATGCAAATGAATGTTGGCTGTATCTGATTGTGTGATTGCGTGTGTGTTTGTGAGGGTATGAATCAGGGGACGTTCTGCTGACCATTTTTCCATGCTATCTTTTTTTTTTCTGAATTTCCAAATTGCCCGACCTTGTGTCCGTTTTCATTTCTTATTTTTGGTTTCTTTACTCTTTTATTCTGTCCCTTGTCCAGAGCTAATGTTCCCAAAGAGTCATGTTGCATTTTAATTTTTTTTTCAAAAAATTTTCAATCTTCAGCCTCGGTAGCTTCAGTTTTATTTTTTTTGTTCTCACATTTTTTTTTTCTTAGATTTAGCACCAGGAACACATGTTGTGAATCCAACACTGTTCAATCTTCATAATAATTTATCCTATTTTCTGTTATTTTCTTTCCATTATAACAATTTTAGGGGTTTATTTACATTTCTTTAATTCTACTTTTAGATTATTAATCTATTCAAGTTTTGTCGTTGATGTTTTACTTATACTTCATTGAATTTTGTCGTGAGATAATTAACTTTTCTGTGATTCCGATTTTATTACTGTTTTATTAATTAAATTCTGCATTTTATATTTATGCTACAATGATGATTAGACTATAAGTTACAAGAATATTATATTTACTAGGTTAAGGAAATGATAATTAATACTTTTCAGAAGAACTCAATTTTAGATTTAAGTATATGCCGTTTACATTATTATATTTTTATTATCTTACTAAGTACAGGGTTATCTACTCTATGGCGATGCTATAGACTGCATTCTGTACCTTCTGTTTCTGGGACCCAACCAGAAGCTGTTATATGTGCAATTTTCAGCACATAGTTTTTAATATTTAATTTTTACTCTACAGTTTCAATTTTAGGTTAAGGATGATATTTTGACATTTTAGATTTAAGCTTACTCTGATGAATTTTTATGATTTTATTTTTTTTTATCTGCATGATTGTCTAATTCATGGTGGTACCATGGAGGTATCTTGCAGGCCTGTTCTTAAGTGCAATTAAGAACTGTTAACTAGATGCATTCCGTTAGCATCTTAGTTTATTCTATATATGATTTTCAGTTTTCATTTATGTCAAGAACTTTACTCATGATTTTAATTTTAGGTTTATGATTTACTCACAATATAACTTCACTAGGATTCAGTAATTTTTCTCACGATTAACTTAATTTTTTTTTCTCGACCCCTAAATTAATATTTTTCTTTTTACTTTATGATGTTTCAATTACAATTACTTTTACCCTCTTTTATTTAACTTTTACTTTTACTCTCCTATGTCTATAACCTGCAACTTTTCTTTATGTATGTAAACTTAAGTGCTTATATTTTGTTAATAACAGATTCCGCATCCTAGAGTAGCCAGAGTTTCCTGTCAACGCAGATCATTTACATTAGATCGTAGCAGCCATCTATTGGGCGAGAGCCACCTACACATTCGGACGAACCCGGACTCCTAGTAACACCGTTTAGACAGCTTCCTTCATCATATACTGTGACCTACCAAAATCTACGATTCTCGACAAACAGGTTTTTTATAAATTTCTCGAAATCATATTCATACTACATAAACTTGAAATCATCATTCCGCAAAAGTGATTAATAGTTTTCATGAAAATTTTAAGTGCATTAACAATATGTTATGTTAAAAAGTAAACACAACGTAAATTCAATTTATCTCGATTTTCGCTGCTAAACTTT
Organism: Catonia carolina; assembly: GCA_035578175.1. Taxonomy (NCBI): domain Eukaryota; kingdom Metazoa; phylum Arthropoda; class Insecta; order Hemiptera; family Achilidae; genus Catonia; species Catonia carolina. The sequence continues at coordinate 29,028,898 of JAQMRL010000006.1, forward strand.
TACTAAAGTCTGTGTTAACAAATGTGTAGCTGGTGATTTTATTCTATTAGTATAATTTAGATTTTAAGCATTTAATTTTAATTACTTCTTACATTAAAAACACCAAATACGAAATAATTCGTTTTACAAACAAAATTTAGATTTGATTTCTATATTAGGCCGCGTTCCGAATCTTTTTTTATATTCAAATTACAAAAACATCTCTTTTACATTTATTTCTCATAATCAAGTAATCTACTTAAAAAATTATATATTTAAAGTTTTACTGATTAAAAAATTGGTCTTTCTAAAAAAATATCAATGTTCAAATATTTTCAAGGTTAAAAAAATATATAGGTATACCTAAATTTATTTAACTAATTTATAAAAAAAGTTCTATAAATATCAATTTATATTTCACATCAATACAAATTTTAAAAAATGTTTTACTCAAAATCACTTTGTGCTTAACTAGACTTTTGTCATTGAAATCTGAAATATTGTAAAATAGTACGCTCACATCCAAATTATTATCATAGCTTCCTTCACCATGACCCTTCAATTACGTCATTTCATCCTTCTCAATATACTCCGAGGCATTCACCAATTCGTAAAAACAACTCCTATTCACATTTTTCATGGGATTTACCTCTTTCCCATCCAGGATACATTCATTTACGAATCCTCAATCCCTTTGATTTACACCGTCCCTTTAACAAACCCAACATCTTACTTTACTCACGAACATGTCATCCCTTTCCCATCATGCACCTTCAACCAAAGCAACTCATCTTGTACTCCTGAGACTCCAGAATTTATGATTCCTCGCAACTTTACCCAATTTTTATTTACCCTAATCAACCAATCGTCTACTGTGGATCTTCAAGAAGAACAACCGACATGTCAAATGAAACAAGAACATCAGTGTCAACTCCCAAATGCTCTTCATAAATTATATAATGCGACAACTCACGTTTTGTTTAATCAAGATGAAAATGAACGACTTGAACCATCCCGCTCACGACGTACGCTGGATTTCATCGGACGTTTCCTTAGCTGGTGCTGTTCTGTTGCGACTACTGATGAATTACATGCAGTCGAATATAATGAGCAGTTCCTAACACAACATCTAAACACCTTACAAGAACTTCTTCACATAGACCACCGCCATTTAACATCTACAACCAACAAATTCAACTCAACGATTCAAAAACTCCAACAATTATTTCATCAATCTGAACAAGATTTTAAAGATATTGCACTTCACCTACAGGAACAAGAAATGCAAGAAACAAAAAACTGGTTTTCCATTCTTCATTATTTCTACTTTGCTTATCTCCACATCTTTGTCTCCGCATATGATACTCACTACAACAAAATTAAACAGGACTGTTTTTCTCATCAAGTTCCAACAGATATTTTAACTTCACAAGTTCTACTTAATGATCTTCAAAAATTGCAAACCAAAATTCAACACCATAACAAAGAGTTAGCTATACCTTTGCGTCAACTTAAAAAATATCAGCATCTAAAGTTAACAACATGCAGTTTTTACAAGAAACAAATTATAATAAAAATACAAATTCCGCTAAAAACATTGACTTCAAACTACGAACTGTACAAGTATTCACCTGTTCCTCTTCAATGGTACAAAGAATCATGCGTTTTATCAAGTGAACCTTTCTACATTATCAATTCAACGTCCAGAGTGCAAATTATTGAACATTCCTCTCCAACTTGCCAACCAGACAAAGGATTATGCTTACTGCCTCGCCACACGTCAAATCCAATGTTAAAATCATCTTGCCTACGACAAATCATCCAGGGAGCTTCAATTCAAGAATTGCAGAAGTTTTGTGTTTTCCATTGTACACCATCAATGTTGATGTCCATCTTTGAGAAGTCACCAGTTGAATTTCTGATCACCAATATTCTTCCTAATACTACTATTAATTGTCCTAATTCCTCAATCCTTCTTACTCCTGTTAACATCGGCGTCACTCATGTACAACTGCCTTGTAACTGTACACTACAACATAATCTCAAAACCCTTATCCACACTGTTTTTCCTTGCGACTATAGATCCCCTACAAGTTTCCAGTTGAAACACTTCATCCCATTATCATGGACCAATATTCCTACACTACCTTTTTTACATTTTGTTGATTACTCGCCACCTTTGACAAACAATTTGTCCTACATCCTCAACCAACATTGGAACACATCCTTCCCAATTATAAATCAAATCGATCCTTTACCCGCCAACTTAAACAAACCCATTAAATTACCTAATGACTGGAGTACTATTATAACACAAACATATTTTCATCAAATTATAATGTATTCATGGTTAAGCGTGATAACACTTTTAAATGTATATGTACTTTTTAAAATAAAATTAATGTCACAAATCAATAATCAGGCTAAGTCACCCAGTATAACGATATCAACTTTGCGATAAAATCTTAATTGTTCTTATTTCAAATAATGTAACTAATTGCAAATGCCTGCCTTTAAATAAATTATAACTATCTTGTTAAAGTCATACTTAGTAAAATGTAAAGTTTACTTGATTATTTTTCTCAACATACAAAAGGAGATGTTCTTGTTTTAGGTATACACACTTGTATTGCCCAGAGATGGAAATTTTCTTTAGGGGGGGAGGTGTAAGATATTTCAAGATTTCTTGAAACATCTTACAATAGCAGACAGGTTTGTCTGTTAAATTTTTTTAAATTCAAATAATTTTTTTAAGTGTCAATAAATTGTTTAGACACCCTGTAATTTAATTTAATTTTATAAATTTTATTAATCAATTTTATATTAAAATCATTGTTAACTAGAAGTTCTGTATTGAATATTTTTCTAAAGCGAATATCCGGTGTTATATTACTTGGTTTTTTCCGTTAATATTTTTCCTCGCTAACGTTACGTTAGGCTTAAATGGGTTTTATAATATGTGTAATTGTTCTTATAATTGAATTCCCATCTCTTTCAATACAATCGACCGTCGCGTGATATGTTCTCTGTACTTACGATTTACGCTGACGCTTCTTTTTATGTACATTGAACCGTCTTTTTCAATGTCAACGTTTAACTTTTCTCGTGCGTTAATTTTTTCTTATATTCTGCGCCTTTGCTTTGTAGCTGTGGACGAGTGAACATCCTTATTAGCTCCAGGTAATTTATCTATAATGATTTTCTTTAAACTATATCTAAAATTTAAATTTAAAATGATTATTTAATCCCGGTTAGGATTTTGGCTAAAATTTAATACGGCATGTTTTTATTTTAAGATATTTGGTGAATTTAATGTAAAACTATTTCCCTGATAATTTTTAAGTAATATTTTTAATAATTATTATAAAAGTTTAGATTTGGTATGTCTTTCGCATTCCAACTTAATATTAAAATTTAAAATCAGTATTTTTCTCAATTTCTTTTTTTTATTATTATTTCACATTTAAATTTTTCTTTCAATTCATCTGTTTAATTCAATTCTAGGTAGTTTCTTCAAATTAATTCTTATATTTTTCTTTTTGTAAAGCCAAGTTTTAATTTTAATCCAATATTTTTTTTTAAATATTTTTTTATTAATGATTTCTAAATTTCTAACTAAATAATTTTAATAAATTTTTAAATGATTTTGTCCGGTAATTTTCTTTCTTTAAATCGTCCATCTGACAAACACTAGGCTAGTTCCGTTCTAACTTATTATTTATTTATAATCCTTAAATTATGTACCTTTCAATTATTTTGGTTAGCATTGACAAGTTTCTGTAGTTATTTTTTATTGTTTTTGTTTGTTCCCGTTATTTTGATTCAATTAATTAGGTATGACTAAGTTATTATTATATTTTTATAACTTCTATTAGATTTATTAATCACTTATCATTAATAAATTTTTTTTTATTAAAAAGTAGAAAAAACATATTTTACTTTAGTTTCAATTTTTGTTTAAGTTTAGTTTTAAATAAATTAATATTTTATTATTTTCACTCCAAGTTGTCTGTGTAATATTTTTCATTCTTAGACCCGAGATTGATTTTTAAATCACACCTTCGCTCTTCCAACAGCGAGTTTTAGCTCTACCTGCTAGAATTTCTGGGTTATGCTTTGCATAGATTCAGAGAATGGAAATTTGGATTTTCTCTGCCGAATCCTATTGCCGTTTTCCTTAGGCAGAGTGGTGGAGGTTTTTCTATGCCCCTAAAGTACCAGTTTGGCTGTGTTTTCATTTCAGTGTCTGGTGAAACACAGTTGAGCCGTTACTTTCTTTTTTTAGTCTGTTGCTACACTACATTTTGTCTGGTGAAGTTCGCTGTGCTTGTACCTCTTATTTAGTATGGTGGTTGTCGTCTACTTCGGTGGATATTCCTCCTTACTTAGTTTGATGTCTAGCACCTTACTTTGCCATGCGAAATCTGGTGGAGGCTTCGTATTCTCATTACATAATCTAGTGGAGGTTGCCTCTTTGGGTTGCCACACATTTTTACATTACAATATTTTTACAAAAGAAAAAGAAAATACCATAATAAAATGAAGATTATTGGAATTAAATAGCTTAATCATTTTAATTAAAAATAATACTGAATTTGATTATATTTTAATAATTAATTAAGCAAAGATTATCTCAATAAATCATCAAAGAAGGAATAATTCTGGTTCAGGGTAGAGTAATTAAAAAGAATTAAGTTCAGTTTACAATAATATAATCGATATTTAATAAGTAAATCAATATTATTGGTTTTATTACCTCTATTTTTCTCTACAATTGAGATGAATAATATTGTTTTAATCTGTACTTAATTTAGGGTATTAGGAAGACAAAATATTTTCTTCTTATCTATTCTAAAAATTACAGTGGTTATAATGATTGTACAAGAGAATTTATATTTAAGATTTTTTTTTTTCAATTAATCGCTCTTACGAGATAAGACTATTAGTACATGTAGATTATTCTAAAGAAATAATTAAGTTAATAATAATACTAGGTTCCTCTCACAAATAAGTTAAAATTGCATCAGCGTTTGTTGATTAACTTCCACAATGTGTTATGTAATACGTAACATAACAGAAATTCAGGATAACCTGGATAATCTAAACCCCGGGTAATCCGCAACACCGTGTAATCCCAACTCCCAAAAATCTGGTGTGAAACACTCACACAACTTTCTCTTGCCAATGCAAATAATTAACAATATAGCCTTTTATTAGTAATAAAACATTAAAAATAAACAATAAAAAAACCTCAATAAACATAACCTAATTTTAATAATGAGTGAAAGAAGCAAAATGAAAATCAACCTCAGTTTGGCTTAAAAATACGGAAAGTCACTATTTCACGCTAAACTAGGCTCAGTAGAGAAAAGTACTATAAACAAAAGTTGTAGATTTTTTAATTTCCTATAAATTTGATTATATACACTTTTGTCTTAAAATGCATAATAAGGTTGAAATCTTAAAAAAATAGATTTTTTACACGTTTCCGTAAGAAAAAACAAAAAACGCTTATTACTACTAAACTAAGCGTTATACAAAAAAATGTTTGAAATAAAAAATGTAGGTTTTTATATTCTCTACAACATTTTTGATTTATATGCATTTTTGATTTAAAATGCATATTTAAGCTGAAATCTTTAAAAAAAACAATTTTTTTACTAGAAAACGACCTTTCCAAGAATTTTAGCAGACATGGCGCCTACCCTATCTTGTAGAGCATAAAAAATGTAGTAAATGAGGCGATTTTTAAAAAAATCGTAGGAGCCGTTTGAGAACATCGCAAAAAATTTAAAAATGACACGAATAAACTAATACTTCCATTTGACGGATTTTGATGAAAATGTTCGTGTCGTGTCCTCTAGTGGTATCTAACTTAAGTTTCAAGTTCGTACGATGTTCCGTTCTTGAGATATTTTGTTCACACCCACACACAGACCAATCGCTAAAAAACATGGTTTTGGGTTCAGGGGGGTCTGAAAACGTGTAGTATATCCGGTGAAACTCGATTTCGAAAAATCGACATAAAAACAATACTTTGCTTCCCATATATTTATATAGGCAAAAGAAAGTAAAAAAAGGTTGCGGTAAGGTATCGTGTCAATTACCGTTTTACTCTCTATAATAGGGTTAATACTGTTACCCTCAAATGAGATAGAGCCTTTTATTTTATAAATGGTCAGCTCTGCCAGCAAATCTTATTTACATGAGTCCTTAGATCGACTTCTGAGTGGTATGTAATTTATCATATTGCAGCAACCTTTTGATTAGTATATGGTAACCCGTCAGACGAGGTCCTGGTCCACCTGGGTGGAAGCTGTGCTACAATTTCTGCTAATGTGACATTTTCGTTGTACCAGCAGTACCCACAATAGCCTTAAAAATAATAGAGGAAGTATTGGTGTACACAAACTTAACCGATTACTAAGCAAAACAGAATTTCGGAAAATATTATAAAGTGAGGAATTGGACTAAACTTTGAAACATAAACCACCTGATCCCAAAATATGATAAAAATCTAATCTCTCAATATTACATTATAAACATAGGTACTTAATATTTCACAAGCAATTAAAATAAAACGTAGATACATAAAATTTTATCCAAGTTTTATTTACGAAAAGTTAATTACTAAATTTTTTACTGGAAAAAACTAATTTTGCTGAAATTTAATTATTTTCTTAAAATAAAACTTTTATATTCTTTTTAATGTTTATACATCATAATATTTGTTAATTTTCACGTAATAATGTAATTATAAAATAATGAACGTAGAGGTCGTTTGAGTAATTAGAACGATAATAAATCACCGTTACAAATCAATTAACGGGAACGTTATACTTCGTTTGTGATCTGCTGTTAACCGGCCTTCAATTTTAATAAGCGTAATATAAAAAATAAAATAAACAAATAATATTATAACTTTAATCAAAAATATGGATGTTATGTTTTTCTTTTGTTTAAAAGAATATTTAAACCATGAGTTTTTGTGATGTTAATTTTTTTAAATATTATGAAAACAAGGGGAACAATAACATATGTCCATTATTAAAATATTGCAATTCTTCGTTTTGTAAATGTTCGTTACATAAAAAATTAAACCGTGACAGAATCAGTGACGCAGTTATTAGAATGGTTCGTTTAACCCAAAGTTATATTATGGATATTATGGAAAATTTATATAAAAATTTATTGTATTTTTAAAATCTTTGTTTGAAACAAATAAAGTGAAAAATACGGGCACATATTTTCTTTTTAAGTCTCTTGACTTTTAATGTACTATTTAGTACATTCAACATCTCATGAACACTATACAACATTGGTGTACTACTTGGAAAAATAAACTTAGTGCTGAAAAATCACAACACGTTACATTTACTCTCAGACGGCAAACTTGTCCCCCAGTTTATTTACACCGATCCCACAAAAACCCTCAGTGAAATACTTAGGACTGACATTAGGCAGAAGACTGACATGGAATCCACATACTAGACTTAAAAGGCAATCTCGTAACGCGCGGTTAAAACTTCTCTACAATCTTATTCACCATAAATCTCCTCTTTCAATCACTCAGAAACGTAACTGTTATAAGGTACTTCTTCGTCCTATTTAGACCTACGGTTCAGTGATCTACGGATCAGCTAAAGTATCTAACGTAAAACGTATTCAGACATTCCAGAATAAAACTTTACGCATTATCGCAGGCTATCCGACATATATGTCAGTAACAAAACATAACATAGAGACCTTAACATCGAAACGGTAGACGAAACAATAAAGAAACTATACAGACGTTTTCATAGCAAATTATACTATCACACAAATCCACAAATTCAGTCATTGTCCGTTCTTCACTTACCACACAACCCACCTAGAAGACTGCAAAGGCAATGGAGTAGAGACCTTTTGTGAATCGTCTTGAGGGGTTGCCGCTGGGCGACTGTCTCACACAAGTGACATAAAGACAGTAATACTAAACTATTGACATTTAAACTGCTGGTTGTGTTAAATTTTTACACAGCTGTAGTTTCTTTTTCTCAAATAAAGCCAAAAAAAAGAAAAAAAATTGCTTGAAAATGCCAAATACACTTCTGTGTTTTGTCATTTATTCGAATAAAATAACAAAAACCAAGCTTCAAAACGAGCCGTACCTGAAATTTTTATGTGTTTTACTTGGTGGGATACGAGGTTCCAAACACAGGCTTCATCTTTCATTGTACGTAGTATAGTCAAATTTATCTCCTCTGAGAGTAATGAATTTCATTATACAGCCAGACCCTATGGTGAATGAAGTGAAGATGTTGCAATTACTGCTAATGCAGACGGTGAAGGCTGAAATTATTTTTGTAACGTATGAAAATATGCCGTGCCTGAATGGGATTCGAACCCAAGACCGCATGATGAGAGGCGAGCACTTTACCAACCACGCCAATGCGGCCGGTAAAAAAAGTGAAGTGAAGATGTGGGTTTTTTCTCTTATTCCCCCGCCACAGTAGAACTACTGAATTTTAGTGTCTTATCTTATCTGAATTGTTCTACTCAATTGTAGTATCTTACCTTAATGTATTGTATTCCGTAATATAAAATATTAAATAAAATAAATTAAACCACAATGGAAAATACGTTAGTATTCAGTTATTGTTGTTCCTCACTGTACGGTAAAAAGCTGCCATTGCTACTGTGGCGATGAATTTGTTTGATTTAGTTCGTAGTGTAAATTCTAAAGTAAAGGCTGTGGAATATTTGCAAGAACGAAATATTCTTCACGAGCAGCGCGTCTGTCAAAAGTGGTTATGATATGACTTTGTCACTTACAGATAAAACGATGGCGGTACAGCCGCGCGTGTCGTGTTGAAGTGGGTTTAAGAGTAGGTATATGGCTCGAAGGTAGTAGATTATCTCTAAGAAAAGTTGTTTGGTTCATTTACTGTTGGTGTAAAGAATACGAGGTGTGGCTGTTAAATAACAAGACTGACGTTGTAAAAAAATTTTTTTTTATGCATAATCACTTATTGTCACCTTCAATACACACTCCTTCTCTATCTTTACAACTCTCCATGCGAATTTTCCATTGTTGGAAACAGTGCTGGAAGTCATCTTCTATCAGCTCCTTCTGGCCGCTTTCTCTTTTACAGCTTACACAGACTCAAATCTTGTCCCTTTTAATGCGTATTTCACCTTAGCGAACAGGTAGAGGTCACATGGTGCAAGATCTGGTGAATAAGGTGGATGTTTTAACACTGAAATGCTGTACTTGGCTAGGAACCTCTTGACAGATAACGCGGAATGAGCTGGTGCATTGTCTTGGTGGAGAACCCATGATTTGTCCTTCCACATTTCAGGGCGTTTTTCCTTACTCTTTGACGTAGTTTAGAAAGTACCTCAAGGTAGTAATATTGATTAATTGTTTGACTTTCAGGAACCCAGTAAAGGTACACAATCCCATGGATATAAAAAAAGACAATCATCATTGCTTTAAATTTTGACTTGCTCTTTCGAGCTTTTTTGGCTCTCGGTGAAGTTCGGCTCTTCCAATGCATGGATTGGCGTTTCCTTTTCGGATCATAAGTAATTGGCGTTTCATTACATGTAATTATCTTCTACCTGTTTCCTAAGGTGAAATCTGCATTAAAAGGAACAAGATTTGAGTCTGTGGAAGCTGTAAAAGAGAAAGCGGTACGTGTCCTGAAGGAGCTGACAGAAGATAACTTTCAGCACTGTTTCCAACAAAGGAAAATTCGTATGGAGCGTTGCGGGAATAGAGAAGGAGTGTATATTGAAAGTGAAAATAAGTGATTATATGTATAAAATAAAAATGAAATTTTTTACGTCAGTCTCGTTATTTAATAGCCACACCTCGTATACCACAACGAAATTCTGTGCAGATGAGGTAGGGTTGTCGGCTAACGCTGTTACAGACTGGAAAAATTATATGCGCGAGGTGTGCACGAATTCTATTCTACGAAACCTCATCCAAATAGGCGAACTGACAATAATATAAGTAAGTTGTAAAATATTAATGTAGGATTTTAAAAAATATGTTTCTCATTTTATCGTTAAAAATACTAAAAGCATATAAGAAACATCCAAAAAATGTAAAAAAACATACTGGCGGAGGAACAAGAAAAAAGACCCAAAGATGTTATTTGCAGGATGGGAATATGTGCTTTTCAGAGGGCCTGGTATACTGATAAGCATATTTTCAACTTAGTGAGGAAGGCATTGGAAACCTCATCATTTCTTATTTACTTAGTATAACCTATAGAGGTGTAAACGAGCCTTTCAGGTGATGACCTTAACAACAAAAACAACGATTTGATGTCGTAAAACTTTTAGTTTAATAAAATATTTGTGCCGACGTTTATAAATATGTAAATTAATTGAATAAGGAAATGTTAATATTACTGTTTTCAATAGTTTACTTTCTGATCGATAGATAAAAGAGAACTTAATCTTGATAAAGGAGCTTACAAGTATTCTTAAAATAATAGTAAGTGATGTCGAGCTTCTCTTCTTAGCCCTGCTAAGATTTTCAAGTATATTCTAGGTGTTCCTTCAGAGAATCCCTTATGTCAGGAATTTCAAAAGTCTATTGAGTTTCACATAGTTTTGACTCCCTAATCGATCTTCACGTACTTGCTTTACTTAAGACTGTATTAAGTAACGGAGTGAATAGCTACACAAACACATGTAAACTGCCTTGTTAAAGATTCTTAAATAGATAGTTTAGTCTTACAAGGTACGTTAAGAACATGAAAATTACCTTTTAGTTTCTAATATAATTTCATTACGCTAATGTTACAGACTTAATTTTTTCTTAAGTAATTCAAAGGTTAAATTACTATTATTAAAAAAAATCTAGCGTGGAACATTCACAGAACTTTCTCTTGCCAATGCAAATTATTAACAATATTGTCTAACATTAGTAATAAAACATAAAAAATAAACAAAAAACTAACCTCAAAAACATAACCTAATTTTAATCATGAGTGATTGACGCAAAATGAAAATCAACCTCAGTTTGGCTTAAAAATACAGAAAATCACTCTTTCATGCTGATCTAGGCTCTGTACAGAAAATGGTCAACATAAAAGTCATAGATCTTCTAATTTTCTTATAAATTTCATATTAAAAACTTTGTCGTAAAATGCATACTAAAGCTGAAATCTTAAAAAACCGATGTTTTTACACGGTTTTGTGAGAAAAAACATAAAATCGCTAATTACAGCTACACTAAGCGTTATACGTTAAAAGTAAGAAAACATAATTAACTTTTCGATTCTAAAAACTTAATATTTTTTCGCAATTGTTGAAAACTATATTATAAAAGAATATAAAGATATCTTTACGGTATCAAATAGTTAAGTAAGGTAATTTTTTATGTTACAATGTTTCTTATTTGATGATACATTGAAGAAACTTTTTTTTAAGAACCGCGTTGAAAGAACTTAGAAATCTTAACAGACTCCACAGCTGCGGCGGAAACAGATGTTAACATTTGCAAATCTTCACTATACAGTAAACCGTAAAAAGTAATAAATTATTAGTCCTTATGTCGGTAGTTATAAATCGGAGCGTTAATTCAAATATGAGTTATTTTCATGATGATGATGATGATGATCATCATCATCATCATCATCATCATTATCTGTCAATGATTAGGCTCAATGGCCTGTTCCGGAAACCATCTCTTTTTAGGTTTTCCCAAGCCTCGCGTCCCACTAGGTTTATATTTCCATTCTCGCAGAGGAAATCTGTAAGCTGGCATGCGAAGTAAATGGTTGGACCAGTTTCTTTTATATATTCTTAACGTTTCCAACAGTGACTGAACATTTAACTCGGTGCGTGTAGCTTACGTACTCTATCTGACCGGGTACAACCTTTAACTCCCCGCAAAAATTTCATTTCATCAGCCTGAATACGAGATTCATTCCTCTGTAATGACCCCCATGTTTCACTCCCATATGATATGAGTGGTACAGCCATTGCTCTATAAAATTTAATTTGTGTGTCCCTTCTCATTTTTTCCTATTATCCTACGAATAGAACGGCATGCAGCGCTGAATTTTGACAGTGTTTACTCACGCATTATCTTTTTTATAGGAAATCTTGCATCTTAAATATTTAAAATCTCGAACTTTTTCTATAGTTCGATTGCCAAGTATAATTTTTGAGCAAACCGGCCATCTTTCCTTGAATGCCATAATCTTTGATTTTTGGCCCGAACTTTTTTTAATGCCAAACTCTGCGCTAAAGTTGTGCAACTTAAAATCGGCATAATGGAGCCAGTCTTCTGTGTCAAAAATAACAACAGTGTCGTCTGAGTACAGCAATAAATTTAGGAATACGTTATTCCAAAGCTGAATACCCGAGTTAACTATTTGATTCAAATTGTTAAAATCTTATCAACGTAAATATTAAATAGTGTCGGAGACATTGGACAGTCTTGTCGTACGCCTTTATTTATTTTCATTTTCTCTGTTTTCTTGTCATTACATCAAAAAAGAGGGATGAGTTATTTTTTCGGTTAATGCGAAGGACTACACACACAAAATTACCTTCACAAGGTAGTATATTAAATAAACTTGTAGCTATATTGCTTTTCTTGGTTTTCTAGATTTCACTAAACTCTTTAATAAACTTCCGCGGGTATCAGTTTAAAAACGGCTACAAAATGCCAATTTTCAGAATAACAGCTCTTTAGAAAGGTCCTTTTCCTAATGATATAGAGAGCGTCAGTAAGTCGGTGAGGGGTTCCGCGTTTAAAGGTATCGAAGCGCTGAAGATAGCAAAGGAATAAAATTAAGCGACTGGTTATTGAAAACAACAAAATATTTGAAAAATATCAAAGAACCTACGGAATAATTTAATGAACCTTATTTTAATTATTTTACTGAAAAAGTACTGACTTGAAAAGGAAACACTACATGCGAGTATTTAGGTTGAGACATTGGGTTTGATCAAAATTTGAACATAGAGCCGATACGCCTGTGTATGTGGTTTATTGTTTAAGGGGCCTTGGTTTATTGGTTTAAGGGGCCTAAAAATGTACATTTCGGATGAAAACTCGAGTTCGGAAAATCGACAAGAAAGTATAACTGTATATATTCCACATCGGGTACCCTATAATAACCTATATTCCACATAGGGTGTGTGTGGGAGAGAAGTGGAATAAAAAAAAAACAAAAATCAACTGCAATTTTTCAAGTCATAAGTTTAAAAAATTTATTCATAATTGTTTTCTATTTTTTTATGTTCTTTTACTGAGCTGATATAATATATATGATTATTTTATTTAATACGCAGATGCGTAGACCTATTTAAAACCTAATTTTAGTGGTTTTTAATGTTAACAATAAAAAGAACCCTCATTATGAAGTTTAACGGAAAATTCGAAATAAAGGCATCCTCAATGCCCAACGATGACATTGTTTTAAAAGTTTACTGTTTGTATTTACGGTCACTGCATTCAAATATGAAGTTTGGTACAAACATTTAATCGGTTTTTGTAATGGCAGTCACAACTTGTTATTAGCAAAAATTTAATTATTTTTTTAAATCTCCCTGCCACATAATTTAAACGAAATTAATTAAAAACAGTTGAAGAGACGGTTTCTTCTACAAAGTAATATTACTTTTCGCTATTATTATTTTTTTTTCGCCACGAAATTTTACCAGTACGAATTTATTCTTAAATACTAAGATGATTTTCAATGGAATTTAAATGTTACTGAAAAACAAATTCAAATAACAACCTTGATAATATATAATAATTGATTTAATCTTGTTAAGTTTTGAAGAAAATCGATTTTTTGGGTTAAACGTATCTGGCGGGGGGCAAATTATTACAATGAAAGGATTCCTAGTGTAGACCTTTGGGATTCCCAATTCCTTCACATATATACACTTGGTTACTTCACCCCCTCTTCGTGGTTTAAATAACATTTCATTCGATCTCTGACATTCTAACGGCTCTAAGGCGAAATGAAATTTCTGACACCTCAAAATCATAACCTTATTTTGATCATGAGTGAATGATGCCAAATGAAAATCAACCTCAGTTTGGATTAAAAATACGGAAAATCATCCCTTCACGCTAAATTAGGCTCTGTAGAGAAAAATGTTCTAAATAAAAGTTGTAGAACTTTTAATTTCCTGTAAATTTTATTATATACTTTTTTGTCGTAAAATGCACGTTAAGGCTCAAATCTTTAAAAAAATAAATTTTTTTTACAGATTTCATGAAAAAACAGAAAATTACTAATTACCGCTAAACTAAGCGTTATACAAAAAAATAAATGATTGGAATAAAAGTTGTAGGATTTTAAAATGTTTACAATTTTTATTATACATTTTTGCGCTAAAATGCATAATAAAACCGCAATCTTAAAAAAACAATTTTTACGAGAAATCAACCTTTCCAAGAATTTCAGCAAACATGGGACCTACCCTTTCTTGTAGCGCATAAAAAATTTAGTAAATGAGGCAATTTTTAAAAAAATCGTATGAGCCATTTATGAGAAAATCGCAAAAAGTGAAAAATTACACGAATAAACTAGTACTTCTGGTTGACCGATTTTGATGAAAATGTTCGTGTCGTATCCGGTAGTAGTATCTGACTTATTATTCTGTTCACACACACACACACACACACACACACACACACACACACACACACACACACACACACACACAACAAACAGATCAGTCGCTGAAAACATGGTTTTTTGGGGTTCAGGGGGAAACGTGTATATCCGGTGAAAGCTCAACTTCGAAAAATTTACATGAAAATAATACTTTCCTTCTTATATATTCATATAGGGAAGAAAAAGTAAAAAGTTGTATATTTCAATTTGAAAACAATATTGCGACAAAGCTCCTTGAACCGCTGATCGTATGGGTTTGGTGCAATGCTTTAAAATAATTGTTTATCATCTTTATACTTTTAGTGGACCAGGAAAAACACTTACGTATAACATGTACAATGTTCTTTAAACCATGCAACAGGGGCGAAATAAGCAGGTATATAAAAGTGACGGAAATGGGAATCCCAAGGGTCGATGACTAGTAAACCATTCATTGTTATAATTTGGCCCCGCCAGATACGTTCAATCCGGTTTCTTAAATTGCGGTGTGGAATTTTGAAATAACTAAATTTCAACTAACGAAATTGACATTTTAGGGAAAAGTGTATATAATCAATGTTGTAGAAAATTAAAATAACCACAACTTTTATTTTAAGCTTATTTTTAATCTGAGCTTAGCTTAGCATTAATGAATGATTTTACGTATTTCTTAAGTCGAGCAGAGGTTGATTTTCATTTATTTTAATTCACTCATGATGAAAATTAGGTTATGTGTTTTATTTTACAGTGTTTCGACCATAGCGACCTCTACCGACGACACGACCGTTATCGCTATCCATGAAGACCCAATAATTGCGTCACAATTCTTACAAGAATTCCTTATATCTTTTGAGAAATGGTTAATAAAAAGGAGAACGAAAGTTAACTAAAACAAATCAACATAAATATTACATTTACACTACAGAAAAATTACTGCCCACCAGTAACGTTAAACAACATTGCACTACCACACAACACAACAGTAAAATACTTGGGACTATATTTAGATCGTCACCTCACATGGAAACATCACTTAACAACTAAAACGAAACAGCTTCAGCTGATTGTACGTAAACTACACTGGTTAAATGGTAAATACCCACCTTGGTCAAACGATTCAAAAATTATTTTACATAAATCCCTTTTAAAACCCATGTGGACATATGGGCTTCAATAGTGGAATACATCCAGCACTTCAAACATAAACATATTCGTACGTTTTCAGTCAAAATTCTTGCAGTGGGTCCTGCAAATTCCGTGGTACATCAAAACGCCTATATCTATACCGATCTAAATATAGACTTTGAGAAACAAACCATATCGAAATACAGCCGTAAATAGGAAAAAGACTCAACCATCATCCAAACTTCCTAGCTCTGAATCTGCTAAACAACATTAATACCGGGTTTCCAAGACTGAAAAGACATAGTGTTTTCGATTTAGGATATAAGTTTTAATGAACATTGTTACAGTTATTATCGTTTTTTTTCTAACTGATTGAATGTACTTCAAAATCATCATTGTATTTCTCAAATATTGAATTACTAATTTAAATTTCATTAATAGATGAAATTGTAATCATGTTAATTAACACATCAAAATTACTGATTGTTCTATTTTCATGTGAACAGATTGTAATGTGGCAGACGTAAAAAAAAATTAGAGTGTTAAAAAACATATGTTATTATACATCGTTGTTCATTATATACTCTGGCAAGAGGAAGTTATGTGAGTTTGTTACACCAAAGATATTTCGATAAGGTCTTCCATTTAGAAAATGGAACTTTAAAGTCTTAGAAAATCATATCCAGATAAAATTTTCAAATTATACAACAAAACAAAAGTTTGTAATATATTTAATTTTTATTGAGTGCTAAAATGGAATTAGTACGAAGTTACAATAAACTTTAATTACAATTTTATAGCTCCAAGTGTTGTACAACAGTAATCATTAAACAAAAGAACGTAAATACATAAACATATAATAGAGTGAGAGAAAAAATAAGAGAAGAACTGAATTCATTGTGTCTGGTTTCTTCTCAAGTTATTGCCGATCTGATTCTTCAAGTTCACTTTCATTCATATTTGTGTTACAGACGTTTGACTAGACAAAAAGTGCATTCATGTTTGTAGAAATAAAATAAAATGCTGAACAGTAGTAATAGTATTAGTGGTATAGTAAGAATTATTATGATCTAGACCTTGATTCTGCGCATGCGCGTTAGTTGTTCATAGTTTTTTCATAAATGATGGACAAGTCAGTTGGCAGTTCGCATTTCTATTCTAGTAACGCGTAAACCGGTATTCGCGTTATATCGTGTAAGAGACTATTGTTCGGAAGCGGTGGGTATTGTTACATTACAATAAAGTGTACTAGGTACAGGTTACCTGTCGTGTTGTTCTACAGACCTGTTTTAGTTTCTTATTAAACTTCAGTAAGATTAGTAAAGGAAAGTTTATCAATAATTCAGTATAGTGTATTCTATTGGACTTATATAAAGGTAATGATTTTATTTTAATTTTTTTTTACGTTTCAATAATTTTATGTATACTTTATTAAAATTGTTCAGCCCAGTTATATATTACTTGACTTTAATTTTAGTGTAAATTCAATTAGAGAATTTTAGTACAAATCTTTTTTATAAGCTTGTAAATCTGCCCGTAACAGACAGGTGGAGTGTCTGATTACTTACACTCAATCTGTCGGTTGCAGGGCTAAAATAAAATTGTTCTGTTTCTTATCACATGGTCAGTCAATTAAATGACTGAATCGTTTAAGAACCGAAGAGGTAGAGGTATAAAAGACACTAATCAGAGTTATCTCCTCTGAAAGTAATGAATTTCATCATACCTGTGGTGAATGAAGTGAAGGCGTAATTTTCAGAGTGGAAAATATGTACTTTTCAGAGGGCCCGGCATGCTGAGAGGCGTACTTTTCCACTCAGCGAGGAAGGCATGGTAAACCACTTCACTCCTCGTTTTACTTAGTAAAACCTCTACAGGTTCACTCCAGCCTTTCGGCTCATAACCTAACAACAACAAGCTTGTAAATACCCTCGTTAGTAATTATTTGAAAAAATATCTTGTAAATAATGTGTACGCGTAAATTTATTGAAATCTCTTCATTACGACAAAAATAAACTAGAATCATCAATATTTTTCATTCATAATATCTCTAAAATAAAATTTTTAACCGGTGATTATACAATTTCGTTGTTTTAGGTCATCAGCTGAAAGGCTGGTTTGAACCTCTAGAAGATTTTCTGAAATTTTCACCCTATAAATGAACGACACCTTAATTTCATTCCCCACAGGGTCTGGTTGTTGTACAATGAAATTCATTTCTTTTAGAGAAGATTTGACTCTTGAACTATTGAACTCTTGACTACTATCGGTTTCGTAATCGTAGACACCCGAGTTTGAACTCCTGCATCTCCAAAACTATGAGTCGTATTTTAACGTATTTTACATCAAAATTTAGCTCATTTTATTTTGCGTTGACCCTTATTAGTCCTATATTTTAAATGTTGTTTAAAAATTGCCATATCAAGGTTAGAAAACCAAAAGACCCGGTTTATTTTGCTACCGCAACAAATTTCATGCGTTTAGAGGCGTGTAACACGATAATATCTGACCGCAAAGTTTAAAATTTTAACACAATACAGGCAATTATATTCTTACAGTGTGTACAAATTTCAAATTCGTACGTTATTTCACTTTTGATTATTATCAATATTTTGAACACTTGCTATCTGGATAACCGCTCGATCGTTCGGCAAGGGCAAACTATCATTTTATTTAGCGTAAAAAACTTTGTATAGATAAGTTAATAACATGAAATATTGATTGGCCAATGTTGTAGTAGAATTTTTAAAAATTTGAGAAATAGACTGGATAATGCGGGGGTAGGGCTACTATCCATGTTGCCAGTTTGTGTACGTGACATCCTGTCGTACTGGCTACCTGAATTGACAGACTGCATTATCAATTCAAGTAGACAGTCAGATTGAAAATTTTAGTGTACCATTGGACGAGTAATTACCGAGATTGTTGTTGTTTAGGTCAACAGCCAAAAGGCTGGTTTGAACCTCTAGAGGTTTTAATAAGTCAAAAAAGGAATGAGGTGGTTTACTACTACCTTCTTCACTGAATACAAACGTAGCCTATGCTTATCAGCATACCAGGCCTTCCGAAAAGCATCTACTTTGCACCCTGCAAATGACACCTTCAATTCATCCATCACAGGCTGTATGATGAAATTCATTATTTTCAGAGGAGATAACTCTGATTAATGCATTTTAACCTCTACCTCTTCAGTTCTTAAATAGTTTAGTTATATAATTGGCTGACCACGTGATAAGAAACAGAACTATTTTTTATAGCCTTGGAACTATATTTCGTTCTGACATATTTTGTTTACATACACATACACCAATCGGTAAAAAGATTTATTTTATATTCAGAGGACTTCCGTAAAAACTCGACATGAAAACAATACTTTCCAGTCAAATATTTCATATAGAGCAAGTGTAGACTACAGGTCATTAGCCGAAAGGTTTGGATGTCTAGAGACTTTATTAAGTAAAACGAGGAGTGAGGTGATTTACATTTGCCTTCCCCACTCAGTGGAAGAATATGGTTATCAGCCCTCCGAAAAGCATCTACTTTCCACCCTGAAATTGTCACCTTCACCTCATTCACCACAGGGTCTGGCTGTGTAATGAAATTCATTACTCTCAGAGGAGATAACTCTGACTAGTGTCTTTTACACCTCTACCTCTTCTGTCCTTAAATACTTCACTCATATAATTCGCTGATCACGTGAATAGAAAAAGAACTTTTTTGTAGCCCTGGAACTAGCAGATCGAGTGCAAATAATTTAACCCTTTACCGGCGTGTTATGGGCATCCTCTAATTTATGAATTGTTAAAATATCAAAACGATGAATTTTTAACCTTGTTTAGATATCACTTAAGTTATACTTTACACTTTATTCACTTAAGTTGCACTAGTTAGTTAAGTAAAACGAAGAGTAAGGTTTTTACGATTACCTTCTCTAGTGATTAGAGAAGTATGCTTATCAGCCCTCCAAAAATCATTTACTTTCCACCCTGAAAATGAAATATTCACTTAATTCACCACAAGGTTTGGCTGTATCGGGATGAAATTCATTACTCTTCGAGGAGATAACTCTGACTAGTATATTTTACACCTCTACCTCTTCAGTTCTTAAATACTTTAGTCATATAATTTTCCGACCATTTAATAAGAAATGTAACTTTTTCGTAGCCCTGGAACTAGCAGATCAAGTGAAAATAATTTAACACTCCATCTGCCTGTTATGGAAAAATAGGACAAGATAAAGTAAAAATGTTAAGGAAACTATTTGAATGTTAAATTTTGGACAAGCGTACTAATATAACAATATCAGCATTTTATAATATGACCTTGTAATTTATTCACAACTCTCAATGATTGTTTATTCTTCTGAAAAGAACTACTGTTATTATATCAAATACATAAACATGTATTCATTGGCGAAGTAATCAATCGGAATTTAATGACTGATATTAATTGCTAAAATTATGACTCTGGCATCTAAGTTTTATTTTTAAAATTTTATACGTGTTGATAAAATTTTGTTCAACATTGTAAAAAAGTTTCTAGTAAATATTCTGTGCATGTTTTTGAGCTGGTCAAACATTTTATTAAAGTTTATTTATTTTAATGGTGGCAATTTTAAATATTGTCAGTTTGTCAGATAGATTGGAAGTTTTCATTCTACTTATTACCTTCATTAACTTACAGTCCACAGTCATATGTCTCAAAACATTGACGCCTATGTCAATATTACTTATTACCGCCATGTTACCATGTTACCTATGATATGGTAACACTTGATCCCCGAAATTCGGAGCATTCTTCTGAATACTCACATCTCGAAAGGTTGTAAACAATTTATGGACTGAATACGCAAAATCCTTGTTTCTGTACCACATAGTAGGACAAACTAGAAAATATGTTTTTACAAACCCATTACTGACGCACACGGTACCATAAATCTGACAAACAATATTTAGACTGGTTGGACATCATCTTATACGTTAAGAAAGTCAAACTCATAGGTAATTCAGGTAACTTGGCAAAAGTTCGTATATTGGTCTCGTATATCATTTAGCAAGTATTAATTGTGATGGATGAGAATCTGGGGCTAATGTCCCGCGCCCGCAAAAATTTAAAGATTACAAATACTATAACAATAGAAAACATCAAAATTGACAAAGTGTTGAAATTTTGATCTCTTTTACTGACAATTGAATAATGAATCCTGTACATTGTTCACAACTTTGGACTGGAGAGTGGGCATTTGGTAGATTGTGATACCACACCGGTCTGAATAATCCTGTATTCAACATTTTCCCTGGGCCCCGCAAATGCTAGGGCCGACGCTGATGTGAATGTTCCACGGTGACCACCTCACCTATCTAAATACAGTTTAAGATACCGAACATAGTTAGTTCAGGAAAAAAGGCTAGTTGAAAAAAAATTGAAATATTTTACTGTTTCTATGTATCATAATATGTCAGAATAATGTATACCGTATTGACTAAATTATTTTGAAAAAAATAAAAGAAATTGAATAAATGAATGGCATTTGACAAATAATGTAACAAAATTTAAGAGAATATCCGGCAATATTCGTAGGAACTTCAAAAACAAGACAACATAAGAGACGAGGATCAAATTCTACAATACCATTGCCGTTCCCATGCTCTTACTCATGGATACATGCAACGAACATTGATAGGAAGTTCCAAGCTGCATAGATAAAATTTTTGCGTAGTGTGTTGGGATGGTGTAGAACGAACTGGATAAGGAACGATGAAATAAGAAGAGCTCTGTCTGTACCACCACTACGTGACAAGATCTTGAAGAGTCGGAGAAACGGTGCAATCACTTGAACAGGATGCCAATAGAAGCTCAAATTTATAGACCAATTGATACGAGAGATGTGGGGACACCATAGAAGAGATGGGTACCGGAACAGGTTCACTAAACATAGACCTTGAAGTGAAGAAGAAGAAGAAGATGTTCACCGCTTTTATAGTTGCTGTAGTTCTTTGGGGAGGTAAATAAATAATATTTAAAACATTAGAATAGTCACTCAATTTCCCTCCTAGAATTAAGGAATCAAAATGCAAATTCTTTAGTTTTTCTATTCATCATCTAAAAACAATGAGCCAGGTTTCAACTCTACGTTGTCGGTAAATCATAAAAATAAAGATAAATGAGTCATTTATTAAATATCAAAGAGTACAGAATATTTTTACATTTACACAATAAAAATTAAAGTAAAAGAAACACTATTTTGAAATTGGTTTCACAAGAGTATATTTTTTAAACTTAAAACTTCAATGAATTATTATATAAATTTGTTTTAACTTAAATTTTCCGGTGAACAAAAATATAATTAAGGTAAAAATAAAAAAAAACGAATATTTACATTATAAACCATTAATTACACATTCTTTTAGATCTAAATCAATTTAAGCGTATTGATAAAAATATTCATAAACGTAGGCTATATGCCTATAGTAGGCTAATACTGTAACAAAAGAACTTAATAAATACGACATAACAACGACCGTTCATATGTATATACTTTATTGTTTTATGTAACTTAATTATATACAATTTTTTTTTGTAAATTGTTCAACAAATAATTGAAATTACTTTTGTTTAATTAAGAAATGACAATGAATTGTAAATTTATAATTCTGTATATATACTAAGTTCATTTACTTAAATTTTACTTAACTGCTCTAAAATATTTGTTATAAATAATCTTGAGTTTGTTCTAGACGAAGTTAATACTACTATTTTGTTTCTCAGGTAAGTAGTTTTAACTTATTTTGCAAGGACTTAATTTTTATAGCTCATTTTTATCTATTATATTTAGTATTTTATTTAAGTGCAACTAAAGTGAATACAAGTTTAAGTGTAACTTAAACTTGTTGAAGTGATAACTAAGCAAGTTTAAAAATATTTATCATTTTGACACTTTGAAAAAATTAATAAATTTTAGATGAAATACGTAAAATCTTTTGAATTATCAAATTTGATTTGATTACAAAAACAAAATATCTAAGGAAGTTTCAAAAAAATCTTTTCAGCATTTCTTTATTTGTTCACTTAATTTATTTTGCAACTGTATAAAAATAACCAGGAAAAATGTTTACAACTAAATTTAAAAAAAAACTAATCGCGTTAATGGCTTTGGGGATGACCCACCCAGTGATACCACTTAATTTTGTTTTTTTTTGTTTAACGTCGACTGTTCTGCAATTACTGCTAATGCAGACGGTGAATGATGAAATGATTTTTTGTAACGTATGAAAAAATGCCGTGCTTGAATGGGATTCGAACCCAAGACCGCATGATGAGAGGCGAGCACGTACATACCTCTTAAGATAACGATAATAAAGTTATTTTAATTTATATTTTTGCACACGTAATTAATAGTAGAGTTGCGTTAATGTATCATGTCTCTACTCCATCATCGTTTTAGTCATCTTTGTAAAATTCCTGGTAGGTCTGCAAAATTCATGTTAAATATGTAGAGATTAAGTACATTATTATAATTTTGAAGTTTGTCACTGAACCTTCGGTACAATTTTAGATATGTGTCGTTGAAGTAAGGAACGCTTAAGTCCTCGTGTAGTATTGGATACGTAATCGAGAAATTAGTTATCAGTCGTAAGTTTTTACTTTGGAAACGTTGTATTCGTGAAATTACTGATCGCTCTTTACTGCACCATAAAATTTACTACTTGCATCCAGATCTTCATAAAAATCCAGGACTTCATGAAAATTAATAAGAACAAAACGAAAGTGTTGTGCAGCAGCAAGAAAGTCTAGAAGATGTGGAAAATTTAAAAGTAGGCAACGAAAACATACAGAAACTTAGGGAATTCTGCTATCTAGGGAGTAAAATAAAAAAAGGATGGTAGAAGCACAAGTGATATCAAAACTAGAATTGCTCAAGCTAGAAAAGCCTTTGAAATGAAAAACAGCTTACAGACTACAAACATTGATTTACAGATTAGAAAAAAGTTCTTAAAACACTATGTTTGGAATAAAGCATTGTGCGGGAGTGAAATGTGGGTGAAAGGGGCTGTAGAAAGGAAGAGGATAGAAGCTTTTGAAATCTGGTTTTATAGGAAAATGTTAAAGATTAGGTGAATGAACAAAATAAGTAATTTAGAGGTTCTTAGGCGAGTGGATGAAAACAAATTTATGGAAGCATCTTACCAGAAGAAGGGATGATAGGCTAGTGGGGGATAATTAAGACATCCAGGTATTGGTTTATCAACAATGGAGGGTAATATTGAGGGACTGAATTGTAGGGGGAGGCAAAGGTTAGAGTTTATAAAGCAAATTACAAAAGATGTGGGCTGTTACAGGTATGTAGATATGAAACGACTTGCGCAAGATAGAACAGCTTAAAGAACTTTGTCAAACCAGTCGAGAGACTGATGACAAAAAAAACATCCAGATCGGTTGAAGTATCGCCTTGTACTTCAAGACTTTTGAAGTCATGGGTAGCTTTGACCGCCTGCTGCCTGTATAGCTGTATAGCCTGTATAACTGTTTCAGTCTGTTATTTAGTATTTGTCAGCATTTCTAACGTGATTTGATTACTTACAATAAAGTTTAGTTTCTTAAAATAAAAAATAAAAAATTGAAAACCTTTTCAATTAAGTTAATTAAATTCAATTAGGTATAGACAAAATTAAAATTATTCAATATTATAGTCAAAATCTTATAATTTATTTAATAAAAAAATTTGGATTTCTCTTGCCTATGTCGATTTCAAGAAATCCAGTTTTCACCGGATTTACACGTTTTCAGACCCCTAAACCCATAAATCATTTTAGTGATTGGTCTGTGTGTGTGTCTGTGTGCGCGCGCGCGCGCGCGTTTGTGTGTGAACAATATATCTCAAGAACGGAACATTGTGCGAATTTGGAACTTAAAACTTAAGTTAGTTACTACTAGAGGACTCGACACGAACATTTTCATCAAAATCGGTCAAATGGAAGTAGTAGTTTTTCGTGTAATTTTTATTTTATTTAGATTTTCTCAAAAACGGCTCATTTATGTTTTATGCTCTACAAGATAGGTTACGTTATATTTGATAAAATTCTTGGGGAGGCTGTGCTCTCGCAGAATTTTTTTTTTAAGATTACGGCTTTAATATTCATTTTAGCACAAAAATGTATAATGAAAGTTGTAAAAAATTTAAAAACCTACAACTTTTATTTCAAACATTTTTTCCTATAACGCTTAGTTTAGCGGTAATTAGTAATTTTCTAGTTTTTTTTCATGAAAATCTGTGAAAAAATGAATTTTTTTAACATTTCGGCTTTAGTATGCATTTTACGACAAAAGTGTATAATAAAATTTATAGGAAATTAAAGATCTACAACTTTTATGTCAAGCTATTTTCTCTACAGAGCCTAGTTTAGCGTGAAAGAGTGATCTTCCGCATTATTAAGCCAAACTAAGATTGATTTTCATTTGCATCATTCACTCACTCATGATTAAAATTAAGTTATGTATTTTTAGATTAGTTTTTTTGTTTAAATTTTAATGTTTTATTACTAATGTTAAGTTATTTTGGTCATTATATTGGCAATAGATAGTCGTGTGATTGTTTCACACCAGATTTTTACTAGTGGTCTTTTCATTAGTAGGTTTCAGAAAAGGTTACTGACCCAATGCCATACACACAAGCATTGCATTCGGTAGGAATATGCCAATTTCATTGAAATTTGCTTACTTTAATATTTTTATGCCAGTTACTTATTTAAATGATTGTTTAAAATTTAATTACAGTAAAAAATATTGCGTATATAATTCAATATAAACTTTTAGTTGAATTAGCTATTTGTGTAATAAATTATAACCAATTATTATGCATTTCTAGCAAAAAATTGTAAAAAATTTACAATATTAAGTTACACGCAATGGAAAAATGATTATTATTACAAAAAATTTAGTAATCTACATAATATGATCATAAATAATAAAATATATACATTCTTTCATAAAGAAAAACGTAGATTAAAATGCTTGTCAATCTACACTAAAATTAAACATTATAAAACGGAAGTACAACCAGAAATTACGTATGGGTACGAAACGTTATTTAAGAGGAGACTGTACCAATGTTAAATTTGCTATTATTAGGTACATTTTTCATAGGATTGGTGGAAGTTACGAAAATTAAACTTTACACACTGATAGTTGTAGGATGGTTGTAGGATGGCTACTGACATTTTTTCAATTTAATCTGTTGGACCATAAAGTTAAAAAAAAATAACGAACAACATAAAATTTTTACAATTTTGTTCCAAGTTTTTTCGATATTACTATTTTTTTAGAACCTAAGGAAGTAAAAACAATGTCGGTGAATGTGCATGTACATGATAATTTTTTTTTTTTTTTTTTTTTTTTTTTTTTTAACTTTAATAACTTTATTTGCAACTATATACGAAGATACAACGAGCAAATTAGATGACAGTAAACAAAGGATGACAAGGAAAAAAAAATAAAATAAAAATAAATAAATGAAAAAGAACAGTGATACCCATTGGTATATGTTCTATGAAATAAAGTTCATGATACATGAATGATAAATAACAACATAAGAAAAAAAACATGATAATTAACTGGTAAAAAACATGATAATTAACTGGTAAAAATTTCAGCCTAGTAGGTTAAATGGTTTCTGAGAAAAACGTACCTTAGTGTTAAAAATCTAAATTCACGGGAAAAAACACAAATGAGAAACAAAATGTACACAAATAAGTTTAATTTCCTATCAACAGTTGGTTAGAAAACTGCACCAACAGCAGAGAATAGTGAAGCAGATATTTAAAATAACTAAATTTCGTTTTGGACTAAAACGAGCAATATAAAAATATGAAAAATATTTGTTCTTGGCGTCTTGTTAATTTTTAGGATAAGCCTGATAAAAACGTAAATTATTTCATTAAAAAAATTTTTGTTTTAATTTAATGTTTTTGTGGTAGGTCTAGGTCTAAACTATTGAAAAACATAAAAAACCGAAAATCAAAATTATCAGTCTAACCCATCATACATTCCCCCCTTAAGCTGAACCAAAAAACAGAACACATAAAATCCAAAAACTGGAAAGAGAATTCTTAGAATCTGTATACCCAAAAAAACACAACGTAATGGGTGAATGGAGACTGTTACCCAACGAACAAATCTACATAGAAAATGAGCCAACAATAGACTCAATAAAGAAAAAGAGAATATTGTTCTTTTTCCACTTAATTAGAATTTTTAAAAACTCAGTAAAATTAATTTAAAAATAATGTGCTTCGACCTTGCTTGTATTAATCAATACAAAATACATGTAATCCTTCGAAATAAATGTATTAAACAAATACAAAATTGTTGGTAAAGGGGGGCAATAAGGTTTTTTATCTCTTGAATTCTGCCAAAGATCATTAGTAACTTACTTCTTTTTTCCGCTATTATATATCCATCAAAACAGTAAAGTTAATAAAAAAATATAATAGATAATAAGTAAATTACATATTTTTATGTTACATTATTAAAGAAGATAAAAAATTATATAATGCAATGATAAACACGTTTCTAATTATGAAGTTATATATATTTTTTTATTACTTAAAAAAATTTACTTTTCCGTTTTAATTATTTCTATTGAAATTCATATTTACGTAATGCTACTTTATCTATATACACGCATACTTATTAAGTTATTTTATAATTTATTTGTGTAAGGAATACGAATTAGTAGTATTGCAAAGTCATAAAAAACACAATTTACTTCTGACTAATTAGCTGTTACTATTGTAAGTTAAAATATTATTTAAACAATTTAAAAACAAGCAATGTTTCATAAATAAGTAATATCAAGCAGAATAATTTAAAGTGAATTAGTAAATAAATCAATATTTCTGTTAAGGCTCATTTTTTATGAACAGCTGTTCAGTTCGTTTAAGAGTTTAGTTGCATAAAAGTACGGTTGTCTTTATGAAAAATCTAGGTAAGTACAATTTTGAAAGTGTTTTAATACGTATTATGAGAGATAGATTGATAGAAAAACGTTTAAAAGGGTCACAACGTATTTTCGGTCAAAATTTTAATTTTTATTGTTTTTCGCACCAATACTAGTATTTTTGTTAAAATCCCAGATGTAGTTCTTTTGTTTAACTTTGGCTAACTCCGGATGGGTAATTTTGAATAAAAATTTTCCCCATCATCAAAAGTTATTATTCTAAATTGCCCATTTAGTTTAAAATTGCTTTAGATGATACTGAATCTGAGGTAATTACTTGAAACCAATACCTTCATCGGTTGCTGAGGAACCGAGTGGATATTTTAACATGGGTAAGATGGCGACCCGCATTAAAAATTATTAAAATAAATTAAATTTTTATGATAATCAAAACTCCCTATATTCTGGAAAAATAATATGAATTTCATATATAATATCAGAAATTAAAGTTTCTGTATTCTGTTTTGAGGTTCTTATAATATACATTACAATGAAAAGAAAACCGTTTGATTTTTTTAAAATATTCGAAACAAAAGATTACTCAGTAGAAGAGATGAAAGTGGTTTCATGATGATAGGAGCGGTGGCTAAATTTTCTGTTCTAAATTGTGTAGGGAGTAAAAGGGAATGTAGTTTGTAAAGGGTCTTTCAAACAAAACGTTGGAAATTATAAAGGGTGGAAAATAATAATCCCTACTAATACCCTTCTGAAAACTAGTCCAGCGAAATTTAAAACCCATTATGAATAAAGTAAATGTTAAATTGTAGATTTCGCCTTGATTTCGATATATGTATAGGTCATATAACTTTTATATCCCTAATGTACGTTTATCAATCTGCTCAATTTCAGAAAAATCAGTAACCCTTTGATACAATGAGATGAGGATGATGACGTATGAATGAAATGTATTTTTTTAAAAACTCAGCCCAACAATTCCTGAGAGATATAAAGTTTCTAAAAATTTTTTTTAGTTTCAATTTTAAACTGAAAATATTCAATGGTGGCAACAAAAATTACATGCCACCGATATGGCAGTTTCTAAACGGCATGTTTTCTAATAAATTTCAGCTAAAATTCAGCCTTTTAGTACAAAGGGTAAAATAATTACAGCGTTTTTAAATAAAATTATTGTTTTCGTTCCCGATGGACGTAACGAATTTGAACTAACGCTGTATCCCTTTAATTAATAAGGGAACGGAATTACACTCCAAATAAATGTTGCAAATGTGAAAGTTTTTTCAGTTGCATAGGAAATATTTAAAAAACATGCATTAAAAATGTACGTTCGGCTGTATGTTGTTAAACTTAGACAAAATTTATTGTGCTAACTCTATTCTGATAAAGAAACAGCATTTTATTCACAGTAATGTTTGAAAAAATTACAGGATTTAAGCAAATTCTGAGGCCTATCAGTAAGACAATAAAAACAAAATAATTAAAATTAAAATAACTTACTGTATTGTCAAGAACAAGGATACATTCAATTAGACTTAAAAATAGTAGTCATTTAAAAAAATCTTCCGGATCATTATACAAAAGTAGAGTTGATGTTGTTTCTGCAACTTTAGTAGAGCTTTCTTGCTGATTTTCAAACTTAATTCTGCCAAAATTGGAGTTAATACCCTTTACCTCTAGGGCAAAGATGTTTAATCACAATTGGGCTATATGAAATAAAACCACTTTTTTTGAACTTGATTCAATAAATGGTTTAGGCTAAATACGTAGTTCGTATACTGGAGGAAGGAAATTAAAAAAGTACAACCCAAATTGAACCTCCATTTAATATTTTATTATAACTAAATTAAAAACCAACTGATCGAGTTATAAACGATTCGTCAAGTCACAGGAATTCTTTAAAAAAAATTAAACAAAATTACTAATCAGTAAGGCATATTTTGTGAACTTCAGTTATATTATCTTTAGGTAGAAGTTGACCTTGAAAAGTCAACATTAATCATTTAGCCTACCTGCATTTGTGAGTTAATATATTCTAATAAATATTAAAACAATCATTTTTACCATACAAACGTTAACTTAACTTAATGATAAGTCTGTGCAATTTCTATGTGAGATAACGTAAGAAAACAATCACACGAAATTTATTACTGTTCTTCAGTTGTGTAACATCAAAGAAAACAAAGCATTTTGTAAATTACAGCTATTAAACGTTTAAAACATTTAATTATCTAATATAGTTATTTTTACTTTTGAGACCTCATCGGATCACGCTAGTTCATGTTTGCTGGGTTTCTTTGAAAAACGCGCTCTCCTAAGTGTGGCTTCCTTTCGTTCGGCTCACATTTTCTTAAAACGTTCCGATCTCTATTTCCGGTCTTCGTCGGTAAACACCCTGTTGTACACTCTTCTTGTTTTTGGTTTGAATGTTAGCATATTAGTCTTCACTAGTTAGCTGATTTTGTTAGCAGGTCTTGTTTAGTGATTCCAAGTTCCTCCACATCGTCATCCTCCACCTCCTTCAGCCACCTAGGTCTCGACACCTTATTCCAAAAATGGTTGATCAGCCGGTTCACAAGTCTGGACTTTTCGGCTCTGAGTATGTGTCCTAATATTGGTCATATTCGCTCGCTTTGGTTCTCACTCAATGCCAACGGTGAGTAGATCTACTGTTACCTTAAAAATTTTACGTTTGCCATCAGTGAGATTTTTTCGGTTTCTTTTCAATCTTCTGTCAGATGTAAAGAGTAAATATTTCGAACTAGAAATCTTATGGATTAGGAGTTTTACGATTTAATTTTTATTTTCTCTTCCCGACCTATATGAATATATAGGAAGGAAAGTATTGTTTTCATGTATTTTTCGAAATCGAATTTTCAACGGATCTACACGTTTTTAGACCCTCTGAACCCAAAAAACATGTTTTTAACGATTGGTGTGTGTGTGTGTGTGTGCGCGCGTGTGAAAAAAATATCTCAAGAATGGAACATCGTACGAAGTTGAAACTTAAAAATTAAGTTAGATACTACTACCGGTCCCGACACAGACATTTAAATCAAAATCGGTCAACCGGAGTAGTGGTTCATTCGTATAACTTTTCACTTTTTTGCGATTTTCTCAAACGGCTTCTACGATGTTTTTAAAACGCTTTATTTACTAATTTTTTTTTGCTCTGCAAGGTAGGGTAGACGGCATGTCTGCTGAAATTCTTGGAAAGGCTGTTTTCTCGTAAAAAAATGTTATTTTTTAAGATTGCAGCTTTAATATGCATTTTAGCGCAAAAACCTATAGAATAAAAGTTGTAAAGAATTTAATATCTTACAGCTTTTATTTCAAATATTCTTTTGTACAACGCTTAGTTTAGGGGTAATTAGCAATTTTCTGTTTTTTTGTCACGAAAATGTGTAAAAAATCAATTTTTTAAATATTTCAGCCTTAGACATTTTACGACAAAAATGTATATAAGGAAATTTATACGAAAATTAACAGATGTACAATTTTTAATTCAAGCATTTTTCTCTTCAGAGCCTAGTTTAATGTGAATGAGTGATTTTCTGTATTTTTATGCCAAACTGAGGTTGATTTTCATTCTGCGTCTTTCACTCATGATTAAACTTAGGTTATATTTATTGAGGTTAGTTGTTTTGTTTATTTCTACTGGTTTATTACTAATGTTAGGTTATTTTGGTCATTATTTGCAATGGTAAGAGAAAGTTGTGTGAGTGTTTCACACTAAATTTTTTCGTACGAGTTTTCAATTAATCCATATACAGAAGAACCTTGTAAACCCGTATCAACTGGGGTCTGAGTTAACGAAAATCCGGGTTATCCAGAGAATAACGAAAAATAGATAAAAAGAACAAACTTATCAAAAGTATTTTATAATGTACAGTAGTTCAAAACTTATTATCAGCACACGTTCACCTATAAAAACATCATACTGTATGTATTTACACTATACACAATATAGTTACAAATTAGCCAGTAGTAAAACATGCAGCAAGCTTTTGCTTTCTCAGTTTTGTGTATCGCTAACAAGCAGTGCGATCTCGCATCCGCTTTAGCATTAGAAGCTCGTTTCGCAATGTTTCGGTTTTACCCTCGAAATAAACCTGGTTCGGATTAACGAGAGCCTACTGTATATACGTTATGTTTGTTGGATAGAGCGTACGGGACGTTTCTTATGGCACGTAATGATTTGTATCAATAACGTTTAAGTACATTAAGCATTGTTTTGTGTTGACAGATTTCAAATATCTAAGGCTGAAATAAGATTGATAAAGCAAAACTTTTAATGATAATGAGCGAAAAAATTGTAGTCTTAAGAAACTATAAATATTCTTGAATCGATTATTTAATGTTCGTCCCTTATTAGTAATGTAGTTTCTTCATGACAACTTACTAGATTACATAATCCAGAAAAATAAAAAATAAAATATTTCTGTAAGATTTTTCTACAAAAGTACCGACTTCCAAAAGTAGATTTTATAACTGCATTTATTAGTCTTTATATATTTAAAAATAGAATACACGTATATATTTTATAAAACTTGCAGATTATTATCAGGTAGAAAAAAAAGAGAAAAAACGATGAGTCAATAAGTTGAATTGAAGGTTTTCAAAGAGCCGGCTTGTAATTATTTCTTTACCGAGAAAAATTGGTTTAGAAAATTACAAGGTTTCTCGGAGTATTTTTCCTATTTACACCTCATCACAAAATAAAAATCTGTAATACTAGGGGACCTGTACTCGCTTCGCTCGTCAACTAAAAATATTTTACCTACAATGAAATCGGAACTAGATAAATAGCGGACATCATCATCGGCTTCGCACGGGTGACTATAAAAAAGTTTTCATTAACTTTTTTTTATAATCCCTAATTTGTGTACGTTACAATCTGTTCAATTCAGAACAATAAGCAACCCCATGACGAGGGGTAGTCTTGTACAGACTCAGGACGACCATTCCTGAGAGAGTATGGTTAATTGAACCCCAACCATCAAAGTACACCAATAACCAATGTCCTACATTCTAATCCGTAATAGCGAAGGATTGCTTAATTGGAAACTGAACTGTTTCAAATGAAAAAGGTAAAGTCCCTGGAGACAAATGAACGCAACGGCATAACGTCCCGGAGGTATCTCTTCATTAATTACTACTCACTCACAAACCATAATAGATAATATTTTAACAAATATGGAGAGTTGTCAGGTTAGGTTAAGGGGTTCAGAGCTCTCTGATCACGGCTACCAAGTATTAGAGATTCAGGATTTAGGTAGTCATGTCCCAAATCAAAAAAGTATTAAAGAATTTAGGCAGGAAGACCAAGGGAATATTAATTGTTTGTTACATAGTTTATCCAAAGAGGATTGGAAGACGGTTTTCAATTCATCTGACATTAATCAAAAATATCATAATTTTATTGAGACATTAAAATTTCATTATAATAATAGTTGTCCAATTAAAAAGAAAGATGTAAAAAATATTGCCAGTGAAACAGATGAGTGGGTCACAGGGGAAATTTTGCAAATGAGGTCTGAAGTTAGAGATGTATACTCAGATTTTCTCTCACATAGGACTACCTAAAAAACCATAGAACAAAGGTACAAAACTATTAAAAAACATTATGCCAGAGAAGTCCAGAGAGCTAAATGTAAAAAAACTGCTGAAGCTCTTCATAAATCACCAAATCTAAACTCAGCAATATGGGAAATAATTAATAAGAATCGAGGTGTAGTTAGCAACAAAAGTTTTACTGATATACCTAATATTGTTAACAAAAACAATGAACTTATAGAGAATGGTATAGAAATTTGTAATTATTTTAACAAATATTACCAGGAAGTAGCTTTAAAACTTAAACAACAGATTAGGGAAACAGTGGGATGTTATGATCCAAAAGGTAACGAGGTAGTTAATCAATTCTTATTTAGCCTAGTTTCAAGGGAGGAATTAGAATCAGTTATTGATAGTTTGAAAAGTAAGAAAACATGTGGGTTAGATGGGATTTCCAGTATAATTGTTAAAGAATGTAAACATCTTTTAATTACTCCTCTCCTTCATTTGATTAACTTCTCACTTGAAGCAGGTGTATTTCCAAACAAACTGAAGGAGGCTAAAATATTGCGTATATTTAAGAATGGAGATAGCCAGTTAGTTGAAAATTATAGACCCATAAGTATTTTAAACACAATCAGTAAAATTTTTGAAAAGGTAGTATTTATTAGGTTAATCAGTTTCTTGACTGAAAACCTAATCATCTCAGAGGATCAGCATGGTTTCCAAAAAGGTAGATCAACTAAAACTGCAATTGTTTCACTTGTGGAGCAAGTAGTTGATATATTGGACGCTGGGGAGAAAGCATTGGCAGTGTTTCTGGATCTGAGTAAAGCTTTCGATTGTGTTGATCATGAAATTTTATTGAAAACACTAGTCATTAGGCGTTAGGGATGTAGAGTTGAAATGGTTTCAATCTTACCTTATTAATAGATTACAGTGTGTGGAGTTAACTAGGGTTGTTAGAGGGAAACTTACAAAAGTTGTATCTGGAAAGCTTGAAGTCAAAGCAGGCGTTCCACAGGGGTCAGTTTTAGGTCCAATCCTGTTTCTATTGTACATTAATAGGTTACCAGAAGTCATCCCTAATGGCAGAGCTTTGTTGTTTGCTGATGATACTTCAGTAATCAGTAATAGTTTACTGGCAGATGCTCTTGAAGTAAATACACATGTTAACATAGAGTCCATAGTGCAGTTCTTGAATCAAATGTTATTAACAGTTAATGGGAAAAAGTGTCAGTACTTGCAGTTCAAAAATAAACATAACGTTAAAGAAAGTAGAGAAGTGGATGTATTTATTCATAATAATAGTTTAGAGCATGTAGAAACAGTGAAGTTCCTGGGCGTATCTCTAGATAGATCTTTGTCTTGGGACTTCTATACCAATCAAGTTTGTAGTAAAATATCATCTGGAGTATTTGCACTAAAACAAATTGCCAGATTAAATGATAAAAAATTACTAATGGCAGCTTATCATGGCCTCATTCTGTCTCATATCCGTTATGGTATTTTAGTATGGGGTAATTCTAGCATGGGTAATATGAATAGGGTTTTTAAAATTCAAAAGAAAGCTATTAGGTGTATGGTGGGAGCTAATCAGCTAACCTCAAGCAGGCCACTATTTAAGGAGCTTAAATTGCTTACAGTTCCCTGTCTCTACATTTTTGAGGTGATTATGTATGTTAGGCAAAATAATTTTATGCAGAATCTCAATGTTCACAATCATAACACGAGAAACAGGAATGATTATTATGTGGCTAATCACTCCACAAAATTGTTTGAACAAAAACCTACTTATGCAGGGAGAAAATTCATAAATAAATTACCCCAATCTTTAAAGTGTTGTGAGGATTTGAATTCCTTTAAAAAAAATCTAAAAAATTACTTGATCGGTAAAACTTTTTATAGCGTACAAGAATTTCTTTCTTGATAGTAGTGATACATAGCGTGTTTCTTATATGTATTTCAGGTGTTATATCTGACGACATGTCCTATACTCCTCCTGGAGTCTCCAGGGCGCAAAAAGAAAAAAAAAAAAACAAAAATTTAGTTTTATAATAAAAATTATTTTGGCAGCGAATCTCCGTTCCGGAAAAGTCTTTTACGCAGAACAAACCGTTCTGATCAAGG
The DNA here is from genome assembly GCA_035578175.1 of Catonia carolina. Classification (NCBI taxonomy): domain Eukaryota; kingdom Metazoa; phylum Arthropoda; class Insecta; order Hemiptera; family Achilidae; genus Catonia; species Catonia carolina. The sequence continues at coordinate 29,064,262 of JAQMRL010000006.1, forward strand.
TAAAAGGACGACGGATTGCCTCCACGTTGGTGCTGCTGGATAGGTCATTCCTAAGAATGGCTGAACTGAACCGGAGAAAATTCCAGGCTCACAACCTGGTCTTACTATGAGCAGAGCCCCGGCTCTCTCCACAAAACAATCGCAACTCAAAACGCATGATGGAAACGACGTTAAGGAGAACACTACCCCAGGTGGTAATCCCTCGGGAAAATCCACCACCGCCATGCGGTGAAGAGAGGCCTAGGATTCTGGGGAACCTCAACACATGCGGTGAAGGTGAATCGGAGCACCTTGGAACTCTAAAATTTAAGAAATGCACACAAATGGGAACACTTAATGTAAACTCGCTCATCAAGGTGGGGAAACTCAAGGAACTGGAACTTCATCTCACAAAGAATCAAATCTTAATCGCGGCCATCCAGGAAACAAGATTCCAAGATGAAAATGTATCGGAATTTGGTAACTACAGAATTTACAAGGGGAAACCCGCGAGAAAGATCTGCAGGAACATGCCACTCCTCGGAACGGCTTTTATGGTACATAAGAAAATCACAAACAACATCAAGGAATTTTACTCCAAATCCAACAGGCTATCTGCACTCACACTAAGATGCAAAAGTAAGGCATATACACTTGTTAACTGTCACGCACCAATCAATGCAGACAACAAAAGAAACCCCGGAAAGGTGGAAATGTTCTGGAACATGCTGGAAACCACACTCTCCAGGATCCCCAAGATCAACACAATTATTCTCCTGGGGGATTTCAATGCCCAAATCGGCAGAGAAAAAGCACTCAGAAACACCATCGGAATGTATCCAGCATACCAGAGAACAAATACCAATGGCAGACGATTGGTGCAAACCTGTCGAATGTTCAATCTCCAGATCATGTCTACCAAATTCAGGAAGCTACCTAGAAAAGCCAAGACTTAGATCTCCCCAAACTCGCTCCTTGGGGAATTTCAACTAGATCATGTTGCAGTCTCCAGGAGAAGTGTGGCAGAGGTCCGGAATGTCAAGGTGGTACGAAACGGGAACTTTGACTCTGACCACTTTTTATCCAAGATCAAATTTCGTCCACTTCCGTTCAGCAGGGGAAAACACACTAAAAGAATCCCAAGATTCAACACTAACAGACTTTGGGTAACGGACGAGATCAGGGAACAATTCAACCTAAACATAAATACAGAGGCAGACCAGGACTGGATTTCACTTCAGACAAGCATCGTCAGATCAGCCCGCGAAACGATTGGTCTGGCCTCGACCTGCCGAAGAGTCTGGTGGAACTCAGAATGTGAAAAGGCTCTACGTCTCCGTGCGTTCACCTGGCAAAAATGGAGATCATCAAAAAAACCCAGGGACCTTCAACTCTTCCAAGACACCCGAAGACTAACGGCAAAAACTCTTCGCCAAACCAAACGAAAGTTTGAGCCTCCCAGCTCCTCCAAATGCAAGAGGATTTTACACACAACAACTCACGAGACTTCTACCAGACCTTCAAAGATAAACTCCGAGGATACCAGGCCCCAAGCCTATGTTTTAAGAAGCCGGATGGAACCCTGGGTCTTGACGACAGAGAGAACTGCCAAATTCTAGCTGACTACTTCAGGGAACTCCTCAACTGTCCACCACCACCATCCAGGTTAGGCCAAGCCATGTACACACCAAACGATACTCCCATTTCGCCGCCATCTGAGGAAGAGATACGGAACGCAATTCACACCCTAAAAAACAACAAAGCCTGCGGAGAAGACTCTATTACAGCAGAAATCCTCAAATGGTCCTGCTCATCAACACTCAAAAATCTACATCAAATCTTCACTCATATCTGGGAAACAGAAAAACTACCCACTGAATGGAAAAATGCACTTATACACCCGCTCCATAAGAGAAAAGATAAACAAGATGTTAACAATTACAGAGGCATCTCTCTGTTGCAGGTAACCTATAAGGTTTTTTCCAAAATACTTTTGGGCAGGATCGAACCAATTTTGGATCCACTGCTCGGAGAATATCAAGGAGGCTTCCGCAGGGGAAGATCATGCGCTGAGCAAATCTTCAACCTCGAATCAATAATCCACTATGCAAAATCCAGATCTAGCCCATTGACAGTCTCCTTTATAGACTTCCAAAAGGCATTTGACTCAATTGATAGAGCAATCCTGGACCACACACTCAGAGAATTTGGAACACCAACTAAACTAGCAAATCTTCTTCGAGAAACCCTATCAAATACATTCTCGAAAGTAAAATTCAGAGGAGAACTATCAAAGCCATTTGAAATAAAAACGGGGGTCAGACAGGGAGATGGACTCTCCCCACTTCTGTTCAACTGTATACTTGAGAAGGTGGTCCGAATGTGGACGCAAAAATTAAGAGCACATCACATCAAGCCAATCACTCTGGGCGTCCAAAGCAGAAGAATTTCAACACACTGCCTAGCCTTTGCGGATGATTTCGCTATTCTCTCCAGGTCCACAGAGGAAGCCATTACAGCAATCAACCTACTAGAGGAGACAGCGAACCTGGTAGGACTCAAGATTTCCGCAGAAAAAACCAAATTTATAACCAGCTCAAAGACCCCGCCGCAATTTATACAGACAGATATCGGGAGAATAGAACGAGTCGCAAAATTCAAATATCTTGGGGAATACATCCTCCCAACAGGTCTTGATAAACCAGGCATCGAAGAAAGACTCAATAAGTTGGAAAGGGCGTACGGAATCACGAGGAACATGTACGCCAGGAAATGTATTTCCAGAAATGCCAAAATCAGACACTATCAGACTGTTATCCTGCCTGAATGTCTATATGCCAGCGAATGTCTAATTCTCAACCGCAACACAGATAGGTTGGAAATCTTGAAAAGGAGAATTCTTAGAAGAATACTGGGCCCAAACCGCACGGAGGATGGGTGGAGATTGAAGAGCAACAGAGAAATATATCAATATACTGAGACAATATTGGCAACAATGAAGAAAAGAAGACTGCTCTTTTTTGGACACCTGCACAGAATGGATCCCAACAGACTCACTAAGAAAGTATTTGATTTCTGCCATAACAGGAAAACAACACAGGCATGGTTTCGAGAAATAGCAAAAGACCTACAACTGAACCATATTACAACACGAGACATCTTAGATAGAAACAAATACAGAAGCCAAATACGAAGCATCAAAGAGTTCCAGGGTGGACACAGACCTCCGAGGACTGGAACAGCATGGTCTCAGGAGAGGAAGAAGAGATTCAGCGAGGGAATGAAGGCAGTTTGGGCTGAACGGAGGAAGAACAGAGCGAAATGAGATTTGAAGTTGTATCGTGATCCCTAGTGGTCCTAACGGAAAAAACAATTATTTTTCAACTTGAAACAGTATGCGCTGACGCACGGTTTATACTACGTGAATTACGGTTTGAAACTGAAATTATTTAGTTTTCTGGGTCTAGGAATTCACTGGTGAAGATGCAATTCGATAACGGTTATTGAGATAACTAATTTTTTGGTTTACCGGTAGGATTTTTCAAGAAAAACAAATATTTGGGAATTTTCAGCAAATCTGTATGGCAATGGCTTTCAAGCGACAACGATATCATTAAAATCGGATTGATAAAATTCCAGAAATGGTTCTCTTAACAAAACATTATACCATTTTATAATATTAGTAGCCTACTATAGATTTTTTTTAGTTTTAAACTGAAGATAGGAAACTGTCACCCGGTTTAACTGTTGAATAGATTTCGCAAATTAGAATTCATTTATAAAACGTTTAACTTGGAGCAATATTAATAATAATAGTAATAATTTATTTATTTCAATGATATTACCATTACATAAAAAAGAAATTACCATAATACAAAATTTCATACAGTAAACTACTATAACAGGAAAAACAATTAAAAACTTACTATTCAGTTCTTGAGGTATTCTGTTCACACACACACACACACACACAGACCAATCGCTAAAAACATGTTCTTTGGGTTTAGGGGTCTGAAAACGTGCAGGTCCGGTGAAAACTCGATTTCTAAAAATCGACATGAAAACAATACTTTCCTTCCTATATATGTATTCATATAGTCAAGAGAAAGTAATAAGCCTTGCAGTATAGTTATAAATAGCTTAGGGTTCATAGATTCACCATGTCTTACACCTCGCCGAGTTGGATTTGGTTGTGCTTTTGCACATCATGGCGTATTTCATATTATAGGCACATTAGTCCTTAATTTTTTTACTTTAAAATTAAATTATAACGTCAAACAAATTAAGAAAGGCCTCTCTAGTGTAGTGATTAGCGTACTGATCTACAACGTGGAGGCCTCGGGTTTGATACTCAGCTAGGTTCTGGAAATTTTCGCAAGTAAAACTCACTGTTTTCGATACATAACCCACCGTAGTCACTAACAACCAAGCAGTTGACATGATTTTAAATTTTAAAAAAACTAAAAAAGTTTTTACATAAATAATTCCAATAAAATTTTACTCCAGTTAGGAACAATATTATTCAGTCGTGCCATCCCATGAATGATTTTTAAAGTAACTTTTTAGTAATAATATTATTTATAAATTTCACTAGTTTTAGGTACAGTTATAAAATAAATCAAAACAAAGGTGAAACACATGTATTAAATTTTATTTACTTAATATTGGGCGTGATCATAATTTCCGAATCTCCACCCATGCAATGTTTGGCTAGCGGTTAACAAGAACAAGGTGGTTTATAATAATGGACTTTCACTGTTGATCTGCATATTTTATAACTGCAGAATAATATTGATGAATTAATTTGCAAACACGTGCAAAAATTAAACAAACGTCCGACTTTCTAAGTATATGAATTTATAACATAACGTAGACTAATATTTATATATCTGTCTGGGCGAAAATTATCAAAATAATTATTTAACTTCAATAAATTTTAATATGTGATACATTAAATAATAAGGTGTGCAAATATGAAAGAAAATTATGCTACTTTCCTTGTACTATTTGTATAAATTATGCATTTTAAAATCTGTTCTGTTCATTAGTCCGTCCTTCGTATTAACATTTAAATCTTTTAAATAAATGTATTTAAAAATGAAATTTATTTGAACGTTTTATAAATTATGGTTTTTAAGGAGTTTAATGGATTATTAATTTGAGATTGAAAATGTTTGTCGTTTTTTTCTTCCTATTCAGGAAAAATAATAATATTATAATAAAATAATCTTTAAATTTACAAAATCATTTGTTTAAATTAGAATCGTGGTTTACGAAGTGAAGAATAAAAATTAATTCGGACAAAACAAATCACATTACCTTTAGCTTGAGACAAACCTGTCCGAGAGTTTTCTTGTATGACTCTCTTATACCTCAAGCTGACAAAATTCGGTACCTCGGTCTACATATAGAAAGACGGCGTAGATGGAATGAACAAGTAACCCATTTGACGTAAAGCATTAGATGATAGGCGAAAACAGCTATACAACCTTTTATCTCGTTGATCAAAATTGCCGATTCCTCTAAAATTGCTGTATATAAGACTTTACTTAAGCCAATATGGATGTACGGTTGCCAGATCTATGGTTCACCAAAACCATCAGTCAGTGCTAAACTTCACCGGTTTCAATCAAAATTGGTTCGTACGCTAGTTAACTCTCCATTTTTTGTGTCAAATCACACACTTCATTCGGACCTAAAAATCCCATTAATTAATGACACCATACACGAAATGTATCAACGCTTTAGATTAAAATTACTTAACAAGTCGAATTAATTAATTAATGAACTAAGTTCTCCACATTTACCAGGCAATCCATTTCGTCGGATCAACAGGATATGAAGCAGAGACTTAGGTTAACTTCAGTCAATACAGTTAAAATTTATTAACGTTTAATAACAACACACAAAATAATTAAACTTTTTGTTAAGGTCATCAGCCAAAAGGCTGGTTTGAACCTGTAGTGGTTTTACTAAGTAAAACGAAGAGTGAGGTGGTTTACAATTGCCTTCCTCACTGAGTGGTAAAGTAAGCTTATCAGCATGTCGGGCACTCTGAAAATCACATATTTCCACTCTGCAAAAATGATACCTTCAATTCATTCACCACAGGGTCTAGCTGTTTAATGAAATTCACTAGTTTCATAGTTTATCATCCGAAAAGCTGGTTTGAACCTCTAGAGGCTTTGAAATTACGTACTGAATAAAAAAAATTCAATAAATAGAGCAAGGCCAATTTTAGAACAGCTTATTTTTTCCACGGTTACACAATAATAATTCTGATCTCAATTGGGATTAATCTACATTAAAAGAAAAATTAAAACTGAAAGAAATCTAATACAAAAACAAAAAAAAGGTTTGTGAAAAAATTAAATTTTCAACTATATTCATTGGTGTAAACCTCACTTTTTCCCTTAAAACTTCCTGGGACTGAGCGGAGGTTACATTACTTCCTCACTGAGCGGAATAGTATGCTTATCAGCATGCCACACCCTCTGAAAAGCATCTATTTTTTACCATCACTTCATTCACCATAGGATCTGGCTGTATAATGAAATTCATTACTTTCAGAGGAGGTAATTCTGATTAGTGTCTTTTACACCTCTACCTCTCTATTCTTAAATGATTCAGTCAGATAATTGGCTGACCATGTGATAAGAAACAGAACTATTTATTTTGGCCCTGCAACGAACAGATTGAGTGCAATTAATTTGAAAATTCTCCTGTCTAATTCAACTTATTGTAAATTACAGTAATTAAACTTATTATGACTAATATAATAATATTAATGATTAAATTGTGATAAGGCTAATTTTAGTAATTAACTGCGGGAGTCCTAATGAGTGATGTCCTCCTTTAACGTGTAACGTCATTTTTACTTTCTCTTGCCTATACGAATATAATATAAGAAGGAAAGTATTGTTTTCCTGTCGATTTTTCGAAATCGAGATTTTACGAAATCTACACGTTTTCAGACTCCTCAACCCAAAAAACATGTTTTTAGCGATTGGTGTGTGTGTGTGTGTGTGTGTGCGTGCGTGTGTGTGTGTGTGTGTGTATGTGTGCGTGTGTGATCAGAATATCTCATGAACAGAACATCGTACGAACTTGAAACTGGAAACTTCAGTTACATACAACTACCGGACCCGACACGAAGATTTTTATAAAAATCGGTCAACCGGAAGTAGTAATTTATTCGTGTCTTTTTTAACATTTTTGCGATTTTCTGAAAAACGGCTCGTACCTATTTTTTAAAAATCGCCTCACTTACTAAAAATTTTATGTTTTACAAGATAGAGTAGGCGCCATGTCTGCTGAAACTCTTGGAGAGGCTGTTTTTACGTAAAAAAGTTGTCTTTTTAAGATTGCGGCTTTAATATGCATTTTAGCGCAAGAATGTATAATAAAAGTTGCAGAGAACTTAAAATCCTACAACTTTTGCTTTAAACATATTTTTGTTTAACGCTTAGTTTAGCGGTAATTAGCGATTTTCTGTTTTTTTCTCACGAAAACGTGTATGCATTTTACGACTAACGTGTATATAATAAAATTTTTAGGAAATTAAAACATCAGCAGCTTTTAATTAAAGCATTCTTTCTACAGAGCCTAGTTTAGAGTGAAAGAGTAAGTTTCCGTATTTTTAAGCCTAACTGAGGTTGATTTTTATTTTGCGTCTTTCACTAATGATTAAAATTGGGTTATGTTTATTAAGGTTATTTTTTTGTTTATTTCTAATGTTTTGTTACTAATATTAGTTTATATGGTTAATTGTTTGCATTGGCAAGAGAAAGTTGTGTGAGTGTTTCACACCAAATTTTTAAATATACATATATACGAGTATAAATTATATGCATATTTGTTGGGTGCTAAACCGCACAGTTATAAATAAAAATAAATAAATTTATATAACAAGATTTGTAAGTAAAAAATATATTTTTTTTATTTCCTGATACAAATAAGTAAGATTTTAATTATCTTATAAAGTTAATGTATTCTGTTTGCAACGCGTAAATTATTAAACAGAAAATGAACTAGTTTAATCTTTCCTAAGGAACGAAACTGCTACCATGAGAAATTGTATAGTATATAACGTTGTAATGATTAAATTCCTAAGCCATTTACTATTAAGATGAATACAGTTTGAGTGAGAAATATTTGGTGGAATTCAATGGTAAATAATTCATAAGACAAATATTTTCACGGCTTGGTAATTTGTAATGAACATAATGAAATATGTTTCAAGTGGAACAGTAGAAGCGATGTATGAACAATATGGGCTTATACAGTAGAACAAACTTTATATCATAATAGAGCCAAGTTTAATTCTATTTTGCTCAATAGTTATGGAACAGAATGTGTTTTATGACTTTGTATTATAACGATTGTCGAGAACTCAGTAAAAGCTAAAATGCGTTCTTAATATTCCTTTACGAACTGAAAATATATTTTAAAACAAGAATTAATCGTTATTTGAACAACTAAATAAATTTTCTTTAAAGAAAAAAATTAATTTAAAACACTTACACGACTTTCTCTCACCAATTTACTAAATAATGAAAAATATGTTGTTGTTTAGATCAACAGGCTGGTTTGAACCTCTAGAGGTTTTACTAAGTAAAACGAGGAGTGAGGTGGTTTACCATTGCCTTCCTCACTGAGTGGAAAAGTACGCTTATCAGCATGCCGGGCCCTCTGAAAACCACATATTTTCCACTCTGTAAATGACACCTTCACTTCATTCATCACAGGGTCCAACTGTATAATGAAATTCATTACTTTCAGAGGAGATAACTCTGATTAGTGTCTTTTACACCTCTACCTCTTCTGTTCTTAAATGATTCAGTCATTTAATTGGCTGACCATGTGGTAAGAAACACAACTATTTATTTTAGCCCTGCAATGAACAGATTGAGTGTTAATATTTTGACACTCCACCTGTCTGTTATGGGCAGAATGAAAAATATAATCTATGTTTAATCATTAGTAAAGAACATAAACCGCTTAAAATCAACTGACCAACTTCTTAAAACTGAACGCAGAATTATCAGAACCTGCCTTAACAAGAATTACCAAAAAGATCTGGTGTGAAACACTCACACAACTTTTTCTTGCCAATGAAAATTATGAACAATATAGCCTAACATTAGTAATAAAACGTTAGATTTAAACAAAAAACTAATCACAATAAACATAACCTAATTTTCATTATGCATGAAAGATGCAAAATGAAAATAAACCTCAGTTCGGTTTAAAAATACGGGAAATCTCTCTTTCACGCTAAACTAGGATCTGCAGAGAAAAATGGCCTAACTAAAAAATGCTCTAAAATGTGTAGATCTTTTAATTTCCTATAAATTTGATTTTATACTCTTTTGTCGTAAAATGTAGCTATGCTAAGGCTGAAATCTTAAAAAACGATTTTTTCACACCCTTTCATGAGAAATAAACAGAAAATTGCAAATTACCGCTTAACTAAGTGTTATACAATAACTGTTTGAAATAAAAGTTATAGAATTTTAAATTGTTTACAACTTTTATTGTGTAAATTTTTGCGCTAAAATCCATATTAAAGCCGCAATCTTAAACAAACAATTTTTTACGTGAAAACAGCCTCTCCAAGAATTTCAGCAGACATGGCGCCTACCCTATCTTGTAGAGCATTAAAAATACAGTGAATGAGGCAATTTTTCAAAAAAACGTAGGAGCCGTTTTTGAGAAAATCGCAAATAAGTTAAAAATGACACGAATAAACTACTACTTCTGGTTGACCGATTTTGATGAAAATGTTTTTTGTCGGGTCCTCTAGTGGTATCTAACTTAAGTTTCAAGTTTCAAGTTCGTACGATGTTCCGTTCTTGAGATATTCTGTTCACAACACAAACACACACACACCAGAGTGTTTCACACCAATTTTTTTTTATCTTTTAACGGTAATTAAAATTAATTGACCAAACAAGTTGAAGGATATGTAAATTAAGCAACTAATAATTCATAAATTGAATCCGTAGTAACATTCGCAAGAAACTCATTCTAGTTTGCCATTCATTTCATTAATACTTTTCTCAGTTTATGCGAAAGCATTTCAAGTACATGCTAACATGACAATTCATTTTTATGTGCAGAATACTTAATATATTGCCGCTATACTTATTACAACATTTTTATTCCCTAGTTATTTTGCATAATGACAAGTGTAAAATACATAATCCATTATAATATAATATTATTGTCTATTATTTACAGTGTAAATAAACCGGTTGAATCAATACTATTACTAGGGTTACACCTGTGTATATATATTATGAAATCAAAAGTAAAAATCAAATCTCTACTCTTTAGAAGTACAATTTAAGAAATAAATTTGTTCATAACTAATGAATAATTACTACAAGAATTTCTATTTTGTAATATAATTTTATTTTGGACATTTATTTTGTTACATCACTTCACTGTATGGAATTAATATAAATAAATACTTTATTAAAACTGTTAGTTTGTAACTTACTAGATATAATATAAAAATGAAATACTTAAGTTGGTATACCTGTATGGTTTTTTCTTTACTTCATTTATAAAAAAAAAATCTGGTGTGAAACACTCACACAACTTTCTCTTGCCAATGCAAATAATTAACAATAAACCTAATTAGTAATAAAACATTAGATATAAACAAAAAATGAACGTCAATAAACATAACCTAATTTTAATCATGAGTGAAAGACGCAAAATGAAAATCGACCTCAGTTTGGCAAAAAAATACGGAAAATCACTATTTCACGCTAAATAAACTTTGTAGCGAAAAATGCTCTAAATAATAGTTGTATATCTTTTAATTTCCTATAAATTTGGTTTTATACACTTTTGTCGTAAATTGCATATTATTGCTGAAATCTTAAAACCCGATTTTTTTCACACGTTTTCGTGAGAAATAAACAGAAAATTGCAAATTACCGCTTAACTAAGCGTTATACAAAAAATGTTTGAAATAAAAGTTGTAGGATTTTAAATTGTCTACAACTTTTATTATGTGTATAATTTTGCGCTAAAATGCATTTTAAAACCGCAATTTTAAACAAACAATTTTTTACGTGAAAACAGCCTCTCCAAGAATTTAGGAGCAATTTTAGAATGTAGGAGCCGTTTTTGAGAAAATCGCAAAAAAGTAATAATGACACGAATAAACTAATACTTTCGGTTGACCGATTTTGATGAAATGTTCGCGTCGGGTCCGGTAGTAGTATCTAACTTAAGTTTCAAGTTTCAAATTTGTACGATGTTCCGTTCTTGAGATATTCTGTTCACACACACACACACGCGCGCACGCGCACTCACACAAACCAATTGCTAAAAACATGTTTTTTTTTGGGTTCAAAGGGTCTGAAAACGTGTAGATCCGGTGAAAACTCGATTTTGAAAAATCGACATGAAAACAATACTTTATTATATATTCATGTAGGCAAGAGAAAGTAAAAACATTAAAATATTAATAATATTTTCTGTAATTACTTACTTTAAACCACTCAAATTCCGGATAAAGGGGTAATAACTTTTGTTACCTTATTAAGGAAATTTACAACGGTTTATAAAACGAGTAAGTATAATTTATATGAGATGATGGAATGAAATGAGGTGAAACGTGCTTTAAGACTCTGAAGAAGAGGCGTTTCTACTGAAGTTATGCAATGAAGTGGCTTTTGTTTATTATAATGGGAAGCACATTACTTTTACATAATAATGTCCTTACACGCATAATATAATCTTGAAACCATACACTAACAAAGAAATTATAACTTATGTTACTAAATTTTTCTCTTTTTAAACTTTAATGTATGTACATTGCGATCTGTTAATTTTAATAACAGTAAGCGATCCCATGACCCAATGAGATAAGAATGATATGTATGACGACTTAGACTCAGGCCGACCATTCTTGAGAGAGTACAGTTAACTCTTTATAGGGCAGTACTACGGAGAAAAATGTAGGTACAACCATGTAAAATGTTCAATTTTGTTTTATAGGGATTTCAATAATGTATTTCTAGTGCCAGAACGAAGAAAGATGGTGAACCGAAGAAAGATATTTCTTTGTTTTGGATGTTAAGCCCTGGTAAGTATACTTACCAAGGAATGTTTATTGAAATGGGAAGCACATAATGTTCAGGGGTAAAAATGCTTATTAAAACAACTTATAGTACTATATAATTGAAAAACGTGTAGAATAACTTATCTTAACTTTAAAATAGCATAAATGCTCGCTTTCTCGTTAAAAACTCGAATTTTCTAAGCTTCTTCTTCTTCTTCTTCTTTATCTGCCCCTTCTGCCTCTCAGCGTAGGGTGTGCCATTGCCTCGATCCATCCTCTCCAGATACCTCGGTCCATCATCATATTCCTCATCTGCTGCCAGTCCCTTCCTCGAGCCTCCCCCAACCGCTCCATGTACTCTTGATAGCTCTGTCGTGGTCTGCCCCTCGGTCGGCGTCCTTCTGGTTTTGCTTCCAGGAATTGTTTTATTTTCTTCGATTCATCCGCTCTACTAGCATGTCCCAGCCACTTCAATTGTTTTTCTTCTATCAGTGTATTCACAGGTCGTACTCCCAGGTCCCCTCTTATTGTTTCATTCCTAATTCGGTCTCTCTTATTCCTGCCCACTATTCTTCTGAGGTACCGCATTTCTGCCGCAGTGGCTCTACTCCTATGCTTGTCCAAAGTAACCCAGCTTTCTGCTCCATACATCAGTGTGGGCAAGAACACTGCTTTATATATTTGCAGCTTTGCAGCTCTGCTCACCTCCCTCTTGCCCACAATTGTATTACTTATGGCATAGTACACTTGATTTCCCTTTTTTACCCGATTAAGGACTTCCTGGTCAATTCGCCCATTCCTGTCTATTATCACTCCAAGATATTCATACTGTCTAACTTGGTCCATTCTCCTTTCACCACACTGAATCTCCATCTCCTTCTCCTCAGCCCTCCCCAACATGCATGACCTTGCTCTTGTCCACATTCAGTTGCATACCCTTTCTTTCCAGTTCCTCTTTCCACTCTACTACAGCACTCTGAAGTTTTTCTTTTGTATCTTGTATCAGAACAATGTCATCTGCATAGAGTAGGGCCTGAGTCATGACTGGTCGAAGTCTCCAGTATCCCACTGTAGCTCTTCGGGTTCGTCTTTTACAAATTTTATGCACCTCATCCATGTAATTTATAAACAGCAGTGGGCTCAAGCTCTCACCTTGCTTAATACCCTTCTTCAAGTTGAAGGGATCTGAGTATTCTCCATTGAGCCTAACGATTCCTTTTGGTTCATGATGCACACATTTGATGGCTCGTATCAATTTATTTGGGACATGTTTTGCTTGCAGAGCTCTCCAAATTTCTTTCCTGGGCACTGAGTCGAATGCTGCCTTCAGATCCAGGAATGCCAGGAATAGATCACGCTCTCTGTCCAAACATTTCTCTATGATCATTCTTAGGCTGAACACGTGATCATGGGTCTGCCTATTAGGTCTAAAAGCACCTTGTTCCTCCTCTATTTAATGTTCTAGAACCCCTCTTAGCCTTCGTTCTAAAACCCGAGTATATATTTTATAGACTGTACCGCTCAAGCAAATAGGTCTATAGTTTCCACACTCATACTGGCTGCCCTTCTTATGTATGGGTATGATGATGTTTGACTCCCATTCTGATGGTATTCTCTCACTTTGCCAAACAAGATTGAAAAGCTTTGTAAGAGCCTGAGTCAATGCTTCTCCCCCATATATAATGAGCTCTGGTACAATCTCATCAATCCCAGCAGCCTTGCCTTTTCTCATGCTTCCTACTGCAGCACTCGCTTCTTGAATTGTTATGATCCCACACAATTCCTCTCTCTGCTGCTCATCACCTTCCACCTCAGCCAGTAGTTCCACTTCTTCTTCCTCTTCCTCTCCATCAAACTTGTCTGCATAGTGCTGTCGCCAGGCTTCCAGAACCACTTAAACCAAACACCACAGAACCAAAAAAAGCAACCGTGTTGTTTTTTTGTTACTTTTGTACAGTGCTTAGAAAATTCGAATTGTTACTCGAATTTTCTAAGCACTGTACAAAAGTATCAAAAAAACAACACGGTTGCGTACGCTGGTATGAATCCTTATCACATTAATGAAGATAATGGTCGCGGCGCACTAATTTCAATATGGATAACCTACTTACCAGAGAACATCTATAAAACCATAAAATGCCAATAGGGTTCTATTGAATAGCTAATTCTTTTAAAAAAATCGACCTTATTGCCAGTGGTAAATTAACTTACCAAAGACCTATAAAGGGTTAATTGATGCCTAACCATCAAAGTACACCTGTAACCACTGTCTAAAATTTAAATCCGTATAAAAGTAATCCCGGCACCTTCGTTTCCGAAAATCAGCTGTTACAGAACTGACTTACGGCGACGAATTTTCTACTAGATCAAATGGATGGGTTATCTATATAAATAAAATTGTGATTTTGTCTGTACAATTTCTCAAAATGCCCCAAATTTTTTTTCTACGCCAAATCTACTACGTAATCACTGAAAATAAGTTCAGATGAATTTTAGTCTCTCTTTATGTTACGGCATAACGCAAGAACCGCTGAACCAAATTCGACGAATTTCGTATTTAGGTTCTGGACATTATCGAAATGAAAATAGGCTATACATTTTTTTAATATCACAAAGGGATGGGGGATTTCAGTCGGAGGGGTAAACAAAAAATTGCGAATATCTCCGTTAAAAGTCAATCAATCAAAGAATGTTATACAATCGAAATTACGAAACGTTTAAAGACAAATAAGTGTTATTATGTAAAGTTTTTCATTTTTATGTATAATAACGGAGATATTACCAATTTTATAAAAATAAACATAGCAATATTTTAGGAAACAAAATAAACAGAACAATAAACATAGGTCTACGCGCCGCTGGTATTCATTCCGAAGCTCTGTACCCTACCCCTTCCACCACTACCTAACCTTACACGACACACCCGTTCTCGGTCACACTGTCAAAAACGAAAGACAGTCACCTTAGTAGTTAACCATCGCGAAGTGTTCCAATAGATCATCTGAAAAGATGAATTTGGAGAAAATTTTGATTAATTTAGTGCGTACGAACCCAATTTAATGGAATAAACGAAGTGAAAGTTATAAAAACCGAGTAAAATTTGATCTTGTGTGGGACAGCGTGGCTGAGAAGTTGGATAAAGCAAGTAACTACAATCTTTTTCTTTACCAGTTGTTTTTTTCAAACAATACCAAGTGACGTGCAACATTATGATTAATAAAAAATAATGATGACATAAATATGTGCGATGTATCGTCATTTCATGTACCTACCCAAAGTCAAAATTTAAACTTGGACGAGCATAACGTTTTACTATACATAGGAATGTTTTATGTATAGACAGATAGGTTCATTCCGAGTTCAGATCGGCTCTGACAGACTTTATTACTTTGCTTTCTTTTATTTATCGTCAACTCTTCTGCAAGAAGTGATGAACGATAAAAATTAAGAAAAAAAGCCGCATCTTCGTTTCTAGACATCATTTGAGCTTAGAAAACGGTTGCGCGAAGGTGTTCTGATCGGACCGACTACGTTTGGTCGCGCGAATAGGCGTTTTGTTTAGGATAGCCATTTTCATTGCGGAATTGAACATGCGCTGTCGTTCGATCGCGTTGACGCCCGCTCGCGCAATTATTTTCCATTTAGGACATAGCCGTACATGGGTATCTTCGACTTAAATATAGCTACCTTTTTTGTTCCTAAGTTCTGTATGTTACAATCTATTAAATTCAGAACTATAAGCGAACCCAATGAGATGAGGATAATGTGTATGACAAGTAAATGAGGTGTAGACTTGTACAGACTCAGGCCAACTAATCCTCAGTTGCAAGATAATAATTAATTTTTTTTTTTGCTTTCAGATGACGGATGTACCTACAATAACGAGAACAATCCTGTGATAGTAATTATAAAGGCATAGAGTTTAATAATAATAGTGAATAAGTTTTAAATTATTTTAAAAAATGATTCCTCAATTAAGAACATTTAGGTTATTTTTAATTAAACTGATTTGTTTATTATCAATAAATATTAATGTAAATGCTGAGTTCCGTTTGACGATATTGCATACAAATGACATGCATGCACGTTTTGAACAAACTAATGAATTGAGCGGGAAATGTTCAGTCGGTGACGCTAAACAGAAAATATGTTACGGTGGATTTGCTAGGTTGAAAGAAGCTGTGAATAAGTGTAAAATTGATGCAAAAAGTCGTGATCGAAACGTATTGTTTTTAAATGCAGGTGATACGTACCAAGGTACTCCGTATTATAAGCTGTTCAAATGGAAGATGGTCGCACGAATGTTTGAGTTATTAGAAATTGACGCAGCGGTAAGTAATCTATATATATATTTTTGATTGATAGTTCATAACAATAATAAAAATCTAGTGTGAAAGAATCGCACAACTTTTTCTTGCAATGCAAATAATAAACAATATAACCTAACATTAGTTATAAAACATTAGAAATAGGTCTAAATAAAAAACTAACCTCATACAACGTAACCTTATTTTAATCATAAGCGACAGACGCAAAATGAAAATCAACCTCAGTTTGGCATAAAAAAATCACTCTTTCATGCTAAACTAGGCTTTGTAGAGAAAAATGCTTTTAATAAAAGTTGTAGATATTTTAATTTCCTATATATTTGATTTTATACAATTTTGTCGTAAAATGCATACTAAGGCTGAAATATTAAAAAAATCGATTTTGTTATACAATTTCGTGAGAAAAAAAACAGAAAATTGCTAATTACCGTCAAACTAAGCGTTATACAAAAAAAATTTTAGAATAAAAGTTGTAGGGTTTTAAATGGTCTACAACTTTTATAAATTTTTACGCTAAAATCCATAGGTATTAAAGCCGTAATCTTAAAATTCAATTTTTTACGTGAAAACAGCCTCCCCAAGAATTTTAGCAGACATGGCACCTACCCTATCTTGTAGAGCATACAAAATTTAGTTAATGAGGTGACGTTTAAAAAAATCGTAACAGCCGTTTTTGAGAAAATCACAAAAAAGTAAAAAACTACACGAATAAACTACTACTTCCGGTTGACCGCTTTTGATAAAAATGTTCGTGTCGGATCCTCTAGTAGTATCTAACTTAAGTTTCAAGTTTCAAGTTCGTACGATGTTCCGTTCTTGAGATATTCTGCTCACACACACAGACCAATCGCTAAAAACATGTTTTCTTTTTTTTTGGTTCGGGTGTATGTAAACGTGTAGATCCGGTGAAAACTCGATTTCGAAAAATCGTCAGGAAATCAATACTTTCCTTCCTATACATTCGAATATAGGCAGGAGAAAGTAAAAATTATTATATAACTAAAACTTTTGGAATGAAAAATAACAATATAGAAAGAAATCATTTGTCTTAATAACAAAGTTTATTGATATTTTTATTATAAACAGCCTACGTGTCAATTAGATGGTAAAGATATTTTTCAATTTAAAATATTTTTTTATAATATGAGAACAAAGTCAACTTAATATTTAAGTCATTACGGTCTTGATATATGGGAGCCTACACAGTCTATAAAACTGGATTAACTTAGCCTACTGTTTTCTATTGATAACCTATAAATACTTAGTATAGTTAAACTAGATTTCAAACTACTTTAGAACGTCAGATTTGATTGTATAAATTACCATATAAATGATATTCACATCATTCATTTAAGTGAATTAGTCCAATTATTTCTCGATATACGGTTGTTCAACAACTCAAATATCAATTAATGTATGTGGTAGGTAGAAAGGCAGGTAGTATTTCATACATTATGTATCGCTAATGAGAAGGATATTTGAGTTGCAGTAATTGTAATGTAGGTCAGTAATCGATAGTTGGAAATTTTCAAGATCTCTAGTACTATATTTCCAATAAATTAAAGAGAAACGTTCAATTCAAACAACGTCATTTCTGATGTCCTATATCATTTTAAATTATTTTTCGTAAAAAAATGACTACATTATAGGTTATTTAAATTCCTTTCTAAAAAGCATTTTTTTTGTCATTAGTATCTCGACTGGTTTGATGCAGTTCTCCAAGCTGTTCTATTTTGCGCAAGTCGTTTCATATCTACATACCTGTGACACCCTATATCTTTTGTAATTTGCTTTATATATTCTAATCTTTGGCTCCCCCTACAATTTACTCCCTCAATATTACCCTCCATTATTGATAGTCCAATACCTGGATGTCTTAAGATATGCCCCACTAGCCTATCCCTTCTTCTGGTAAGATGCTTCCATATACTTCTTTTTTCATCCACTCGCCTACGAACTTCTAAATTACTTATTTTGTCCACCCTCCTAATCTTTAACATTTTCCTGTAACACCTCATTTCAAAAGCTTCTATCCTCTTCTTTTCTACAGCCCCTATCACCCACGTTTCACTCCCGTATAATGCTACACTCCAAACATAATGTTTTAATAAATTTTTCCTAATCTGTAAGTCAATGTTTGTAGTCAGTAAGCTCTTTTTCATTTCAAAGGCTTATCTAGCTTGAACAATTCTACTTTTGATATCACTTGTGCTTCTACCATCCTTTGTTATTTTACTTCCTAGATAGCAGAATTCCCTAAATTCCTGTACGTTTTCATTGCCTACTTTTAAATTTCCCATCTCTTCTAAACCACTCTTGCTGCTGCACAACACTTTCATTTTGTTTTTATTTATTTTCATGAAGTAATCCTTTCTCAAAATCTCATCCATTCCATTTAAGACATCCTCTAGTTCTTTCTTTGTCTCGGACTAAAAAGCATAGAATTCCAAATAATACTATATTTAAAAAAAAACCTGGTATGAAACACTCACACCTTTTCTCTTTCCAATGTAGACAATGAACAACATAATATAAAAAAGACATAACCTAATTTTAATCATGTTAAAGAAATATTTGAAATAAAAGTTGTAGGTTTTTAAATTTTCTACAACTTTGATTTTGAAACATTTTTGCGCTAAACCCCATATTAAGGCCGTAATCTTAAAGAAACCATTTTTTCTACAAGAACCCAGCCTTCCCAAGCATTTTAGCAGTCATGGCGCCTACCCTTTCATATAGACCATAAAAATGTAGTAAATAAGGCAATTTCTTAAAAACTCGTAAATGCCATTTTTGAAAAATCGTAAAAACGTTAAAAATTACACGAATAAACTATTACTTCCGGTGGACTGATTTCGATAAAAATGTTCGTGTCGGGTCTTCTAGTAATACTTATCTTAAGTTTCAAGTTTCATCTTCGTACAATTTTCCGATCTTCAGATGTTTTGGTCACACTCACACAGACCAATCGCTAAAAATCATGATTTTTTGGGTCAAGGGGTCTAAAAACGTTTACATCCGGTGATAACTCGACTTCGAAAAATCGACATGAAAACAATACTTTCCTTCCTAACAAATTAAATAGTAATACTAATAATAGTAATACTTAATTTTATTTTTTAATAGTAATACTTTCCTTACTCTCCTTTGGGCTATACATTCATATAGACAAGAGAAAGTAAAAAAATTATTTGAAACTTAAATTCGACTATGGCCCAGCGGCTTATGGATAAAGCGTACTACAGTATACAAAATGGTCTTAATTATTTTTCATAAAAACAGTTACCAATGACAATTAGTACAATGATTATAAAAAAGTGTAACGGAAAGACTTATGAATTTATTTTGTGGGCTCCTATTACCGATCAATAGATTAGGCATATTATTACTACTTGTTTAATTAAGCTAATAGATTCAATTAATAATAAACTATAACCCAAACTATTAACATCAAATAATTAATAATTGTTATAACATTTGACTTCAATTAATATAATGTAAATATTGTGTCTATGCCTGCAGAAAAAAGACTTTCATAATTGACAACATAATCAATTAAAAATATAATCCATCTTAATTAAATTACAATCAATTGAAATTAATTGAACACTCCAAAAATATACAAATTGTATATATTCATAATTAATTTCCATAGTTGAGACGTTAAAAATCTAATGATGTTTTTATTATTTATTAAATATGTAAAGAAAATTAAAACGTGTAAAATATGTAAAGACCTTGGTTTAAAAACTCTTAATTATTGATGTATGAATTTGCTTAATTAAACTAATAATGTACTTTATTAATTAAATTTCTAATTTTCTAATATAAAATTGCGTGCCCTGCTTACGTCGATCAAGTTAGGCTTTTCATTTTACAAAAGAAGAAACCCGAAAAAGTTAGAACAAAAAAAATTTATTTTTTGTACTTTGGTTTGATGTATTTATTTAAATTAGGTACAATTAGCAACTGTTAATTTGTAAAATTGATTCTAACATGTCTTTTGTAGTAAAGAAAACTTCTACTAAATTTAAGCGTTAACTGAGAAAATTTTTTTTATTACTTTCTCTTGATAAAGGGTAGTATTTTTTCCATGTAGATTTTTCGAAATCGAGTTTTCACCAAAAATACATGTTTTCAACGATTGGTCTGTGCATGTGTTTGTGTACCACACACGCGCGTGCGCGTGCGTGGTACACACGACACGACAATTTGTATCAACATCTGTAAACAAGATGTAGTAGTTTATTCGTGCGATTTTTCACTTATTTGCAATTTTCTCAAAAATGGCAACTATGATTCTGTTCGAAATTGTCTCATTTACTAAATTTTTCAACCTCTGCAAGATAGGGTCTACCCTAGACATAGGGGAAATAGGGACAGACATAGGGTCTACCTATGTCTGTTTGAATTCATGTGGGCTGTACTTCTGTAGTAAAAAATTAGGCTAAAATGATTTGTGTTTACGAAGAACGTTAATTAAAAAGATATTGATTTTTCTGTCTTATTTTTCGTATGTGTTGATTAAATTAAACATAAATTTTTTAAACTTTGTGTTCGTTTATTATTGGCCTATTTTACATCATTCTCTTCAGAATTAAAATCTCTACAAGTTTTGCTAAATAAATTTATACATGTATTAGCCATTTAACACAGTTATTGTTCTTGAAACCTAAGAAACGTATTTTTATGCACAGATTTGTCCGTTTTTCATTGAATATTACAAAAACTACAGGAGATATGGTTCTGAAACTTATTTCATTCTATTTTTCGGAAAAATTTTGTTATTAATTATTATTTATTATTAATTATTAGGTAATTAATAATTATTATTATTTACTAATTATTATTGTTATTAATTTTGTTATTTTTCGGATTCAAATGCATAAGAAACCATCAAATCTACTCATAAAATTGGGTTCCTAGACCTCTAGAATAACTTTATTAAGACGAATGTTCTAAACCCATGGCGAAATCTTTCGCTAGCCGTAATTTTATAACGAAGCGTTTCCGGACCCATGTTTATATAAACTTTTTTCATTATTATGATGAGAGGAAACCACCTTAGAAGTTTGTCGGGTTACTCGTGAGACATTCTGAATAACATGATCTAGCGGATCCATAAATTTGAGAATATTACGTTTAGATCGGTTTAAAATAGTAATTATACAGATTTATTTTTAATAAAGATAAAAAATAATGAGAGAGTGTGTGTACCTATGGTCTGGAAGTTTGGGTACTGACTAAGAGGCAGAAGGGTCGCCTAAAAGCGGTGGACTTGGATTTATGGAGGCAGAGCTGTGATGTGTCACGCATCGATCGAATTCCGAATTCTAAAATTAGGAGAAGAATTGGCGTTTGTGGGAATATTATGGATACCATATCCCAGCAGCAATTAAAATGGTTTGACCATTTATAAAGGACGGCCGCCAAAGAGGGTATGGGAGTAGACGCCAGGCGGTAGAAGAAGTAGGGATAGGCCAGAGGTGACATGGTTGGATGGTGTAGAGGAGGCAATGTCTTTGTGGCTGCTTTTCGACAGTGGCTGGCAAGAAAAAGAGAGGTGGTGCTTAGGAAGCGAGATATGGCTGGGGCTGCAAATTCTCGCATGAATATATACCGGGTGTCCTACGAAGAGGTTGCTATTTTTTAATTAATATTCCGGACGTATCGCACAATCTACAGACTGGAAACTTTACAGTTAAAATAAATAGATATGTAAAAAACGTATCCCGAGTTTCATTTGATTATGATTAATCGAAACAAATGGCGGAAAGTAATTTTATTTGCATAACCATTTCAAATTGGCGATTTGTTACAATGTTACTTAAGTAATAAAATGAAAGAAATGAAAAAAATATTAAAGTGATAAATTAATGAACATAGTTTGTTTCATTAACCTTTATTCGAACTGACGTCCATCAATAGCTATGCTGATCGTTTTGGAATGGCAAAAACAGCTGTTTTCTTTCTATCTGAATCCTATTGTAAATAAAAGTGGTTTTATCTACAAGATTATTGTTCATTTTTGATATTATTTTCTTATTCCGCCATTTTGTTTTAATTAATCATGTTGTTGTTTAGGTCATGAGCCGAAAGTCTGGTTTGAATCTGTAGAAGGATGTATGAGTGGAAAAGTATGCTTATCAAAATGCCGGGCCCTCTGAAAAGCACTTATTTTCCACTCTGCCAATGGCTCTTTCACTTCATTCACCACAGAGTCTGGCTGTATAATGAAATTCATTACTTTCAGAGGAGATAACTCTGATTAGTGTCTTTTACACCTCTTCCTCTTCTGTTCTTAAATGATTCAGTCATTTAATTGGCTGACAATGTGATAAGAAACAGAACTATTTATTTTAGCCCTGCAACTAACACATTGAGTGCAAGTAATTGAACACTCCACTTATGTAACACTCTGTCTGTTATGGGCAGAGATTAATCATAAGCAAATAAAACTCGAGGGTACTTTTTTACATATCAGTTTATTATAACTGTAAAGTTTTCAGTCTATAGAGTGTGCAATACGTCTGGCATATTAATTCAAAAATAGTAACCTCTTCGTGGGGCACCTGGTATATAAAATAAGGTCTGCCAATTAGGCTGTGTGAGATTTTTGTTTTATAAGTGATTACTTGTCATACCAGTGAAATATGAGCTTTTTTGTACTCTTTTGGCAAGAATTATTTCTAAGTAACCAACTGTGTTAGTTTATGGGATGGATATATTGCTTATGTAAACTAGGTAACGTGTTTGGAGCCGTAGAGTGAAGTTACCGTGATAAGATTTCGTAGAATTGACTTTGATTTTCCGCTTGTGTAACTACTTAGAGAATTATGTTAAATGAAACTGCAAGTTACTTGAGGCATCTAAAATTTACACAAGTTTAGAAATAATTGCTGTATCATCTGGATAACCGTACAGGTTGGTCCAGTGGTAAAATCGTCGCCACGAATCAGCTGTTCAAAAGCTAATTTTTGAAGACGAACGTTCATGGTTCAAATCCTAGTAAATATACCTTTATACGGATTTGAATACTAGACGGTGGTTACCGGTATTCTTTAATGGTTGGGGTTCAATTAACCATACTCTCTCAAAACAGGTCGGTCTGAGACTGTACGAGACTACACCTCTTTTGCACGTCATACATTATTAGCCTTATCTCACTGGGTCATTAAGTTGATTATTGTTTTTAAATTGAATGGTACAAACGTTATAGATTTTTTTGAAATGTGCATATGCAGCAGACATTGTTTGGTCGATAGTAGACAAATCCCCAGTGAAAATATAATAGGGGTTATTACAGATCATTGAGGAACTCCACTTTAATCGGTTAAATTTGAAAGAAAGTATGTTTTACATTTATAACAAAGAATCTAGATGTAAGAAACGATTTTGAAAAAAATAAAGTTTTCAAAGTTTATTTAAAGTCGCATCAACAGCTCTGTTATTAGCGACTACGGTGGGTTTTAACCCGTTATAGGTCGTTGGTAAGTATACTTACCACTGGCAATAAGGTCGATTTCTTTTAAGAATAAGCTATGCAGTTGAACCCTATTGGCATTTTATGGTTTTGTAGATGTTTTCTAGTAAGTAGGCTAACCATATTTTGAAATTAGTGCGCAGCGACCATTTGCTTCATGAGTTACACGAGTGTGGTAAGGATTCATACCAGCGTACGCAACCTTGTTGTTTTGTTGTAACTTGTGTACAGTGCTTAGAAAATTCAAGTTTTTATGGGAAAGCAAGCAATCGTGCTAATATAAAATTAGATAAGTTATCCTACACATTTTTCTGTTATATAAGACTACAAGTTGTTTTAATAAGCATTCTTACCAATAAACATTATGTGATTCCCATTTCAATAAGCGTTCCTTGGTAAGTATACTTACCAGGGCTTAACATAAAAAATATCTTATGCGGTCTTGGGTTCGAATCCCATTCAGGCACGGCGTATTTTCATACGTTACAAAAAAACATTTCATCCTTCACCGTCTGCATTAGCAGTAATTGCAGAACAGTCGGACGTTAAACAAAAAAAATTAATATAAAAAAAGAAATATCTTACTGTTAGAAAAACATTATTCAAGCCCCTATAAAAAAAAAATTAACATTTTACAACATGTATATTTTTTCCCGTAGTACTGCCCTATAAAAAATTAACTTAAGAAAATATTCGGATCCTAGCCTGGAATTAAATCTGGGACCTCTGCGTTGTAGCCTAACGCGGTACCACTGCTCTACTTAGACGCCGTGCTGCAATTTTTGTTTTTTAAATTTTGTCATCTGAATATTTTTCCAAAATTGAAGCCTTGAATTCAAAATTACGTAAAAAATAGAAAACAAAGGGTACGACTTTTTTTACACATTATACCAGTTGTTTACAACATCAGCCGAAAGACTTGTTTGAATCTCTAGTGGCTTTGCTAAGTACAGTACGGCCGCTTGATGGAGAACGCTGGTATCATAGCATACAGAGTCATACGTAGCAAGCGATGACTCGAGAGCGGGGAACAACACGCTGTTAAAAAAGTTTAACTTATAAATACCGTAACTATCGTTCTGATATTCTATACGTATAATGTACTACATCCTAAAATTTCAATGTCCTGTAATCTATTTGTTTATGGTTGTGCGGTTTTGTAATAGACCTAGGCCTAATGTACTAATAATAAAAACAATGATATAATTACAAATGAAATATGAACACATACTAACTATACTATACTATACTAACAAACACTGCACTATACTCACATACTTAACAAACTATCACAATTCAACACAATAACTTGGAAATCGTAAGATTTAATAAAATAATGGGTTTTTTATTACACACTTATTAAATACCTTTACGTATGAACATGAAACGCAGCACTGAAGTAGACAACAAAACAATTTACATTTTGTAGGCCCAATACTTGCCACAGTTCAGTAAATCTGACAGTGAAATGTAAACAGTAAATGAGTAATGCCTATTAGTAATGTATTATGACTAATCACTGCATCACTGTTTTGTCTACAATTATGCGTTTAATAAATTAGTACATCTAAATAATTAGCGAAGGACAATACAACTAAATGTATACAGACGTTGTGAATGGGTGTATAGTACAAATAGGCCTACAGTGAATGTAAGCGTGGTATTTATTACGAAGGATCCAATTAGGCTTTTTCTTTAAATTGTTTTGAACGTAAATAACTATAAATCACAGCTAATGTACTGTATGTACAAACTTTTTTTTACAGCCTGTATGACAGTTGTATGAGTGACAAGAGCGGAGGGGTATACGGGCTGTAAGCTGCCACTGCGCATGCTCAAACCAGCGTTCTTAGCAATTCGGCAGTACTGTACAACGAGGAGTCAGGTTGTTTGCCATACCTTCCTCACTGAATGTTAAAGTATGCATGCCAGACCCTCTAAGAAACATTTGCTTTCCACCCTGTAAATGACACCTTCACTTTATTCACCACAAGGTGTAGCTCTATAATGAAATTTATTACGCTCAGTGATGATAACTCTGACTATTGTCTTTTACACCTATACCTCTTTTGTTCTTAAATACTTCATATAATTGGTTGACCATGTTATAAAAAACATATCTATTTTTGTAGCCCTGGAACTAGCAGATCGAGTGCAAATGATTTAACCCTTAATAAGTCAGTACCCTACTACGGGGAAAAATATACTTGTAAAATGTTAAATTTTGTTTTATAGGGACTTGAATAATGGTCCCATTGCTAGTGCCAGAACAGTAAGATATTTTGTTTTTTTTATGTTAAGGCTTGGTAAGTATACTTACCAAGGAGCGTTTATTAAATGTGAATCACATAATGTTTAGTGGTAAGAATGCTTATTAAAACAACTTGTAGTCCTATACAACAGAAAAATTTGTAGAACAACTTATCTCAACTTTATATTAGCATGAATGCTTGTTTTACCGTAAAAAACTCGAATTTTCTAAGCACTGTACAAAAGTAACAACAAAACAAAACAAAACGGTTGCGTACGCTGGTATGAATTTGTGTAACTCATGAAGCAAATGGTCACTGCGCATTAATTTCAAAATGTAGATAGTCTACTTACCAGAGAACATCTTCTATAAAACCATAAAATGCTAATAGGGTTCAACTGCATAGCTTATTCTTAAAAAATCGTCCTTATAAGTGGTAAGTATAGGCTACTTACCAAAGACCTATAAAGGGTTAACAGTCCACCTTCCTGTTGCGGGGATATTTTTGTGTAAAACAAAATATTTATGAATGCGGAATGAATCAGTCACTAAGCTTTGCGTATACAAATAAGATAATTTTTTTAAATATTTTGGTTTCGTTATAAATTTTTGTTATGATAATTCATTTAAATTTACATAAACATAATAGCCTTAGTATTTTTATAGGTGGAACAAAAAAGTAATTTGTATGGGATAAATAATATACATTTCAAGACAAAATAAGTAAACAATTTGAACAATACGTTTAGTTAGAGTTTTATTCGACTGTTATTTAATAATATTTATATATGTAAATCCAAATGAAATTTAATGGGAGGTAAATCCCAGTTGTTATAAAATAAAATCAGTGCGATGAAGAGAGGCAGAGGTAGACGGAGAATTTGGCGCGTAGTAATTTCCTGTTAGTATAGTATACTAAACATATATACGTTTCGTCGAACCGCTAGTGAAAAGTTCAATACGCATGTGCAGACTGTATCCGAATACAAAACGCATGCGCTGAACATTTTAATAAAATGATCATTTTGAAACAGATTTTCAGAGAACGAATAAACGTAAAATTGAATAACTCTTCCCATAATCTATACGCCAATTTCACATAGGAAGAAAGAAAATATGAATAAACTTAAGAGTTATAAAAAAACTTTAAAAATATATTTAAAAAGTGAAAGTTGTAAAAACTTTTATCAAAATATACAATTTCAAAGTTTTAAATTAAAATTCACATTTGAATTTATCATATAATCCAATTAGAAAGATTAATAAAAAAGTTGACAGTATTTTCTATTCCAACTTACTATTTTTTTTATTATTTAAAATTATGATTTATTACTAATTATATGCATGTAAAGTAAATTGACAAGGTTTTATGAACTAAATTTATTAAATATTTCACTAAAACCAGTCCATGCTCGAGGTCACCGTGTAGGAGGTTTATTGAAGTATAAATTATTTTGGCAAAGGTTAACAAACTCAGTTTGAAGAACCTACAACTTTTTAACCGTGATTATCATAATTAAAAAAGCATCTGATTTAAATCGCTAAAATGTTCGCAACTAATAAATGGGAGAAAAATTTGTTATTGTAAAATTTCTCTTGAGAGGATTTAGGCCTACGCATCGACTAACAGACATAACAAACATAATACAATACACACAACATGCATATCCCATAACATACATAACATATATCCCATAATATAACATAGGTGGAGTGTTAAATTACTTGCACTCAATCTGTTAGTTTCAGGGCTAAAAAAATAGTTTAGTTTCTTATCAGATGGTCAGCCAATTAAATGACTGAATCATTTAAGAACAGAAGAGGTACAGGTGTAAAAAAACACCAATCAGAGTTATCTCCTCTGAAGCTAATGAAGTTCATTATACAGCCAAATTCTGAGGTGAATAAAGTGAAGGTGTCATTTACAGAGTGGAAAATATGTGCTTTTCAGATGGCCTGGTCAGCTGATAAGCATACTTTTCCACTCAGTAAGGAAGGCAAAGGTAAAGAACCTCACTCCTTGTTTTACTTAGTAAAACCTCTACAGGTTCACACCAGCCTTTCGGCTGATGACATAAACAACAAGATATCTCTTTATAGCTCTTAAACATTTACACCTCTACCTCTTCTGTTCTTAAATAAATAAGTCATACAACTGGCTGACTAGGTAATAAGAAATAGAACTATTTTTTGTATCCCTGGAACCAGCAGGTCGAGTGCAATTAATTTAACACTCCACCTGCCCGTTATTAGCAATTGATTTTCTTATGGAGTTTATTTGGCCAATAGGGTTCCATCTGCCCATAACAGGCAGGTGGAATATTATAAATTATTTACACTCAATCTGCTAGTTTCAGAGCTACAAAAAACAATTCTGTTTCTTTTCATATAGTCAGTCAATTGCATGACTGAAGCATTTAAGAACAGAAGAGGAAGAGGTGTAAAAGACACTAGTCAGAGTTGTCTCCTCTGAGAGTAATTAATTTCATTATACAGCCAGACCCTGTAGCAAATGAAATAAAGGTGTCATTATTTTTGCTGAGTGGAAAGTATTTTTTTTAGCTTTTATTTCTGATCGGGAACTGTACATTGTTGACAACTACCCAATTTGATCGCTGCTTTTTGCTGTATTTTTTTGACGTGGATTAGACATAAGTTTGAAAAGGGACCCCCAGTAGAGTTTGTTCATGGATGCCTGTAAACTGGTCACCATACAAATTCGCTTGCCCAACCGGTGTTACTGAACAAATAATAGCGACTTTCTACCAGCTGACTGACTGGGCTGGCCCGAAGGCCTAGGGTGGAAAGTAAAATGCTTTTTAGAGAGCCTGGCAAGCTGATAAGCGTACTTTACCACTCAGTGAGGAAGGCTACAGAAAAAAAATTTTAGTACTGTATTCGAATTATCATAGAGTACCATGTGGGTTGAGGATGATTTAAAATGTATATGATACATATTATGTTTGCGGATTAAATACACATATAAATATAGTAATATTCATGTTTAAGAATATTTCGTACTAACTGTAATATAAATTAAAAAAGTATAACTTATAAATAGAAATAATTTAAAACAGCAAATCATTATTTGCAAATGTATGCAATAAATATACGGTAATAGATAATCGCATTAGACACTTTTTTAATGTATGAACACGGGTTCCCATAAATAAACTGAAATAAACAGAATAAAATCACGGAAAAATCCGTACCGTATCAGTTTTCCTTGTATAAAGTTTTCATGGAAACACACACAATCCTAAAACAATAATGTATTGATATAATAATCGATACAAGTGCTTATCTCACTGGACAGGCGGAAAACACTGCAATTCCATTTTCAAAACACATTTTCTAGACCAGTGAACTAAACTGATAAAACAAAATTGTAAAATTTAGATTTTCATAATCGTTTGTAAAATAATAAGTTTAAATACACAGAATAAATGAATTTTGTACTGAAGTTCGCTTTATAAAAGCGGACAAAATGGTATAAATATGACAAGAATTAATATTGGGGTACCATCCGATAAATTTAACTTGCCATAGAGTAGTTAATGGTCACCGTATCAAACTACCTGTCATTAACAGATGTTTTAGTGATGTTTTAGCGATTTTACGCAACATCAGTTAATAGGGTACACGTAGTAACGTGCATGTTAAAGTAATGAATATTTAAATACAAATATGGTATCGATAGTTAACACTCTTGAAGCTCTGTACGTGCATCTGATATTTAAAGAGGTCAGTGATCCCTATAGGGATTTACAAAGTTAACGTTTGCACCTTTTTCTCAGGAACTCCATAAAATAGATACTTAATTTTTACTTTCTCTTGCCTATTTGAATATATAGGAAGAAAAGTATTGTTTTCATGTCGATTTTTCGAAATCGAGTTTTCACCAGATCTACACGTTTGCAGACCCCCTTGAACCCAAAAAACACGTTTTTAGCGATTGGTCTGTGTGTGAACAGAATATCTGAAAAACTGAACCTTGTACGAACTTGAAACTTAAGTTAGACATCACTACACGACCCGACACGAACATTTTCATCAAAATCGGTCAACTGGAAGTAGTAGTTTGTTTATTCGTGTAATTTTTCACTTTTTGCAATTTTCTCAAAAATTGGGCCTACGATTTTTTTAAAATCGCCACGTTTACTAAATTTTTCATGCTTTACAAGATAGGGTAGGCGTCATGTATGCTGAAATTCTTGGAGAGGCTGTTTTCACGTAAAAAAATGGTTTTTATGATTGCGATCTAAATATGCATTTTAGCGCAAAAATTTATATAATAAAAGTTGTAGACAATTTAAAATCCTACAACTTTTACAAACATTATTTGTATAACTTAGTTTAGCGGTAATTAGCGATTTTTATTTTTTCTCACGAAAACGTGTAAAAAATCTATTTTTTAAGATTTTAGCCTTAGTATGCATTTTACGATGAGTATATAATAAATTTTATAGGAAATTAAACGATCTACAACTTTTATTTTGAGAATTTTTCTCTACAGAGCCTAGTTTAGCGTGAAAGAGTGATTTTCCGTATTATTAAACCAGTCTGAGATTGATTTTCATTTTGCGTTTTTCAATCATGATTAAAATAAGGTTAGGTTTATTTGATGTTAGTTTTTCGTTTATTTCTAATGTTTTATTACTTAGGTTATATTGTTAATTATTTTCATTAGGAAGAGAAAGTCGTGTGAGTGTTTCACACCAGATTTTTTTTTTTAATGTATTTTAGGTCATTCTGTTGTTCACATTTTTAGAGTAACAAATATTTAAACCGATGAAGTGAAATTTTTTACTATTTAGGCTACTTTTTAAAAAGAACTTTAGGTGATAATTTTAATTTTTTTAATTTTTAATCCTTAATGTTTGTACGTTGCAATCTGTTCAATGCAGAACAATAAGCAACCCCATGGCCCAATAAGATGCGGATGATGAGTTTTGCCGTGTAAATGAGATATAGTCTTGTACAGATACAGGCCGACCATTCCTGAGAGAGTATGGTTAATTGAACTCCAACCATAAAGTAACTACTGTCTGTCTGTCCCCGTATAAAAGTAACTACTGCCGCCGACCGGGGCCGACGACACGTGGCGAAACTTTGCTTGTTAGTTTGGTGGCCCTGGAAAAGGACGTTTTTGTATAAATATTGTGACACTTATTGCTAAGGTCCGTTTCGGGATCTAGGTTATTAAATAATTAATACGCTAAAGTTTACAAATTAAAAATATTTATTAGACTAAAAGATTACAAAATAAATGATTAAACTAATTATAATTAAATAACACAATAAATGATTTAATAATTCACTTAAACTAGATAATAAGCAATAAATAACTTACAATCACTTTTATAGCTTACACAGACATACAAAACATAGAAATTGAATTCACATTAACTTTACAATACACTAACAAAAAGATTTTACACAATACGCACACAACAAAGGGGCAGTATAACAATCTTACTCGGATACTACAATACTCGGATGTGTAACCTGTAAATACACACCCCGATAATCATACGGCAAAGATCACACGAATACTGACTCGACCGCGCTCGGGGGTCTCCTTTTATATTCATTCACAAAGATCGTTCCAGAACAAAGTAGTGAAATCTACTCGAGTACAAAAATAACTCTTTATTTATGAATGCTAGAAAAATCTTGTTAATAGGTCAACAAAAAGTCTTTTGTAAATAGAAAACGTAAACAACCTGCCTCCCTCATAAAAGCTGTACACAATACCTAAACTTTATGATAGTTATTACAACCCTTATGAATGGACACACTTTTATGGTTACAACTGTCATTTACAAAACTGATCTTATTTTGTAATGTTATTTTATTATTTCTTAACTTTTTTTATGAATGGAATTCTGGAACATTCGTGTCTTTTCTTGGATCTTGTTACAATATTTATATACCTAACATTTTTAGACATTAAGCTTAGATCATATATTAATTTAAATATTAGAAATATTCAAACTCTTAAATATATTCTATTCGAACTACTTTTCATGTCGCCATATTCCAATACAGACCGGTGGAGTGTCAAATTATTTACACTCAATCTGTTCGTTTCAGGGTAAAAAATAGTTCTGTTTCTTATCACATTATCAGCCAATTAAATGATTGAATCATTTACGAACAGAAGAGGTAGAGGTGCAAAAGACACTATTCAGAGTTATCTCCTCTGAAAGTAATGGATTTCATTTTACAGCGAGACCATGTGATGAATGAAGTGAAGCTGTCATTTGCAGAGTGTAAAATATGTGCTTTTCGGAGAGCTCGGGATACTGATTAGCGAACTTTTCCACTCAGTGAGGAAGGCAAATGTAAACCAACACACTCCTCGGTTTACTTAGTAAAACTTCTACAGGTTCAAACCAGCCTTTTGGCTGATGACCTAAACAACCCATATTCCAATAAATTAGACACCCTTAAAAATGATTAGTAGTATACGATCAAACATAATTTTAAAATAATCCGAATTTTACAACTCAGCTCAAAATTAAAAATTTAATCTTATTCATTTATTACCTGGAAATCCATTATAAAAAAACCATTAATAAAATATCATTTTTAATTGACAGTTCATTAAAAGCATTCGTTGGAAGCGAAACTGTATTGATTTTTCAATCAGCACTAAAACTCTGCATTTGATAATGTTAAAACTGGAAATTTAATTATTCTGTTAGAACAATAGCATGTGATAACATAAAATATCAGATACAGTTTGACCCCTACATGTTCTGAAAATAATAAATATCACAATAGAATGATTGTTGTATCGGTAATAAATAAGGAAAAAAAATATCGCATAGGACTTGGTCAATCGGACAACTTGTCAGATTTTGATTTTCAATTGAATATTTATAGATTAAAGCACAGTTATAGCTAATGCATAGATGTATTTTATGAAATCAATTTGTGTTTTCCATTATCAAATGGATGTATTTTTGTTACATTTATATATAATAAATAAGCCCGCATGACTTTACTACCCTGATATGTATTTGTGGTTAAGAATGATTAAAATTTGCGGTTGGTTGTAGAAAGGGAGAACAAAATTATCATCACTGTATTTCACAATTCAATTTGCGTGTTTGATGTAGTTAGTCTTTTCGGATTTTGAAAAGTTAGCTCAACGAAGGACTCATTAGAGTTTGTTTCTAAACTCTTGTTTGCAACAAAAGTTCGTTAAAAATTAAAATATGATTGCAAAGTATAATTATTTAGTTTAGAAGAAAACCGATAGGTCAAGTGTTAAATTATTATTTGCATTCAATCTGTTACCTCCAGGCTTCAAAAAGTAGTTCTATCTGTATTTTTATCACATTGTTAGCCAAATAAACGACTGAATCATTTAACAATAGGAGAGTAGTGACAAAAAACCGGAAGTCAAGAAATCAAAGTCGAAATTTGGAAAAAATATTATTCGGTTCCTCTCAAAAATAGTTACAGAAATCACTGGGTTTGAAGTTCTGATTACAATCGTAGTTGGCATAAAACCGGAAGTTAAGAAATTTCAGTCGGAATTTGGAAAAAAATAGCGTCATTCGGTTTCTCTTGAAATATAGATAAAGAAATCACTGGGTTTGAAGTTCCGGTTACAACCGGAGTTGGCTCAAAACCGGAAGTTAAGAAAGAAAAGTCGGAATTTGGAAACAAAAAAAGTCATTCGGTTACTCTTAAAGTCTAGATATAGAAATCATTGGGTTTGAAGTTCTAGTTACAATGGGAATTGACACAAAACCGGAAGTTAAGAACATAAATTCGAAATTTGGAAACAAAAGTAGGTTCAATCGATTCTTCTTAACGAGTAGATACAGAAATCAATGGGTTTGAAGTTCTAGTTACAACGGGGATTTACCCAAAACCGGAAGTTAAGAACATAAATTCGGAATTTGGAAACAAAAATAGTGTCATTTGATTCCTCTTAAAGAGTTGATACAGATATTTTTTTTTTGCCATAAATCAATTTGATAACTTTAAGTCTTTTTCAAAAAAGCCATCAGCTATGAAGACGCGTCATCTCATGAAGGGGATTCTGTTAAAAAATTATTTCATAAGTTCATTTAATGAACATTTTTTAAATTTTTAACACACAATTTTATTTAATAAATTTCTTACATACCATAGAAGCTAAATTGTAGTTTGTTAGATTTATCACACTGCTACTAACTATTCCATAATTAGAATTTAAAAAGAGAAAAAAAGTAATTCCAATACGTTACACAACAGTAAAATAATGTTACAATATTACAACTTCGGATTTGAATAGTGTCATCCTATTGTTTTAGAATCTGTTACAAAACCCATTTACTAAAACGTAAATAATATTACAAAGGAAACTAGTTTTATTATCATTTGAATATAATTAAATAAATTTCGTACTAGGTAATTATTAAATTAAAAATCATAAAAGTACTAGAAGATTGGTAGAGATGTCTCAAGGTCATTTAACATTATGCAATAAAATAAAACAATAAGGAAAACAGTTGTCCATTTAATTTTGCTATAATTATAACAATATTACGAGAAATTATTATATTTACATTTCCTGGTAAATTTTAATAAGTGAAACGTTATGAACTATTTCCAATAATTAAGGTAAACGAAAAATGTACATAAGACAAAAATTCAATCTTTCTTGTTTTTGAGAATCGTTGGTGTATTAGAAAGCGTAACTGCTATTTATACCGAGGGTCCGGATTCCATT
Source organism: Catonia carolina (assembly GCA_035578175.1). Taxonomy (NCBI): domain Eukaryota; kingdom Metazoa; phylum Arthropoda; class Insecta; order Hemiptera; family Achilidae; genus Catonia; species Catonia carolina. The sequence goes on from JAQMRL010000006.1 coordinate 29,099,119, forward strand.
CCCGGTCAAGTCTAGAATTCTTTCTTTGCTCATTTTCATTTGTCATAGACCTACCTTAGCATTAGCATTAATGTGTGAAACGGATGGGTACAAAATTGTTTCTCTTTCTAGTTTGTTAATAAAATTAAATATGGCTGTCTTTGTGGCCCAGTAGTTAGCGTGTTACACTGCAAAATGGAGGTCCCAGGTTTGGTTCCCGGCCGGGGTCTGAAAAACTGTTACAAGTTCAAACCCGCCGTATTAAAAATAATAAAAATCGATTACGTATTACTTTTTACTTATATATTAAATAAATATCAAATATTAAGTAAACAGACTGCTTACAAATAAGGAGATCTACAGAGAGATAGAACCCATCACGAACGCAATGAGGAAGAAGACGATCTCCTTCTTTGGGCATAAACTCAGAACCCCAGAAGCTAACATAATAAGAAGCTTAGTGGAAAAACTGTATAACTCTAAAACCTCCAACATCTAGTGGATAAAAGGAATCAAAGAGGACTTGGCAGAACATGAATTAACAATAAATTATCTAAAGGAAAAATCCCCAAAATACATTAAGTCATTGTTGACAAAAGTAAACAATTAAATGAAAAAAACAAGAAAACTAAAGAAAGGGGTTTATTAAGTTAAAGAAAGATAAAATACGAGATCGTAGATCTGAAACAATGAAAATATACAGGGAACAAAAATTTAAGAACACCCAGAAGAAAGTAAAAACAACCTGACCTGACAAAAGTGAACCATGTGGTCATAAAAGTATAAAAACAATTAAATATAATTTACAACATTTTTAAGGTTATGAACAATTTTAGCGCAATTTTATAAATTTCATAAAATCCATAATTTTATTTTGTCAGTAGTTTTACAATTATAAAAAAAAGATTTTATTTTTTAAAAATCTATTGTAAGAAAAGTTTGAAAATGGTACTTTAAAATATGATTTTCCTTTAGAAAGTAAAAGAAAACGTTAAGCTTGGTAACTTCTTTCTACTTGTGGTTATCGGTCAATTGATTTTGCCAATTTATTACCAGAAAAATGGTTCACAATAACTTTCTACTATAGTAAACGCTGCTTTAAATCGACCGTTAACCAAGTTAAAACGTTTTCAAAATAGTTTTAGAAATAAAAGTTTATATTTTTCTTATTCTAGTAATATTTCTGAGAGAATTAACTTTTTATACTTCTAGTAAATTTTTGCGGCTTCAGGTAAATTATGTTTTAAGACATAAAATAATTAATGTAAAAATGAAATTCATACTTCTTTTGATGGATAATGATGTAGTCTACGCAATAAAATTTGTTACATATTTATTTTGAGTTGTAATCTAATTATAAAATTTAATCGCACGATTTTTTACGTTAATTACTCTGCAATTACTGCTAACGCACACAGAAGGATGATAGATGAAAATAAGTGATGAAAAAATTACAAACCTGACCGGAAATCGAACCCGGTACTCGTGGTAGAAGCTAGTTGCGTTAACCACTAAGCCACAGGTCGGCCAATTGCATGATAGATGAATACTTGGAAGCGTCATTTGCTTACAAAACGTATGAGAAAAGTACTTAACCGCAGCTAAAAACTATTTTTCTACTCAATTTAACCCCTAATTGAAATTCAACTATTGAAATTTTAATTTACAAAACCTTTTTACGGTCAGTGTGGACTTAAGCGTCCAGCTCTGTGGAGCAGCGTCAGGAAGTAATATGAAATCGATTTAGGCCCTTCATTCAAAACTCTTCAGGCTTGCTTCTGTAAATTCATTTTGTTGTTTAGGTTATCAGCCAAAAGGCTGACTTGAACCTCTGGTCTAGAGGAGTGAGGTGGTTTACTATTGCCTTCCTCACGAAGTGGAAAAGTGTACTTATCAGCATGCCAGGCCCTATGAAAAGCATCTACTTACTTTCCACCCTGTAAATGACACCTTCACTTCATTCACCACAGGGTTTAGCTGTATAATGAAATTTATTACTCTTAGGGGAGTCTGACTATTTTCTTTTACATCTCTACCTCTTCTGTTCTTAAAAGATTCAGTCATATAATTAGACCATGTAATAAGAAACAGAGCCATTTTGTAGCCCTGGAACTAACAGAACAAGTGCATAATTTAACACTCCACCTGCCTGTTATGAGTACAGCTTCATTTTATGTAAGTAATAAAATCCTCTGATAAAATAGAACCTTTAAAACTTCAAAATTACTTTCTACTGTTTTAATATTAGTTCTTGTAATTTTACTGGTAACTTCTATTTGCCCAAAAATAATTTAAAATAACCTTTAAGACAGTAATACTAAAAACGTTGTAAGAAATTTTAAATTAAGATTATTTGAACAAATATTTTTGATGTTACTAAACAATTTAAAACTTCTGAAATATTTTTCTATTCTAACACTATAGGCCTACTAAACGAAAATACTTCCAAAGTCATAAAAATTTACAAACCAGAGAGAAAAGTTTCTTATCGTATTAAATGCAGCGTTTACACAAGATAGAAATAGCGTAGGTTTCTACAATTTATCACTAATGATTATTCAATGTATTTTATCGTTTAAAAATATAATTGAAGCTATTTATTATTATTTTTTATTTTTTGGTGTTCTGATAACTTTTTGGAATCACAGGAAATAAACATCTGAATACTTAATCACAAAAGCATAAGAGTCACAGTAGATAATAAAATTATTATCTTTTTTTTTCTTGTTTTACTTTTGAGACCCCATAGGATCACTTTAGTTCAAATTCAGGTTTGTTCCAGGGTTGGGTTTCTTTGAGAAGCACGCTCTCTTGAGACTGCCTTCCTTTCGTTTGGCCCACACTTTCTTAAGACGCTCCGATCTTTGTCTCCGGTCTTCATCGGTAAACACCCTGTTGTATACTCTCCTGGGGTTTGGTGCAAATGTTATCATGTTAGCCTTGACCAGTTGGTCGTACTCTGTTGATTTTGTTAGTAGGTCCTGTTTAGTGATTTTAAGTTCCTCCATATCTTGCTGTACATTTTTCAGCCACTTAGGTCTCGACACTACATTATCTTTGGGTCTCGACATTATCTTTATATTATTATAAAATTATTAAAATAATTTCTTAAGTAAAATTTACATACCAGTTTACTTAATGATTAATTTGCTTTTAATTACAACTTTTTAATAAAACTTAATAAAACTTTAATAAAACTTTAATAAAACTTTAATAAAACTTTTTAATAAAAAGTTGCAATTAAAAGCACATGTAAATAAAAACTATAACATGGATTTAATCACTAAGTAAACTGGAATATAAAGTTTACTTAAGAAATTTAATTTTAATTAATAAATAGATAAATTTAATTGGAAGAATATTATATACTGTAAAGAAATGTTCATTAAATAAAATTAATTAATAAAAGTAATAATATCAATCGCTAGAGTAATGCAAATATAACTGAAATCAATAAAGGTATTTTAATTTAACTAAAATAATTATAATTAAATGAATATATAAGTTTGTTGATAATAATATTGTAACATTATTGGTTTATTTTAATCATAATAATAGTAATTTGTACTGGTTTAATAGAGAAAACCAACAATAAAATTTGTAATATATGATTACTACCCAAAATTTCATCAATTAAAAATTTAAATTCAATAATTAATTTAATTGGAAATCGTATTAATATCAATTCTACATACCTAGAAATTTGATCAAAAAGCCATAAAATTAATTTCCAGTTAATTTCGATATGGCAATTTTACCAATGAAATCCCTCTTTTAACACACTGAATGTTAAATCAAAAAGGGTAGCCGCCTAATGACGCGTTATAGAGTAAATTTGTATTATGCTGATTTTAAAATACGATAATAGGGGTTTATATTCTGTTAAACCGTTGTTTGATTAAACCAAAATGAAGCCCGATATATATGAGGCCAATAATCAGAAATTCTTTCAAACTCAACTGATTATTATTTATCAAAAATGTATTGACCTAAAATTACAAATACCGTAGTAATATTACTGTGGTGTTACCAGAGTTAATTAAAAATACATTAAAAAATATAACTTTAGATTAATTAATTATTGGATGAAATCAACCTTTTTTAACTTTAATTCTTTCATTGGAACTTTACAAATAACGACCGAATTTTAGCAGAACATAATGAACTATCAATGTATGATTAATATTCATATATAACAGTATTTTTTTCTTATTTCATCTAGAACATTTTTTGGCCTTCCTATTTTTTCCCCAATTGCCCATAACAGGCATGAGAAGTGTTAAATAATTATTTCCACTTGATCTGCTAGTTTCAGGGCTACAAAAAATGAAGAGGTAGAGGTGTACAAGACACTAGTCAGAGTTATCTCCTCTGAGAGTAATGAATCTCATCATTATGCAGCCAGGCCCTGCGGTGAATAAAGTGAAGGTGTAAATTGCAGGATGAAAAGTAGATGCTCTTTAGAGGGCCTTGTATGCTGATAAGCATACTTTTCCACTCAGTGAGAAAAGCAAAAATAAACCACATTACTCCTCATTTTACTTAGCAAAGCCTCTAGAGGTTCAAACCATCCTTTCGACTAATGACCTAAACAAACACATTCTTTCTCTAATTGCTTCATTCCTCATTTAGTCCGATATCAAGATCCGAAAACTTCGTCTCCAGAAATCCATTTGCACAACTACAGCCATCCTTTTCCTTCTTTTTGATAATTTCATGTTTCTGCAACGGACATCAGATGTTTTGCTGTGTGAGTCTTCCAATCCTTTCTTTTATCCAGATCCGAATTTTCTTGAACCACAAAACGAGAATTATCATTTATGTCACTGCCCTTCCCTGGGTCACTCTTCTTATTATTAGTTGTTCCCTTCATTACTCAGCACTACACTAAGGTACTTGTATTCATCACGAAAAATTACATTCATCAAAAAAAAATTACCATGTAAATTTTCAATAAAAACCAGAATGTTTATATTAGTTTTAACACAAAAATTCCTACTAATTCATCAGCTGAGGGGTTGAACAGAAAAACTGAAACATTTGTATTTCAAACCCTTGAATCTTAAAGATTAAAACAGGCTTATTACCCTAAAGAAATATGTTTTTAAAAAATATAAATCTAAAAATCTGCAAACTTATTCTTCAAGTGAAAAGCTAGGAAAATTAAAACATTTGTATTTCCACCATTTTGCTTCTTCTCTTCTGTTCCTGCAGCACGAGACCTCGATGTAAACCTCGGCCTTCAGTACTAATCTCTTCCAAACATCCCTGCTCCACACCATCCCTAAATAGTCCCTTACCTTACGGTATTTTCCGCAATCCATCATTCATATCAATATTTTCAGTTCCATTTCGTTTACTAGGGATCCACTCTGTTTCGACTTTTTTTAACTACCAAGAAACTGAGGTGGTTATCATTTCTTGACGTAATGCATTGGGATGGAAAATGCTCCAAATCAGGGTTATATCTAATATTAAGGGGTTAGTCAACTCAAAAAGATGATTTATTTTAAATTTCGATTTTTTTTTTAATATTAATTTTGAAGTTTAAATTTTTTCGAATCACAGCATGATGTGTTTACTTTGTAGTTGACAAAAAGTTATAAAAACATCTGTTTTAAATATACATACCCACCGGGTTGGTCTAGAGGTAAAATCGTCGCCAAAATCAGCTGTTTAACAGCTCATTATCGGAGACGAAGGTTCCTGGTTCAAATCCTAGTAAAGGTAGTTACTTTTATACGGATTTGAATGCTAGATAGTAGTTACCGGTGTACTTTGATGGTTGGGGTTCAATTAAATATAATCTCTCAGGAATGGTCGGCCTGAGTCTGAACAAGGCTATACTTCATTTTACACGTCATACACATCATCTTCATCTTATTGGGTCATGAGGTTGCTTAATGTTCTTGAATTGAACAGATTGCAACGTACACATATTAGGAGTTAAAAAAAACATGTTTTGTCGTCATAGCAACGGTTTATTAGGTTTCTATTGTGAAAAAATGTTTCTAAATCAGAAATTTACTAGTTACTGTAGGTTTATTTTAGGAAAACTTTATTTAAACTTTAAGGAATAATTTCACTCGCCTTGCTAGTGAGCTTTATTTTCTTTTTACAAAATAATTTAAATAATTTAATATAGGCGAGTGAAATTGTTCCTTAAACTTTAAATTAAGTTTTCCGAAAATGTGTTTTAATTTTAGGCATGAAGCTTTTTAATTGAAGGCATGATTTTACATTCTTGGGAACTAAATATTTTGGTTTGTATTGGAGATATTTGGAAATTTTTTAAAATGTTCATAATTTATTGCTCTATTATCTGTTGAATGATTATAACGAGAAACTTGATAGAAATTTAGTTAAATAATTAGTGAATACATAAAATAATTTTTTTTTTAAATATGTTTTTTTCAATTAATTTCTTGTAAGAAAAACTACACACAAGAGTATGCAACAAATAATAGACAGCTATGTTCTGTATTTTTTGCCACAAGAATAATGTTGATATCTTTCGTTGTTTCTGAGATATTTGATTCCCCGTAAAAGCCTGCTTTTCCACTCCTCCCTTATATTAGGGGCTGTAGCTAATTTTTTGGCTTGGTTAACGTGGTAGATAATTTCTAATAAATTACTTTTTCATTTAAAATATAATGATAAATTATAGCTAGTAGTTTTCATTTTCATTTTCTGGGTTGACTATCCCTTAAATTTATTTGATTTTTTTTTTTTTTTTTTGTTTTAACGTCCGACTGTTCTGCAATTACTGATAATGCAGACGGTGAAGGATTAAATGACTTTTTGTAACATATGAGAATATGCCGTGCCTGAATGGGATTCGAACCCAAGACCGCATGATGAGAGGCGAGCAGTTATCAACTATGCCAATGCGGCCGGCAACTTATTTGATGTGAACTCAGGTTGTGTTACATACTAATATCATATTGGGATACTATTATGATTCAGTCAAGCAGCAATCGGTGAATTTACTAGTAAGTAAATCTTGTCAACCGTCTTCAGATCAATCTTGTCAGTACCACAGATCGTCGTACGTACTGATAACAAAGATAAATGGAAAAACTATTTATAAAAACAAAAAACTATTTTCAAAGGTACGACGAAAAAATTATATGGCTTTATAAAACGTCTGTAGACGCAGAAAAAAAACCAAAGCTTTTTTTTTTTTAGAAAAAGCTAATTATAATTATGGTAGGCACACTAATTTCCTGAGCTGGTGATGAAAGAGATGAATGAAAGTGAGAGAGTAAGTGTTGATCAGTGACAGCGTGAGGGGAATTAGGCTACGGTTCCCTTCCACGCCCCGCTGACAGTATGTAATTTTTTTTTAACCCGACATTTCCCTTGTAGTATTATATAAACAGCTCCGAGGGAGGTGGAGGGTTATTTTCTGATGTCGGATTAAGTTGCCAGGCGGCGGGTTTTTGGTTGGTAAGGTGATTGCGGCCTCCTTGGGGCTGGACAATGACGCCTCAATTGACTTCAATACTACTTTCCACATCGTGAGAGAGTGAACATGAGTTTTTCTCGCCGACTTGGATAAAAAAAAGAATAACAAGACAAGATTTATTTAACTCCATTGAAGGTACAAAATATATTCGAATTTTTGTTTTGTTTTTGTCCCAATATGTTTTATCATAGTTAAATACTAATTTCTTTTCTTTTTTCTTTTCAGTCATTAGGGAATCATGAGTTTGATGATGGACCAGATGGTTTAGCTCCTTTTATAGATAATGTAACGATACCAATATTATGTTCAAATTTGGATGTATCTAAGGTGCCTGTTTTACAAAAAACAAAACTCAAGAATTCAACAGTTTTCGAATTCAGTGGTGGAATAAAGATAGGTGTTGTTGGTTATCTTACACCGGACACTAAGGTAATAAAATTTAAATTATATTTATGCATTATTAACTATGTTACTTAAACTAAAAATATTATGTTTTAAAAGTATCTTTATTTCTCATCGAATTTCATTAAACTAAATCATTAAATATCTATACTAAAATAATAAAGAAGAAATGTCTGTTTGTTTGTTCGTTTGTATGAGGTAATCTCAGAAACTACTGAACTGATTTTAAAAAATCTTTCATTGTTCCATAGCTTAGAGCTTCCTGATCAATATAAGCTATTTTGCAACTTTAAGTAACTTTAATTTAAGTGAGTTAAGCAACTTAAACTGTGACGATGTCGCATGTTTTAGTCCATCGGGTGTATAGCACTTTTATTTTTTTCTAAGCCCTCTGGATGGTGTATTTTTTGGGCTAGAAGCACGATTCAACTTTTAAATTTCATAGAAAAACGTGAAGAATAACATTCGATTCCAAAGACATTAAAAACTTAGAAATATTCAAAATTTTTATTTATTTACGTTATTTAATGTAGGTATTTGTTTTCATTCGACAGGAAGTGAATGAGTCATGTATTATTTCCAGTTACTCTGCGTACTGCATCCACGTATTTACAATACGTCTCTATACATTCTATTGAATTATGTTAAATCGCAGGGACAAACATTTAAAACGGTAGGCGTCGATTTAAGACAGGAGTGCTTCACTCATAGACAACTTTATGTCGGACTTTCTATAGCTGGAAGTGCAAAAAAACAATTTATTTTGCTGCCACAGGGCAGCAAAACCACAAATATTGTATATAGAGAGGTTTTAAAATAATTTAATTAGGCCTACATTAGCTGCTGTGAAGCAAAGCGAGCGGGGGTTGCTAGCAGGTTGCAAACTAAATCATTATATAGTATTAAAATTAAACATATACAATATAAATATCTGATGAGAAATACTCAAAAGACATTCTCTTGGCAATATAAATAAAAAAAATCATAACAAAATTTAATTATGAATGGATAACGCTAAATGAATATGAACCACGGTTATACTTTGATTTTTATGATCAAGTTATGGAAAACAACTAATTGCCATAAAATAAAGCTCAGTGATAAAAACGCACGAATTAAAGTTGTAGGGGTTTTAATGTTCTATAACTTTGATTAAGTGATTTTTCTCTATAAAATGCATATTAAGGTCGTATACTTTAACCCTTTCAATGCTAACGTCCCGAAAACAGAATGAAAATATATTTTACGTAAAGTACCGGTTTACCGGACGTTCGTAAGTTATGCATAAAGTGCTGACGTCCGGATAACTGGGCGTTTACAAAAATAATTTTTTTAAACAAAGATGATTTGAATAAATATTTTGAATACTTTAGTGTTACCAGAACGATTTATTATTTTTATGAACACAATAAAAATTAATTTTTATCGGGAAATTTTATTTTTCTCAAACGTTGAAATTTAGGTTGGCAATGGCAGGCTTACGTCTGCAAGTTGTTGAAGTAAGGGTAGGTATTTTCTGTACATCCTTATACAAAAAACCGATTTTATGAAAAATTGAGAAAATCCTCACACAAAAAAACCGATTTTTACCGATTTCAATGAGAAAAACATGGAAAATTAGTGATTGACGCTAAACAACACTCTGTTGAAATAAATTCTTGGAATAAAAATTGTAGGTATAACTTTAATACCCTACTTGTAATAACTTTAGTCTACCCTTTTGCTCTAAAATTAATATTAAGGCTGTAATCTTTAAAAATTCATTGTTACCACGAGAGCACACACACCCCTTCACCAATTTTAATAAATTAATAATATATAGCCTACCAATTACCCCAACTTGCATGGCACAATATAGTAAATGAAGTGATTTTAATGAAAATCGCCAGAGCCATTTTTGAAAAAATTACAAAAAAGTGAAAAACGAATAAACTGCTGCTTCTGGTTAACCGATTTTTATGCAAATGTTTGTGTCATGTCCTCTCGTGGAACTTAAATTCCAAATTTCGATTCCGTACAATTTGTAGTTCTTGAGTTATTTTGTTCACAAAAGTTCAGTTTAATCGATAAAACCATTACTTTTGAGCTCGGAAGACCTGAACACGTGTATTTCCGGTGAAAACTCGATTTTGAATAATCGATATGAAATCATAACTTTCTTATTTATTTTATTTATTTTCCCATTGCTTACAAGAAAATATCATAACAATATAAATGTTAATTTCCATAATTATTATACTTTGAAAATCTAAAACTATTTATTTTAATTCGTGGTGGGAAAATTAATCCACGCAACTATGGTTTCCCATGTTCAAGGGTAGATAAATTCAGTGCTTTTTTGTTTATTAACTACTGCAACTACTACGGTAATCTATTAGTGTGTTAGTAATTACAAATACCATATATTAGTTACTTAAATACTAATTACACTACTAAGATATTTTTATTTAAAAAATATGCTATTATATAATTATATGTACAAATGAAAAACAAAACAAACAATAAAATTGCTATACAAAAGAATTTATTTAAAAATAGAAAACTAAAATTGAAACCGGTAGAAGAGCTCGCAAAACTGTGTTTCCTGGAGTAACCATTTTTTCTATAGCTTCTCTCCCTACTTCCAATAGCCAAATAGTTACTGCTTTTTTATACCTTATGATGTCCTTATGTGTTATATAATTTATAATATAATTTCATTCAGAGTATAAGAAAGTAAAAAACTATATACTGTACCAACATTATAATCTACAAACATTGTAGAAAGGTGTTATTTTTATTTATTACGAAGTTAAATTATCTTGTTTGTACCTGTATGAATGAATATTTTAAAATATGTTCGTTTTATCTACATTGAATTGTTTGTGCACATGCAACTTATTTACATTTTGATCCTTTGTTACATATCTGTTCTACAGTCTGCGTTTCATTATATCTTATTATTCGTATTACGAAATACTATTCATTAAGTCACTTTTTCTATAGCTAAATACATATTATAAATTAAAATATATTCTAATTTGAAACTTAAAAATCTGTACGTACATTATTTTCAGTTATATAACTACACCCAACAAGAATAACTACGTATTTGGTACATTTTGGCAATTCAGCATAGGAAAACGATCCCATTACGGAAAAAATTGTAAAAATTGACAGAACTTCAAAAAATAAGGATGTGTTAAAATTGTATAGGAATTTAAATAATTATGTAGAGTAGTTTATTTGTAAAATTCTTATATTTGTTTATTTTTAGACATTTACTTATTTTTTTAAATTATTTATTATGACGTATTACTGCCCATAACAGACAGGTGGAGTGTCAAATTATTTGCACTCAATTTGTTAATTGCAGGGCTAAAATAAATAGTTCTGTTTCTTATTACATGGTCAGCCAATTAAACGACTGAATCATTTAAGAACAGAAGAGGTAGAGGTGTAAAAGACACTAATCAGAGTTATCTCCTTTGAAAGTAATGAATTTCATTATACAGCCAGATGCTGATAAGTGTACTTTTCCATTCAGTGAGGAAAGTAATTGTAAACCACCTCACTCCTCGTTTTACTTAGAAAAACCACTATAGGTTAAAACCAGCCTCTCGGCTGATGACCTAACAACAATGACGTACTTGTAGTATTTGTAAAATGTAATTATATCTAGTCTATATTAATGAAGCGTAGTGTAGTGTTTTGATGTTTTAGCCTATTTGAATCTGATATGCCTATTTTGGACAAATCGGTAACCGTGACTTATGCTGACGACATGGCAATTCTTGTACTGGAAAAGAGCGCGGATGAAGCTTCCAGGTTGCACAGCAATATCTTTTATTACTACAGGACTGGCTTACCCGTTGGCATATTAAGGTGAAACCAAATAAATCAACACAGACTACGTTCACCTTACGACATCAAACTTGTCCATCTGAGATTCTGAATAAAATTCATATCCCCCTCGCCAGAAATGCGATATCTTGGCTTATGGCTTGACAAGTGATTTATTTGGAAGCATAGTCTGCGTACAAAACGTTTAGAACTTAAACGCTCCCAAAAGGTTACTGATAAGCTTACTCTTTCAACTCAGTGAGGAAGGTAATAGTAAACCACCTCACCCCTTGTTTTTACTTAGTAAAATCTCTAGAGTTTCAAACAGCCTTTCGGCTGTTGACCTAAACAATAATAAAACGAGAAAATATGAAATTAAAGTTGGTAGACCTAATATTACAGTAGAAAGAAAAATATGATATCCTTAATAATTAATATAATTGTAATAATCCTATACCAAAACTAACTTCAGATTACTCTTTCAAAACTAGTAAAATTTTAAAATTACTTTTTTCTAAAAGACACGATTACATAGATAGTTTTTACAAAAAAAGTCAATTTTTTTTTCAAAAATCCTAAGTGAATCTTAAAAATGAAAAATTGGTTCAATTTTATAAAATTAACTTGTTTTAGCAAGGTTATAAATAATTGGACTACCCCATCTACAGGAAAACACTAGACAATTTAAATTAGTGAAGTCCATCAGGGGAAACTAAACTTCCAATGATGCAAGTTATCTAGTTACTATAATGAAATACCAATAGAGGTTCTCTAAAATCAATGTGCTTTAACAGTGACAACACAAAATAATAATAATACAGTTGTGTAATAGAGGCACAAATATAAGTAACTTTAGAAGTTCTCGTTAATAGTGCAATAATTGACCGTTGTGGAATAGTAAGAGTAACACTACAAAATGTAAACCTCGTTAAAGTTAGTTTTTGCATAAATACAATAATTACAAATTAATATCACCATTGAAACACCCGCTCTTTCAGATACATTGATTTCGACTTCTTACAGTAATTACGTTTATTTGAATAACAGAAATTACACGAATGCAATGTTCCCTGCTATTGCGAAGCTGTCAGATTTGTCACTTTATAACCAATTCGTAGAGCTCTTTAATTATTAATCATGTGAACAAAAAATCCAGTTCCAGTTCTTTAATTAGCTCTTAATTAATTAATTAAAAGTAAAAAAAACAAGAGTTCTATAAAATTAGTTATTAGTTCAATAGTTATAATTGTTGTTGTTTAGGTCAACAGCTAAAAGGCTGGTTTGAACCTCTAGAGGTTTTGCTAAGTAAAAACAAGAAGTGAAGTGGTTTACTAATGCCTTCTTCTCAGAGTTGAAAGAGTATGCTTATCAGCATGCCAGGCCCTCCGAAAAGCACCCACTTTCAACCCTGCAAATGACACCTTCACTTCGTTCACAACAGGGTCTGGCTGTATAGTGAAATTCATTACTCTTAGAGGAGATAACTCTGACTAGTGTCTTTTACACATCAACCTTTTCTGCTCTTAAGTAGTTCAGTCATATAATTGGCTGACTATGTGATAAGAAACAGAAATATTTTTTGTAGCCCGGAAACAACAGATCGAGTGCAATTAATTTAACACTCTACCTGCCTATTATGGGAAAATAAGAAAACGAAATAGTTATTATTAGATTTCTTAATTAGCTCTTTATTTAGTTTAAAATTAATTAGTTTAATAATTGTTAAGTTAAGTTTTTATTGAGATCTTTAAATTATCAATCATGTGTACAAAAAGTTCCAGTTTTAAAAGTTTTTCCCTCTTGAAGAAAATTCTTGTATACAAGGCCATTCTGAACCCCACATGGATTTTAAAAAATTCAGCTTTGGGGAACAGCCAGTAATTCTAATGTAAAAATATTTCACAGAAACCATCTAAAATTCTCAGAACACTTACACATAAACCATGGTACATCTCATACACAGATTTGAACATACCAACAGTAAAACATGAAATATTATAATTTTCCTCAACATATATCACACAAAATTTTAAAATCATCCCAATTTTTTGCAGTGTCTCTCCTAGATAGCACATAAAGACTTCAAAGACTATGACGGAAACATCCAACAGACCTTTTTTGAAGATAAGAAACATATTAACTAACACAAGATCCAGAGGAGGTGCTTTGATGGGTGAATCCTCCATAAGTCCTCCACTAGCACATAAACACACTAAGACTTGCCTAGGAACTGAAGTTAATTTAGATTAATTTGTAAAATTTATTATAAATACAAGTAATTATATTTATTTTTAGATAATTTCAAATTCTGGTGATACTGAATTTCTACCTGAAATACCATGTATTCAAGAGGAAGTTAACAAATTAAGGAACGAAGGTGTATTTTTAATAATTGCTTTAGGTCATTCAGGATTTCAAAAAGATTTAGAAATCGCTAAATATGTCCAAGGTGTTGATATTGTTGTAGGAGGACATACAAACACTTTCCTTTATAACGGTAAGATTTTCAATGTTATTATATTTACATTTATAGAAAATAAAACTGAATATAACCAGCTAAAAATCAAAAACTATTAACAAATAGGCTACATTTTAACATTTTTAAAAGTTTATATGTTATACGTTTGAAATTTAATGGCTTAGGTGTTGTAATATTATTCAAGGAAATACTGAGCAATGTTATTAAAGCGTGAGTATTTAGATTTAGAGAGACTTGGTATTAAACTGCTACACAAAGAAACTTAAATGCAAACTCAGCATCTTTCAAAACATTATATAGAACGAATTTAAGAATTTCGCAGGAAGGTTTAATTTACTTTGCAATTATATTACAAAATTATTATAATTTTATTTGTAAAGAAGAACGGAGAAAAAATCTAAGAGGGTTTTGGAGGGGTGATAGAGTGGGAGTGGTGGGAGGAAGAGAGAGATTCTTTGAATTTTCTCAGGTCATTCTGCACATTAATACTGATGCAGATTGTAGAAAAGGGTGATAAATAAAAATAAGTGATGAAAAATGACGGACATTATAGGAAATCAAACTCAGGGCCCTTGGCATATGGAGTAATTTTGGAGCAGTACATGGATAGGAGAGGGACAGTAACTAGTACTTCTTATTCAGACATGCTGAAAAATCACCTTCGCCCTGCAATCAGGAGGAAATGACGAGGACTTCTGATTTCTTCTAATTTCTACAGCATGACAATGTCCGACCACATACTGCCCATAAGACAGTTGAGACTATTCAGGAAATTAAATTTCAATGTCTGGCACATCCACCTTATTCGCCAAACTTAACTAGAACTTAACTAGTGACTTTCATTTGTTTGGTGCTATCGAAGAAGGAATGGGAGGCAAGAGGTGAAAACAGTAGTGCACAACTGGCTATATACGAGGCATATTTTAAAAGTAAGTACTGTTTAGAAATAAAAAGAAAACAATCCTGGATTCGAATCCCGCTCAGGTATGGCATATTTTCATACGCTACAAAAAATCATTTCATCCTTCATTGTACAAAAGTTACACCCCAACGTCGTCGCTAATGACCGTTGTAGTAGATGCGACGTTAAATAAATAAAAAAAGAAAACAAGTAGACTTTTCTTAATAATTTTATTTTTACATGAAACCCTGTATTTTTATCTACTTTTCTTCATAATTCCCACTAATATTAAGGCACTTTCCGAATCATACAACCCGATTTTAAATACCATCCTCGTAGAAATCTGCGGCCTGATAGACAACCTCTGTAGCAACCCTGCGGGAGCATAACTTTCTATCATTTAAACATTCTGTCACAATTTCATTAAGCACGTTTCTTGACACTACAGGAAACTCATTAGATAACGATAAAATCCTAAAGTGTCTCTTTCATATTTTCATAACCTTTCTGCACCAAGTCATCAGTAATGACTGAAGGTTGCCCACTTCGTTCCCCATCATTCACATTCGTATGGCCATCTTTAACAGATTTACCTATTTCCGTAACATCCAATCTCTCATAATGTTTTCTCCATGCACTTCACTTATCTGACGATGGATTTCAGCCGCTTTCATGTCTTTAGCAAAAGAAAACGAATGACAGAGTGTATTTCACATTGGCGGGATTCTCAATTAGAGGAGACAGTTCAAATACTCACAACAAATGTAAACACGGTCAATTGATTATGTAATGGCATCTGTAGCTTGCCAATAAATAGCGGTACACAGCGTGCATGCGCCAAATACCGACAGTAGTGCTGCAGCGGCGGAATTTCAAAACTGTACTTACTTTAAAAATACGCCTCGTAGCCTATATGACCAAAAGAATTATTTCATTGTGGTATCCATGCACTTCTGAAGTGTTGGAATGTCATGGAGACTCGTCGAAAAATGACCTGTAAAGTTTTTGTTCACACTTACAATTAAAAAAATTATAGCACTTTTAAGGTTTTCATTTGAATCACCCTCATAGAAAAATTATTTTTATATTTCAGGTGAACAACCATCAACAGAAGATATTAAAGGTCCATATCCTACTATTGTAACTCAAGATAGTGGGAAAAAAGTTCCAGTAGTCCAAGCATATGCATATACTAAGTATCTTGGTGTAATTGATTTGGATTTTGATGATCGTGGTGTTTTAGTAAAATATAAAGGAAATCCAATGATTTTAAATAGCACAATAGCTGAAGGTAATTATATTTTCTAGTAATAGTGATTTAAATTTTTAATTTTATCCTTCCTTGATTGTTATTTCACTTTTACATTTATTTATTTAATTATTTTGAAATTTATAACATGCAGTAAACATATTTATTGACAGGCACTGGAATAGTGTTATTCAATAATGGAAACCATGCACAAGAAGAATTGGCCAGGAATGACCCCCTGATGAGATGGAGAGTTGATATCAAGAGAGTAGTGGAGTTAAATTAACACAACAATAAATAAACAGGGAAACTTTGTTTAAAAATATAAAATGGTCCACTGTATTGGAAAAATGGTAGATATTTCAAAAATGCTAATGTATTGTTACAACTCGTTATGGTAAAGTAAAATTGTACTTTAATTTAATTAATTTACATGTATTTATTTAACAAAATTATTTGACAAAAAAAACCTAACCAATAAAAATGATAATGAAAATAATGAGTTCATGAAAATAAGTTATTAAACATTTGAAACAACGCAATTCACGCAGTTTATCAACAATAAAATAAAATAAACAATTTCCCTTGCCCAGTTAACCATTAAACACGTCTTATAACAAAATAAAAAACTTCACCGTAACGAAATATCCCGTATACTTGAGCCACTAACACATCAGCCATTTAAACCGCGGCGCTGCTCCAACAATGAAATGCTTCGTTTTTATATTTAATCGGTCAGCTGTTTATGAACAGCTGATTTTATGTTCCGCCAAATGTACCTTTTTTATAATAAATCAGTCAGCTGTTTATGACCAGCTGATTTTATTTTCGCCGCTTCATATAACAGTATTTTTAATTCGGGAGGAAAGGTACGAAAGGTTCCCCATACAAAGTCTCTTATAACTTTTATAGTTATTCAAATCCAAATGGTGACTCACTTAAAAAACACTTTGCATATCTTAAGCCAATTAAATTAATTTAAAAAAACTTAAAAAAGATTATTGATACATTTATTTATAATAAAACGACAATAAAAATATCATGGTTACTACATAAATTATTAAACTACTTGTTTAATTTTCATACATAATT
The DNA here is from genome assembly GCA_035578175.1 of Catonia carolina. Classification (NCBI taxonomy): domain Eukaryota; kingdom Metazoa; phylum Arthropoda; class Insecta; order Hemiptera; family Achilidae; genus Catonia; species Catonia carolina. The sequence continues at coordinate 29,116,511 of JAQMRL010000006.1, forward strand.
AAAAACTGTATGATTTTTATTAAAATTAGTAGAAAATACATAACCAACTAACATTAACCTAAATTCAAACGAAATTACTGTGCCATCCCAAAAGTAATCTGATGGATCAGTATGAAACACAAAACAAGATATGACTCACATTTTGAATTCACGAAATGCTTTCATAGTGTTCTACAAGACCTGAATATAAAAATCTAGACCATCTAAAAGACAAACGTATAATATGCAAAATAAAAATTACAAGGTTTTTTATTCCAAATAAAAAAATCTGGTGTGAAACACTTACACGACTTTCTCTTACCAATGCAAATAATTAATAATATAATCTAACTTAAGTAATAAAATATTAGGAATAAACAAAAACATAACTAATTTTAATCATGAGTGAATGATGCAAAATGAAAACCAACCTTAGTTTGGCATAATAATAGTCTATGGAAAATCACTTTTTCGCCCTAAACTAGGCTCTGTGAATAAAAATGCTTAAAATTAAATATTGTACATCTTTTAATTTCCTATAAATATAATTATTAAACTTTTGCTGTAAAATACATACTAAGGCTGATCTTAAAAATAATTTTTTTTACAGATCATGAAAAATAAAATAGAAAATCACTAATTACCACTAAACTAAGCGTTATGCAAAGAAATGTTTAAAATAAAAGTTGTAGATTACTAAATTCTACAACTTTTATTATATAGACCTACATATTGGCGCTAAAATGGATATTAAGGCTGCAATCTTAAAATACCATTTTTTCTATGATAGCACAGCCTCCCCAAGAATTTCAGGAGACATGGCGCCTACCCTATTTTGTAGAGCATAAAAAAATTTAGTGATTGAGGCATTTTAAAAAACTCGAAGTCGTTTTTGAAAATAAATGCAAAAAAATGAAAAATTATATGAATAAACTACTACTTTCGGTTGATCGATTTTGATTAAAATGTTCGTGTTGGGTCTTTTAGTAATACCAAATTTAAGTTTCAAGTTCGTACAATGTTCCATTCTTGAGATATATTATTTACACACACACACCCACACACACGCGCGCGCGCGCACGCACACACACACACAGACCAATCGCTAAAAACATGTTTTTTTTGGGTTTCTCTCTCTTAGGGTGCCTGTCCGTTCCGAACGTTGGCGATCATTCTGGCTATTATTACTTTGTTGGTTGCGCACCTGAACAATTGGGTGGAGGTCTTTCCGAACCACGCTCTAAGGTTAGCCAACCAGGAAATTCTTCTTCGTCCTGGGGCTCTCCTGCCTTCTATTTTCCCTTGTAATATGCTCTGCAATAGTTCATACCTGCCTTGATTGCGCATTATGTGACCTAAATATTCCAGCTTTCGACATTTGATGAGGTTGACCAGTTCTGGGGCTGTATTCTTCCTCCTTAGTACCTCTTGGTTGGTAACCCTATCGGTCCATGGTATCCTCAGGATCCTTCTGTACAGCCATAACTCAAATGCATGGAGCCTCGATATTGTGTCCTCCTTTAGGGTCCATGATTCTACACCATACAGAAGCACTGAATATACATAACATTTGAGGAGTCTTAGCTTTGTATTTAGGGTGAGGTCACGGCTCTTAAACACTGAACCCATTGTTAAGAAAGCACTTTTGGCTTTTCCAATACGGCATCGGATCTCCTGGGAATTGTCCCATGACTCATTGATCACCGTTCCCAAGTAGGTGTATTGTGGGACTCTTTCAATTCTTGTCTGATTGATGTACAGTTCTGCCCCTCCAATGTTTTCTTTGCTAATGACCATAAGCTTTGTTTTTGGGTTTAGTGGGTCTGAAAATGTGTATCCAGTAATAACTCAATTACAAACAATCCATATGAAAGCAGCACTTTCCTTCCTATATATTCATACAGGCAAGAGGAAGTAAAATATGTATAATACCAAAATACTGCGTGGTTAAGGTCAACATCCGAAAGGCTGGTTTGAACCTCTACAGGTTTTACTCAGTAAAACGAGGAGTGAGATGTTTACCAATGCCTTCTTCATTGAGTACAAAAGTAGTCTATGGTAATAAGCACGCCAGGCCCTCTGTAAAGCATCTACTTTCACCCTGCAAATGACACCTTCACTTCATTAACCACAGGGTTTGGCTGTAGTAGTGTAATGAAATTTATTACTTTCAGATGAGGTAACTGGAACTAGTTTTTTTTACTCTTCTACTTCTTCTGTTTTTATATAGTTTAGTCATATATAATTGGCTGACCATGTGATAAGAAACAGAACTATAACAAAATACTATGTGACTAAATATAAATACATGATATTTTATATTGTACTAAAACTAATTTATTTTTTACAGATACAGAAGTTTTAGAAGCTTTAAAGCCATACAAAACTTTAGTGGATTCCCAAACGTCAAAAGAAATTGGTGTGACTAAAGTACTATTGTATGGAAATGATAAAACTAGACTCGGTGAAAGTAATTTGGCCAATTTTATTACTGATGCTTACGTTGATTATGTAAGTAATACATGTAAAATTGTTTATGACAATTTATTCTTTGTTTTTATCTTTTCATCTTATTATTGTAATTGTATCTTGTAATTCTATAGCAATTTGTGGACTTTGGCTTTCTCCACAATTTTCCTCCAATCCTCTCTGCTTGTCCCTAATGTGCTCCATCCTTATACATCCATCAAAATCAAATCATTTATGACATCATTCAACCACCTCTTCCTAGCATGGTCCGTCTTTCTTCTCTTGTAAACCTTTTCCTTCTATATGATCACTTTAACCATTCTTATTAACTCCATTCTCTCAATGTAATCCAACTATCTCATATTTGGGTCTTTATGAAAAGGACTATTTCTCTATGAGTCCTGTTAAGGTTTTATGAGGTATGTCATCACTTTAATTTAAAAATATCAAGTGCTAATACAAAAGCAAAGGGTTTTAAAAGAAAATATCCAGTCAGGTTGAAGATGAAGTTGGATGGAGTGATTCTGGAACAGATTAGCCATTTTGCCTACTTGGGATATTACGTGTTTTTTTGCAGAGGACAATGATGTACCCCAAAAAGTTAAGAGAGATTTATAGGATTTGTGGTACGATACATTGAAATTTGAAGAGAAGGGCCCAAACTTGCACATTAATGAAGTTTTATAAGACAGTGGCTGTCTCAACACTGACATGTGGCAGTAAGGCCTCAGTGTGGAAGAAGAAATATGAAAATTCCATTTATTCGGCAGAGATGTGTTTCTTGAGATGCGCTACCAGCTGTATTCGATATCGGAAATCAGAAATCGATCGGTTCAGATATGAGGATTTATGGCGAGAGTTAGATATGTGTTCTCTTAAGGAGACAAATTATGAAGTACCGCCGGAAATGGACCGATCATTTTGAAAAAAATGTCTCCACACAGGATTCCTAGACTGGTCAATAGTTACAGGTCGACTGCATTTAATATTATATATTTTTAAACTAATATTGGTTTAAACCAATAGGAAGCAGAAATATTGGAAGGCTGAAGAAAAGATAGACATCAAAACTGTTAAAAATGACTAACACCTAACCCATCAGGAGGATGAGGAGAAGAAGAATAATTAATAATATTCTTTAAAAATAGATGAAAAAATTTAAGCAAAATATGTGTTTTGAGGTGAATGAACACAAAACAAGAACATGGTTTTGACTTGCAATGATATAAATTGGATTCCTTGCAAGTTCATTTTTGAAAGAAAACGTTTGATGAAGTTAATGAGTTTCAGTACTTGGGGGAATACCTTGAGCCACATAAATAAATAACGAAAGACTTCATACAAGAACCAATTAAAATGCGAACTAGAGAACTTTGCGAATGTAAAATTGTTTAAGAATATTCCACTACATAAATATTTTTAAATGTAACTAACCTTTTCAGCTACCTTGATCCATATTATCTACTTACTGGTGCTTACATAAAATTTAATTTGAAACTTTAAGGCTACGATCACACTGCAAGAGGCAAACGTCGAGGCAAGAATCTAGTGGCAAGATTCATTATGGCCGGACCACAAGAGGGAGGCAGCACATGAAACTTCCTCAGTCGAGTTCAGACACGAGCAAAGATGTCATGTCTTGATATGTTCGAGGAGTTAATGCTTGTGGAAGTTTAGATCTAAAATTAGATGAAAATTTTGTATAAATGAGTGGGTGCACGATAATAATACCTGTAGGAAAGTTTTTGGGGAATTTCATCACTTGTACAAAGACGCTCATTTGTATAATAAATTCGTAGAATATTTGAGAATGAGAAGAGAAACGTTTGATATTCTTAAAGAGATGTTATTTAGTCACTTAAAAATCACTAATCACAGTACAGCCAGCAAGTGCAAAACAGTATTGCCACCAGTATGACACCAGCCTCGACACCTACTGAACCGACAAGTTGGTTAGCTAGGATGCACGCCTGGTTTCAAAAAGTGTGAGGTGGCTCCAGTGCGCCCACCACCATATTCACATGTTGGTTTTAGGTGGAAGAACCATTTGGAGGCCATTTCCATCTTGCCTCAACACTTGCCTCCTGCAGTGCGGTTGTAGCTTCAATGATATTTTGTGTATTCTGATAATAATGGATCCACTGAAGTACATGTAAGTAGATCATAAGGATCAAAGCAGCTAAAAAGGTTAGTGAGATTTTTAAATGTTTATACAATGGAATTGATTTCAGGTTGCAGGATGAATTATAAAAATTTATTTTTGTTTATGGATCAATTAATAAGTCGGAACACGAAAATGATAGTATGTGTGCATTTAGTACCCCGAGTTATTACCAATGGCTGTAAAATGTGGACTACATAACTTCATTATATATTTTATTGTTGGACCCTGGTTGCTAAGTTGAAATTGTTGAAACCTTTTGAAAGTAATCGATTGTTAGACCATAAAAGAAATGAAGATACAGGCATGAACTTAATGTACCAGGGGTTATCAATCTTTCAAAAATACAGGAAAAAGTGGTATAATAATTTTTTATGGATTCCAGTAAATTGAGCACGCAAACTGGTGTTTACGTGAAAGCAAACATGGTACTGGATGACCCAAAACATATATCCATACCAACTTTTTTACGAAATGATTTATTACCAAGTTTAAAGGTGAAACTGGTCAGGATGCCTAATCAATAATGCTTAACTTGATAGATTGGTTTGCTTTTTGTTCTTTAGAACGTAAGACAGTATAACGGAACTGGCTGGACAGATTCTCCAATAGCTATTGTACAATCTGGAGGTATACGATCGAGTATTGATGCTTTCACATCTGATGGTAAGTAAACTAATTCATCATAATATAATTATATTAAAGAAAAATTTCAGAATTTATACAATATAATTCTTTTCTGGTATAGGGTCAATTTTAGACCTCGAGAAGTGAATTTAGATATTTGTGGAAGCTCTTTTTGCAGCCCATGTTCTCACCATTCGCTCACTGTAGGGTTTTCTCCTTCCTTCTTTCCACCTCGTGTTCTGTTTTTGCTGTTCATAGAAGCCCTTAAAGCTGGTAATTAGTTGACTTAATTTGGTTTGGTTCATTAAGTTTTTTTGGTTTATTCCATTTTTTTGAAAGTCCTTTCTGATTTCTTTAAACCATTTATCGGACAACTTAGGTCAATTATTGTTCAGTGCCTTAAAGATTTGTTTTGTCAACCAGTTGTCATCCATTCTTTACAGGTGTCTATAAAATTTTAGTCATTTTTTTCTAATTGTTCATTTTTTAAATTTATCTAATTTTATTTATTTATTTAATTTAATTAAACATAATAAAATGTATTACTATACTAAACTATAAACAATATTTTGAACTAAATATATATATATATATACACAAAAACTCTTCTTCACGAAGAGTTCTGTCTGCGCATAGGAGTAAAAAATAAACTATTTAAAAAAAATTTATAAATACTAATAACTGCTACAAAGAATACTATTACAAAATCTGAAAAGGGTACAAGAATTACGTTAAACAGTTTTTGTTAAATACATTGAATATAAATGATAAATACCATTAAATTTATATAAAAAATATCAATAAATAGGCTAATAATAATTTTAATAACAATAAAATTTTTAAAAATTACCCTAGTTAATGTACATTTGTATTAATACAGAAAAACACTTTTTTTAAGTAACTAAAACTACTTTACTATATATTTTAGGGTATACAATATGGATATTTTTACTTAATAGAATTAATTCAATTAATGACCATAAAAACACAAAAAATACTAATGTAATAAGAAGGTAAAAACTAATCAGAAAAAAGTTATCTTCAAACTTGGAAAAGTTTCTCAAGTTCTTGGTTGTATATCGATAGGATGTGAGATTTAAGTTTATGTTTCATAAGATGTTGTGACATAATATTGTGTATATAGGATGGAAGTTTTCCTTGTACAGTTCTTCTGAACCTCGTAAACTATATTGTCCATCTACTATCTTTGGTCCCATTATCCTGTGGTGGATAATGGGTCCGAAATGGGTTAGAATTTTTATACGTCAAAATAAGAATATTTTTTTTATAATAAAAATAAATGAAAAATAGAGGGTATTTTAAGTTTATGTATTTTATATAAGATTCTTTTATGTCTTTGATTTCATAGTAGAATAGTAAAGTTTACTTGAACTTACAGAACAACAAAATGGAGACTTGTTGCATCACTGTTATGAGTAAAAGAAATTCATTCCCTGATAGCAACTTCCATTCACTTCATTTTACATTTATAAATATTTTATTTTACTTGTTGATCTTACAATATTTTGTATCACAATATTTCATTGTTTTGTTTACTTGCTAAGGAAAAATAAGTTTACAACCATTTATTAATTGTAATTGATTAGGTCAACTGCCGTAAGGCTGGTTTGAACCTCTAGAGGTTTTACTAAGTAAAAACGAGGAATGGGTCACTCATTCCTCACTGAGTTGAAAAAGTATGCTTATCAGCATGCCAGGCCCTCCAAAAAGCACTTACTTTCCACCCTGCAAATGACACTTTCACATCATTAACCACAGGATCTGGTTGTATAGGGAAAATTCATTACCCTCAGAGGAGATAACTCTTGAGTATTGTCTTTTACACCTTTACTTCTTCTCTTCTTAAATAGTTCAGTCATAATAATTGGCTGACTATGTTATAAGAAACAGAACTAATTTTTACAGCCCGGGAACCAGCAGATCAAGTGCAATTAATTTAACACTCCATCTGCTCGTTATGGGTACACATTTATTAATAAAAAATTTAAAATTTCTATAGAGGACTGAAAAATTATGCCTCAGACTTTGTAAGTATTCCGTAACAGGCAGGTGGGGTGTTAAATTATTTGCAATCGATCTGCTAGTTCCCAGGCTACAAAAAATAATTCTTTCTTTTCACATGGCCAGCTAATTATATGGCTCAACTATTTAAGAACAGAAGAGGTAAAGGTGTAAAAGACACTAGTCAAGAGGTATCTTCTCTGAGAGTATGAATTTCACCATTATACACCCAGACCCTGTGTAATGAAGTGAAGGTGTCATTTTTGCAGGGTGGAAAGTAGATACTTTTCAGAGGGTCAGAGATGCTGATAAGCATACTTTTCCACTTAGTTAGGACGGCAATAGTAAACCACCTTACATCTCATTTTACTTAATAAAGGCTCTAGAAGTTCAAACCAGCCTTTCGACTGATGACCTAAACAACAATAACAATTTTTACTGTGTGTTACACTTACTACAATATTTTTCAGGTCTAATCTTAATCAACAGAATGAATTTGAATAAATAAACCAATTTATTTATTTCCCATTAATATAATAAATCACTTTAGTACATAATTAATTTTCTTTCTTTTTATTACTTAAAATGTAAAATTACTTAAATTACAATTATTGTGGGAAAATATAGTACTATAATTAAATATTATATAAATTTAAAATAAAAATATTTTTGAAATAAAAAAACTTAAAATTAGTTAAAACTAAAAAATTAGTTTTAGCTGAGGGTCCAAATACCAGAAGTTAGTATTTCCCAACCAATTATACAGTTAAGTTAGTAATATCTATGGTAATGGAAACTTGAGACTTGTACCACATGGTAAAAGAACTAAAACTAAATGCACCAGCTGTAAACAAGTAGTATAAACCATAATTTAATAAAAGTCACCAAAATTTTATAAGGTTTTTTCAACTTATTTTCTTCAGAATTCATTTTTTAAAAATCCTTTTGTAACAAGTTCTTACATTCAAATGGAACCTACACACAATGTTCTAGGCCTCGTTCTTGTGATACTTTTTGATAAATGAGTAATTCAGATTTACATAAACAGATTACTAATACAAATAGTGTCACAAAACGACCTATTTTCAGTAAAAATTAATATAAATTAAAATAATTATATTTTAATTTGACACCAGCGAAGACGCATGACGCGAATGACTGCACCAGCGAAGACGCTGGTGCAGTCATTTAAATAGAATGGAACCAGGAAGACTACCGCTTCAAATTATGAATTACAAGCCAATAGGAAAACGGGATATAGGGAGACCGAGGAAAAGATGGGTATCGGAACAGGTTTAATCCAGCCTAATCCTTGAACTGAAGATGATGATGATGATGATGATGATAATTATATTGGTCAGCTGCATTGGCGTAGTTGGTAACGTGCTTGCCTCTCATCATGCGGTCATGGGTTCGAATCCCACTCAGGCACGGCATAATTTTGTACTTTACAAAAATATCATTTCATTCTCCATTGTAAACAGTGTTACACTCCAATGTCATTGCTAATGACCGTTGCAGGTTGATGCGAGGTTAAATAAATAAATTAAAAAAAATGTATCGGAAATTGATAACATAAAATTATGTAATAATTAGACAAAATTGAAATAGTTAATTTTCGGACTACTTCATATTTCAAGAGATTTCAGGTTGCTGTTACAGAGAAAACTAATTAACCGCTTAATTAATTATAACTATTGTGATTTCAGGAATCGTTACAAATACTGATGTGCAAACAGTACTTCCTTTTGAAGATCCTCTTTGTAGAATTGAAATTAAAGGGAAGTACTTGTTAGAAGCATTAGAATGGTCTGTTTCTGAATATGGTATTGACGGATCGAATCTCGCAGGTGCTTTTCTTCATGTATCAGGTATGCATTTAATATTATCAATGATTGTATATTTAAACATATTGCATTGGTAAACATAAATTATAATAAACATATCGCAATTAGTACTGTATTTTTAATTTATCTGAAACCAAGAATTGTTAAAATAGCTTTGTCAAAAAGTTGAATAAATTTTTTATCGTCTGCAGATGTCTGAATTTTAGAAATTCACTAAATTTGTATGAAACAAATTATGAATCACCACGCAGACATTTCGGTTTAAATTTTTGGTCAGGGTACGGACATTCTCACAAGTCAAAACCTACTGTTCTCATTGCATTACCCACCGTAGTTGCTAATACCCAAGCGACTAATGTAACTTAAAATAAAAGAATAATTATGAGTTGGTACAAAATTTCTCAGATATTATTCTTGAAAACCGAAGTTATTCTTATAAATAAATATTCCACACAAAGACTCTGAAACTCGCTTGACAATTTTAGAAAATATGGGCAGTTTTTCACCAAAAAAAATTACTTCCTTGGTCGATAGGCCGAAAAGTTTTCCATTGGATTGGAAGGGCAAACAACTGAATGACAAGGACGAATCTGAGCATCGGTGTACTCAGAAATCAAGCAGAAGATGAAAATTTACATACTTTGCAACCTACAACATAAACTCAATATCAAAATAGGAAAGAAAATTCAAAAATTACCTTAAACTGAACAACACAAGACTTGAAGAGAAAAGACCAACTGAACAACAGAAAATCATGTATTCTGATGAAGAACCCCAGAAGAGATCAGAAAGATTGAAGGAATATTCAAAAAGGATCAAAAAAAGAAACATCAGTAAAAGTACTCCAACACAACAAAAATAAAAATAAGATTTTTCTTCTTAAATGAACTTATGTAGACCTTGTGGCTTTAAAAATAATAAATAAATAAGTAAAATTCAGTTAACAGCTGGAAACTATAATATAAACATAAATTTATTTATTAATTTATGTTCCATTATTTTGCAGGTTTGAAAATTGTGTACGATGTATCAAAACCAAAAGGTGAAAGAGTAGCAAAAGCACTAGCAAAATGTGCAAATTGTACTATTCCAATTTATTCAGAAGTCGACCCTGATAAACTTTATGCAATACTTTTCAGTCGTTATTTAGCAGAAGGTGGGGATGGGTTTTCTATGTTTAAGAAAAACCGAGTATCATTTAAAAAATTTCGTAAGTATTTAATTTCCGTCTCAGATTTAACACTAATTTAATTGAAAATACATAATAAAATAACTGGAACTATGTTTTTGTTAATAATAATTTGTAGAAATTTTGAAAAAAAAAATATTTTTAATATTATTTAACAATGTAAAATTAAAAACATAAACCTAATTTTAGTTCATGAGCGAATGACGTTAAAATGAAAATCATCCTCTGTAGGACTTAAAAATATTAAAAATTCACTAACTGATACTAAATTAAGCATTGTAGAAAAACACGCTTAAAATAAAAGTTGTAGGATTTTTTAATTTGTACAGTTTTAATAAATTATACATCTAATTTTTCCCTAAAATCCATATTAAGGTTGCAATCTTAGGATGCCTTAATTGAGTCCAACACTACTTCCCCCATCGTGAGGGAGTGAACGTGAGTTTTTCTCACAGCCAGGATAAAAAAAAGGCTGCAATCTTAAAAACCCATGTTTTTTACCACTAGTTATTTTTTAACATCCATGTAATTGTAGATCTAAGTCAAAGCTGGAAGCACATGTATATTAAAAATGCTTATTTTTTTATCATGCCCTCTCTGACCAGAGGTTGGCAATATTGACGGCTATTCGAACTTTGGACACTGCAGCTACGAACAGCTCCGCTAAGGTATAACAAAACCAGTCCCAAAGATTCTTCAACTTAAAAATTTGTCTTCTTCCTACACCTCTCTTCCTGTGAATCTTGCCTGGAATTATCAAGCGAAGCATTTTTATATTTTGTTCCACGCATTAATACGGCCCAGATATTCCATTTTCCTTTTTTGGATGGCGTAAACAAGCTCCTTTTCTGTTCCCATTCTTTGCAAGAGTGTCTCTTTTGGGTACTTTATCCATCCAGGGTGTATTTTTAGCATGCAACCAAAACATGCAATCAGTTTTGTACAACCAAAGCTCAAAAGAAGTTTATGAGAATGCTAGAGGAGGGAAAAATTTAATTTAATTTAACCCATTACATAGATATTACACATTATGTGGATCCATTCTTTACCAATACTTTCCTTTATTGTTTATTTTTATTTAAATTATAAAAATTACAGACAAAAGATGAAAATGCTGCTAAAGACTTCTTGAATTAAAAAGTGCTACATTTACATAATGCAACTCAAGAGATTTCTTGTTCAAAATATCTTTAGTATTTATGAGTTAAAACAATTCAAAATTTTTAAATAATAAATCATTTTTGTTTTCATTACAGCTATTACTGATACCAGTATTGTAACAGATTACTTTAGTAAGGAATCACCGATATACCCGGGCCTCGAAGGTAGAATTACGATAGAAAATTTCAAATTAATGTCAAAAAATAATGCAGAAACTCTTATATCTTCAACTATTTTATTAACTTGTTTAGTTATAGTTTATTTTATTGCATAATAAAAGATAAAGTTTTACCAAAAGAATAAGAATGTTATAATTTTATAATAAAATTACACCCCATGATTTAATTTTATTGGTGGCAATTTTTAAAATTGTCATCTATCATTTTGTTTTGTTCGTCCATCCGTCACACCCAGTTGTCAGAAACTACAAGAGATAGCAACAAATAGTTTCCGGATTTGTAATTGATTCAAAAATTTACAAGAGATAGCAACCAACGATTTTAGATTTACAATCTGCACAAAAATTAGTGAGAGCTAGACGGGGTTTGAAGTTTTGGTTTCAATCGGAAGTGGCCTAAAACCAGAAGTCAAGAAATCAAAGTCAGAATTTGGAAACAAAAATAGTGTCATTCGATTCATCTTAAAGAGTAAATACAGAAATCACTAATGGTTTTTGCCATAAGTCAAAGGTAAGGCTTTTTAAAAATTTACCACCAGCCATGAGATGCGTCGTCTCATGAAAGGAATTTTTCATTCCTAGATAATCCTGAAGGAGCTTCTTTTACATTGATGTAATTCTGAAGAGAGCTAAAAACATGTATTTGCATATGAATACTAATAAAGAGTGTAGTGGTTGATTTATATTCTTTTTTTTTGTCATCAGTCTCTCAACTGGTTTGATGCAGTTCTCCAACCTGTTCTTATATTCTTTATAAAATGTAATAAGTAGACCTACTAAAAGTATTTCAAAATTGATTATAATTTAAGAGAAATATTTTTATTTAAAAAATATTTATCTAGAGCACTCTCTCAGACTAGTAGTAGACGAACAGTACAGGTTATGAGAATGACATAAACCGTACAGAAAAATGAACAATTATAGGAAATAATCAGAAAAGAAAGAGAACAACTCACAAATTTTTTAAATTAAAATAATTTTATGGACACATGTATAGAATGGATGATAAATGGTTGTAAAAACAAATTTGTAAAACACTAACCAATTTAGACCTCAGGTGTCAGATGGACAGTCAGAAGGGATATTGAAAAAAATGACTTTAAGGGCTTCGATGAAGAGCACAAGCAGATACTTAACTGATGGAAGATAGGAAAAATGCATGAATTTGCAAAAAATAATCACCATGGGTGAAATTCGCAAATATAGAGCTTTACTTTAAACAATAAAATTGATCAGTATGAATCTAATGGAAGCTGAAACTATCTTTTTAAAACTATCTTTTTATTCTATTTTTTCTATCTATTATAAAAATAGATTTACTCACAATTACAAGGATTATAACCAGGATTTTTATTAATTTATAAAATTAAGCGAGCCGCCAACATGTTGTAGTGGTTACTGTGCAAGCATATGAGATAGCAAGTTCAGGGTTTGATTCCAAGATAATGTCTGAAAATAATTACTAATCAAAACCCACTGTTCCAGTTTCATAACCAATAATAGTTTCTAACGACCAAACTGATTCAAATTTAAACAAAATTAACAAAAAAACCAAAATTAACTGGCATGCCAAGATGAGACATTACAATGTGATAAATCCTGTGTTTTTGTAAGAGAGTTAGTGCCTTAGAATGACTGGGAACACTGGTCTAAGAGAAACAGAAGAAATTTGAGAGAAAGATCCTCTGCAAGTTAATGGGTTTGAAGATTGAAGACAAACTATATAGGTTATAAGGTTGAAAAAACTGTACAAGGTAAATAAATGATTAGAAAAAGAAGACTAAAATTTTACAAACACCTTTATAGAATGGATGACATCTGGTTGACAAAACAAATATTTAAGACACTAAACAAAAGACCTAAGATGTCATACAAATGGTTTAAAGAAGTCAGAAAAGATATTGAGGAGACCAGAATAAACCAAAAAAAACTTAATGAACCGAACCAAATTCAGACAACTAATTACAGACTTTAAGGGTTTTCGCGAAGAGCAAAAACAGAACACGAGATGGACAGAAGATGGGAGAAAAGCTTATAGTGAACTATTACTGAGAATGTGGGCTGCAGTAAGAGTTTCCAGAAACATCTAACATCACCTCACGTGGTCTAAAATTGACCCTATATGAGAGAAGAAACTCTTTTTCTTTTCTTTGAACTGGTGAGGACTATAAAGAGATGAAAATTAGAATATTTGGGCCATATCATGAGAGGAGAAAAATTCTCATTATTGAGGCTTATAATCCAAGGCAAGAACAAGGGAAAAGAAGTGTTGGACATAGAAGTATTTCCTGGCTGCGGAATCTGAGGGTATGGTTGTAGTTCAGCAGAAACCATTTAGAACCATGGTCGACAGGATTGCAGCAGCTACGATGATTTCCAACCTCCGATAAGAGACAGAACTGAGAGGAGAGAGAGAGAGAGAGAGAGAAAGGCCAACCAATGTAATGTTTGAAGAAAATTTGCAGGCAATAGCTCTTTAAACATGGGTAAATCATCGAATAGTCCTGCATTAAATGATAAAATAAAAAATTACATTATCCGCCTTTGTAGCGTAGTGGTTAGAACATTGGCCTGCCATGTGGAGGGTCCCGGGTTCGATCCCGGTTATGGTCTGGAAATTTTCACGTGTCAGATCTTACAGTTCATGTTACATAATCCACCGTAGTCGCTAATGACCAAACAGTTGATGCGACTTGCGTAAAAAATTAATGAAAATAAAAAATTACATTGAAACAAAAATTCAATATCTACAGTACGAGATAAAATACCTGTATTTTACAGTACTATATTTTAGGAGATTCTAAAGCAGAGCTACCATCGTTACTAGATTTTAGTTTTTTAGTAATTTAGTAGGCGTTATTGCAGAGCTACCTTCATTACTTCATATTACAAAGACCTTATGTGGTTTAAACATTAATTTATTTGCTAATTTGCTAGTATAGTAATTACACGTACTTCACAGTTGTTATAATATACATAATACAAAAGGAATACAACTCAGAGTGATATTAAGATTGTTTTAAATTACCAATATTGTTGCGTTTGTTTTAGAAACATAATTAGTAATTTAGTACTTTAAAATAAACAACTTATATTAAAGACAATAACAAGAGATAAATTACCTACCTAAATATAAATATACATACATTTAAATTACATAAATTTAACATGAATGAAACAAAACGAGAAGAATAAACTAAGGTATTAGTCTATTTGTAAAATGAAATTTAAAGAAAATTGTAGATAAAAATCCTCTTATATTATTGACAATAGTTTTCAGTAAAATTTAAATACAATTTATACTTGTATTACCAATGATAAAATCATCTTAGTGTTTGCGGTTGTTTTGTGTTATTAAAATATTTTAAAGATTGTTAATATTTTACGAATTGAAATTACGGAGTAAAATATTAATAGAGAATATATTGTACAAATAAATAATATTCTCCTAAAATATGAGACAGAATAATTATTATTAAAATATGGTATTCTATGTAAAACAAAAAGGTGAACGTTTGAAGAGGAATTAAAATATAGAGATTACAAATCTGAATGCAAACTGTTGTATAGTTAAATCACATTTAAACAAAACAGAAAGGTTTTAAAGTTTATTAAATTCAAAGGTTTATAACCACAAATGAATTGTGTGTATGAAATAAACTGTTGGTTGTTGATTTAAAAATTAGAGAAGGTATAGTGTTTATTTTCTATAAAATTAATGGTCTGTTTGGTTTAATTTCTGAAAACAATGTTAAGTATTAGTATAAATATTGGTGGAGCATTACCATTAGTATTTTAATTGTTAGAAAATAGAACTTTATTCATACTTAACCCTAGAACGGTAAAGCTCTCGCGCATAACATGGATAGCCAAGGGGGGGTTTTTGGAACTAACAGATCATCTTGTAATTACTTGGAAGTATGTTGGTAATTCAATGAATCATCGTTCTTTAGTAAAAAAGGTATATTTGTAAATAAAAATATGAAAAATATAACTATTTTTAAATATTAAAAAAGAATATTAATATTAATTGGGAATCAGGTATTAACAACTTGAACGAAAAGATAAAGGATTATCACCAAAGTTGAAGGCAGCTTTGTGGAAAGAAGGTCAGATCACAGGATACTTAGAATACCTGATTATGCTCTAGAAGGTAAAAGGGATGTCGGTAGATCTAGGAAAAGATGAAGATAGATGATATAGTGTGTGAGTTCGGAACAGGCTGAGACCTTATACATGTTTGGAGAAGAAGAAGATTATTATTACACCTACATATATGTATTATTATTATTATTATGTGTACTATAATATACATACAACATGTCGTATATTACATACCGGGTGGCCCATATGTCGGCTTCCCCATGAGATGGGACAATTACGGGAATTACAATTAAGGGAAAATTACTTACAAATGCCGCAGGAAGTAATATTTCCGAAACTTGTAAACAATCCTGTTTACGATAACCAATCGCTCATCGGGCTACAACATGGCACCCCAGCACATTTTGGTATCGAAGTTAGTGAGTTTTTAAATTCCAAAGTTGATGAATGGATTGGTTATCGTGGTACAATCAAATGTCCTGCGTGCTCGCCAGACTTAACGCCATGTGATTTTTCACTGTGTGGCATTGTAAAGGAACTAGTGTATTCTTCCAAGCCACATAACCTGCATGAACTAAAAAGTTCAATTGAAATTGCATTTGACTATGTAAATGATGATAAAATGTTACTGTTGAAAATTTGTGAATCAGTTTTAAGTAGCTGTATAAAGTGTATAGAGAATCAGGGTGGATATTTTGAACACCTACTATAACATTTTCAAGGTAATATATATGTACAGTTCATATAATAATTTTTTTTTTGTCTATAGGTTTCTTATTCCATTAACCTTTCTTTCAATTTCCGTAAATATTGGGAAACCGACATTATGGGCCTTTCTGTAGCGTTATATCTCAAATTATTACATCAACAAAAAATTGACTCTAAATTGATTATTATACTATGTTATTACATAAATACAATAAATTTTCATTTGTTTAAACAAAAGTGCTATGAAAAATAAAAAGATTTCAATTATGGCCAACCGCAACCATGAGGGGGCAGTAGATTGGACCCACTAGGTACCTTGTTCACTTTTTGTATATAAATAACAAATAAAATATAATAATTTTTGTATGCTACTTCTAATTGGCGTTCATAGAGCAATGAATGAAGATCAATTACATTTTTTTCAAATTTTTCCGTGATTAAGGTCAGAGATATTTTTAAAAAATATACAAAATTGTGGTTTTGAGGAACCTCCTCCCTAGGCTGTTATAGGGTTAACACAGTCAATTCAATGTCAAAAAGAAAAGACAGGAATTTGGGTTATGGAAACCTACCAGAAACTGTTGTAGCTGCTGGGACAAATATCTTCTAAATCAGTCTCTAATGGTAACGTCCAGAGCATTGGACTCTAACTGCTCAGCAGATATTAAGAATAGAGGCTACTGGTTTGCTGTTCTTAGGTCATCAGCCAAAAGGCTGGTTTGACCTCTAGAGGCCTTACTAAGTAAAACGAGGGGTGAGATGGTTTACCATTACCTTCCTCACTGAGTAGAAAAGTATGCTTATCAGCATGCCTGGGCCTCTGAAAAGGATCTACTTTCCACCCTGCAAATTACACCCTCACTTCATTCACCACAGGGTCTGGCTGTATAATGAAATTCATAACTCTCAGAGGAGATACCTCTTGACTAGTGTATTTTACACCTGTACCTTTTCTGTTATTAAATTCTTCAGTCATATAATTGGCTGACCATGGCAATAAGAAAGAACTATTTTATTTAGCCTTGTAACTAACAGATCGAGTGTAAATAATTTAACACTCCACCTGTCTGTTGAGGAAATGAGGTAATATCAATTATTATTCGAAAATATAGGCAAGAGTGATACTATAGTCATTTGTTTTGGATACTTGATGATCGAACACCCAAACAGGTGTTTACACATCAACCGGACAACGTGGTATTGGATGACCTCGGAAGAGATGGACATCCAAACTTCTTCATGAAATATGAGACAAGTAAGTTTGTAGCTGGAACAGACCAGGATGTCTAATCCATATCTTATATGATAATGATTTTATAATAATGGTGTATTAAAACTTAGTTTTATTGTGACCTTTGTGAGGTTAAAAATTAGTAGTTTTTAAAAACCCCTTAGTTCTTGTTACAAAAAAAAGGCTTAAGGGAACAGACTGGGCTAAAAGGCTAGTGTCGAATTCATAAATTCACGGTGTTTGACTTGTTAGTAGCCGTGTGACCACTCACCATCATGATTAGCATCTCATGGTGAATGAAACTGAAAGGGTTGTCCATTCCATACTGGCAACAGTGGTTTAGGGCATTCGGTCTGCTAAGCAAAATGTTGAAAGCAACTACACCTTTTTCAGACTGATTAGAATCAATCATGGGGAAACTCCTTCATGTATGACTCTAGCCAGGCTTACTTAGCATGCAGGTTTTCAAGAACTTCGAGAAATTCAAGAACTTCTAGAAAAATGAATACGGCTTGCACAAGATAGAACAACTTGAAGAACTGCATCAAACCAGTTGAAAGACTGATGACAAAAAAAATCTTATGTATTCTACAAAACATTTTGAATATTTAATACGTTTTACAGTACTGTGGTATAGTTATAAAATGATTTTGTGATAATGTAAAATTACAAATTCATTATCGTTCGAAATTATATTGTAGTAAATGTGATTTGAAAAATCCATTCTAATTACGTTCATGTAAATTTGACGTGTATGTTGTTGACTTTTGTACACAACAACAACAACAGGTTTGATGTCGGTAGTGGTTTAGGGTTGAGTACAAGAGGATAGTTTTGAGGTGGATGGGGGAATCATGTACTGAAAGAGGAGGAGTAACCAATCGCTTGAAATCCCGTTTGAACGTAGTGATTGGCGTTGCAAATCGCTTTGCCAGGTCCAGTCACATGATGGTGATTAAAAATTACGACCGTGTTGCAATTTACATGAGAAAGGGATTGGGTCGGTGGTATTGCCTACAGTACATGATGACACCCAACTAGAGGATCTCTTTGATACCACTGTACAATCTACTAAATAGTTCATTAAAAATTCAAATTTTCCTAATTGATTTTAACCGCTATATACCCGGAGAGTCTAACATTCTGTTTGTATTCCCGCATATGGATGTTATAATGTCGCAGTATTAATTCCGCAAAGTAGTTTACATGTACACTGTATTACATTTATTATTATTTTACATATTTGATAAAACAACTCCAAATAAACTTCAATGTAATAACACTTTAATTCTATAACGAAAATTTCTAATTTTGAATTTAATCCAACTTTTTTATAATTACCATAGTGTAAAAAAAACTTTGACTAACATAAAAACCTATTTAACAAATTAATCTTCTGTAGACAATTGGCAATTGGCAACTGAGGTTACCATCAAGATATGGTTCCCTGAAAATTCCTTCTAATTTCCACCCTCAATGGTAAAAATGAGATCCGCAAATATATAGTTAAACATTAATCCTGAAACGGTTGTTTATGGTAAGAATTGTGTATTGTATTGAGAGGAGAGTGTTGAACTAGGATAGTGGACTGCAATGAATAAGATATTTTGAATAGGAATTCTAGGAAATCAAAAATAGTAGAAAATATCTGTTTTCTTTTTGGATATCTTGTACAATGTTGTACTTGAATAGAGGAAATGATCAAAGGGTTGAGATTAACTATCAGACCACATGTATACAAACAGCCAGCGCCTTTGCAGTTGGGCAGTCAGTGAATAGGTACGTCTACACTCATGCGCTTTCTTTTTCAACTTGCGATTCGACATGAGATGTCGCATGCAACATCGCATGCGCTTAAAGGCATACCACCTTCCCGCACATGTTTGAAGAGCTTTATCTCAAAAATAAACATAACGAATATTTTTGAACACTACACTAAATATTAAAGCCTGTTCTTTCCTGTATTGATTTAGATTGTTTTATTTAGAAATTAATCGGAGATAACTCCAGCAATTTAAGCAGAAAAGTACTCAGTTTTTAGCCGGTTTTCCGTTAATGTGGTTTTTAAACGTCCGTTACTCCATCCAAGCTTTTCGTAAAAATCAGCGTTTAAGTACGTTGAAGATCAGAGTTTTTTCTATAATATGAGTGTTTTAAAAGTTAAATCTCATGTTCCCTTTTAATATGCCGGCCATTTTTTGAAAAGTGCTTTTTTGGCTCCATGTAAAGGTAGGGAAATGATTTTTGGCCTGAACCAAGCATTTTTACAGTATTATGTCAAGTAAAGCGTTTTTATTTAATTTTTTTTTTAATAAAAACATCGTTAAATAATTTAAAATGAGCTACGGAGTGAGTTGCAGCAGGAAAAACACAGAAGTTTGTTTTTCTAAACGACTATATTCGGAGCGGTTACCGCTATAGAGCTCAGGTTTCCTCTCAAGAAGTTTAGAGGCTAATATTTTCTATTAACACCACATATCTATTTTTAATTACAAATGCAAAATACGATACACGGCACAATAGTGCTGTAAAAATGCATTGTTCAGTCCAAAAATTATTTCCCTACCTTTACGTGGAGCCAAAATACACTTTAAAAAAAAATTGGCTGGCATTTTAAAATGGAACATCAGACTTCTATTTTAAAATGTTCATATAGAGAAAACTCTGATCTTCAACGCCGTTCTTTTATGCCTGGACGTTCTTTTAATGGACGTTTAAAAACCATTTTAACGGAAAACCGGCTGAAATCTGAGTACTCTTAATGTGTAAATTGCTGCATCTCCGACCAGTTTTAAAGTAAAATAATCTAAGTCAGACCAATCAACGCAGGAAATAACAGGCTTTAATTTAGTGTAGTGTTATATTCGTAAATATTCGTTTTATTTATTTTGAGATAAAGCTCTTTAACCGACTGCAGACAGGTAAAATGGCATGTATCTAAGCGCATGCAATGTCGCATGCTACATTGTATGCGACATCGCACCAGTGTGGTTATAGCTATTGAATTGTGAATGTAAAGTGTTGTTCGAAATAGCGTCGTTACGGGACCGGTTTCAAAGTACGTTAATAATGTGTGTAGCTTACGGTTGATAACAAGTTGTAGTGTTTTGATTTCTAAAAGGACCGTATTCTATTGTTAGTCAAGTTATTTATGGCTTAAATTATGTAATTGAATTAATTTATGTAATCTATTTAATTTGGGTAATTTTACTTATTAGTAAGCTAAGGTAAATAATTAATTGTGTAAAATAAATAATTAGTTATTATAAATTAAAAATTAGTCTGTTAATTTTTTATCATACCCAGTCCCGAACGGACCTAAGTTTAGGTGCTACAATATATTTTGTTTGTTAAAGCTTTAACATCCATAATTTTTTATCCGATCTAAATCAAACTCAGTATTTAGATCCCCTAAAGTTAAAGTACCTACAGCAAAAATCAAACACCAAAGTTATAAACAACTAGCCTTCAAAAATATTCCACTGACCAGCTCTGCTGATTTTCCAGTGATATATAGCCCTAAGTCAAACTTGATGTATGTCATGTTGTTTTATTATATAACCGCACTCCTACACTTTTATGTTTATGTTGCTTGTATTGTTTTAACTGTATGGAAAGTTCTGGAACAATATGGAATATTTTTTTGAGAAAATTGCAAAACAAACTTCGACCGCTATTTTTGTTCTCGAAATATTTGTTCACAGACAGACAGACAGACACACACGCACATGTACACACACACACACCAATCGCTAAAACCATGTTTTTTGAGTTCAGGGCCTGGAAACGTGTAAATCCGGTGAAAACTCAATTTAAAAAAATTTACTTAAGACAATATTTTCCTTCCCTATATATACATTAGGGCAAGATGAAATAAAAAAATTGTTGGGTAAACCACCTTAACTTTCTATTTGGCTTTAGGGAGATCATTACACATGAAGATCAAAATGAAATTCAGGTAACAAAAATTCAGCAATATCAGAATAAATTTTTATTCTACAGAGCGCGAGTAAGTAAAAAAGTTTAAAAATGATAATAACGATGATTATAAAGAAAAATTGGAACCACTGGCGACATACCAAACTGATCAGTTTTAATCGAAATTTATGGCAAATTTTCTTCTAAGCTAATTTATTTTATTACTGCTTTATTTTCTGGCATAAAAGATTCCATAGAAAATTGAAGTAAAGTTAACTTATGTAATAATATTTTATATTCCTCTAAAACATACCGAATTGTAAGTAAACGTAGTTACTTACAAACATTATCATTAGAACGTTTTGGATTTGAATACGGACGTTAAAAGCTTGGGCCAAAACCGTTATTTTGGTGCAGTAATTGCTGCTTAGCAACGTTCACTAGAGTGGAAACTGTTCCACATTCATTTACCGGTAGAAATTAATTCTGAATTCTCGCGCCCACACGTAATGGAATTACAAACTGGGGGGAGTTATGAAAATGAAATTCTGTTCCTTATCACATATACTGAAATTAAAGTTTGCTTGTTATAAAATTTGCATGAATGTTCTCTCATTTTTATTCTTAAGATTAACTTAACTTTGACTTGAACTTTTAATATGTTTTACTTCTTATTTAAACATTTATTTTGGTAAGGGGAAGGCTAATCATAAAAGAAATATCAGAAAATACGGAACAGTATTAATTAAGGCATAGTTTTTTCACAGAAAATATATTTTTTCTTCTTCTCATAATTATGGATTAGGAATTATTGCCATCTCTTTCGTGGCCTCCCAACGTTTCTCCTCCCCACCGGCCTGTATTGCAAACACTGAATTCGATTCCCTGCGAGGTTATGTAAAATGTTACAATTTCAAACCCACCGGTGTGTAATCCACAATAATCGTTGCTGTTGATTCTTGACGGACAAGTTATTAATTTTGAAAATTAACCACAAACTCGCTCTGAAAAAACGCAATAACATACATGAATAACGGCTGATAGTGCAACAAGAGAGCAGCGTAACCAACAAAGGTTTCGGTCACTTCCGTAGCGTAGTGGTTAGCGGGCTACCCTACAAGGCGGTGGTCCCGGATTCGATTCCCAGCAAGGGTCTGGAAGTTTAAACACGTAGAAACCCACCGTTACAATACATAAACCCACAGTGATGACCAAACTGTTGATGTGACTTTAAATAAACAGCTAAAAAACCAAAGGTTTCTGACAACATAATATATATGGCAAATGGGCGTCCCTTTCATAAATTACATTATAAATTGGGTAACAGGACTAAAAAATTACTCTGTGTGATTTCAGTAAAATCAAAAAACAAATCTCTGAGATAATGAAAAAGTTTTCGGCACATAAAAAACAAACAATCTGTCAAGAAATCCAGGAATATAACAGGCAACGTTATTTCTAAGTAATCTGAACAAAGATGGAATTCTTGATAAAATATACAAAAACTTTTACATATGGTTATAATAATAAATTACAAAATTAAACAAAATATAAACTCACCACATTTTTCGGATCCCTGCATATTTCTACCAGAATATTAAGGAAATCAAGCATAACTCACCTGTAACAAAAAGGAAATTTGATGTAAAATAATAAAGAAAAATCTGGTATGAAACACTCACACAACTTCATCTTGCCAATGAAAATAATGAAAAATATAACCTAACACTATAAATAAACCAAGGAACTAACCTCAAATAACCTGACCTAATTTTAATCATGGGTGAATGATGCAAAATGAAAACGAACCTTCGTTTGGCTTAATAATATGGAAAGTCACTCTTTGACTCTACCCTAGCCAGTGTAGTAAAAAAGAATATAGAAGTTCTCGATCTTTTAATTTCCTATAAATCTGTTATATACACTTTTGTCATAAAATACATACTACAGTCGAAGTGTTAAAAAATCCATTTTTTACAGATTTTCATGAAAAAACCAGAAAATCACTAATTACTGCAAACTAAGCGTTACACAAAGAAATGTTTGAAATAAAAGTTGAAGGTTTTTAAATTTTCTGCAACTTTGAATTTACACTTTTGCGCTCAAATTCATATTAAGGCCGCAATCTTAAAAAAAGACTTTTTTCTACGATAGCATAGCCTCCCCAAGAATTTCAGTAGACATGGCACCTACCCTTTTTTGGAGAACATAAAACAATTCAGTAAATGACGTGATTTTACAAAAAAAATCGTAGGAGTCTTTTTTGAGAAAATCGTAAAAAAGTGAAAAATTACCCGAATAAACTACTACTTCCGGTTGACCGATTTTGATAAAATTGTTTGTGTCGGGTCCTCCAGTATTAACTAACTTAAGTTTCAATTTTCAACTTTGTACGATGTTCCGTTCTTGAGATATTTTCTCCTCACTCACTCAAACGTGGCGCACGCACGCACGCACGCACGCGCGCACACAAACATACACACACAGGCCAATCGCTAAAAATTAAGTTTTTTTGGGTTCAGGGGGTCTGAAAACGTGTATATCTTGTGAAAACTCGATTTCGAAAAATCGACATAAAACAATACTTTCCTTCTTGTATATTCACATAGGCAAATAAAAGTAATAAGAACATAAAATTGGGTTTCATACCATCGTTACACATCTAAAATGTAATTATTTAAACAAAATAAAACAATTATTTCATTTAACCAAACGAGTAACATAATAAAAAATAATAATTATATTAGTATTTCACGGAATAAACAATATTAGCAACGTTTTATTCAATATTAATTTAATTTTTTTTAACAACCTACTGTCAAGAGAAAAATAGACATTGTTTAGATTTAGGGGAACAAATTCCTGCGGTTGACAGAAGTCCATCTGTCAACGGTTGGTTATTTCCCCAGTTACCAACAAGCCCCTACTTTCCCGTTAGGCATATATATTTTTTATGTACAATCGTTCTTCGTAATAAAAATTTACAAACAGGTACAACAAAATGGTTAAAATACACAGAGATTTAATGAATAAAACAAACGAATAATAAATAATATTGTACTTTCTTTATTTTATGAACATATTTGATCGAAAATAAGTTGTTAAACTTGAATTCTAAATCACTTGAATGTTATAAACAAATCTTGCAGTGTATCTGTAGGATACAGTGAGAATGTATTGTGATTTTAGAAAATTTTCGATAAAATGTTAACAAGTAGGGCCCTGGGATTGACTATGGCGAGTCTGGCGTACAAGAGCTGTGATGCTTACTGAAGCTTAACATTAACTTTGAATATTGTTAAATCTGCCCATAACAGACAGGTGGAGTGTCAGATTATTTACACTCAATCTGTTCGTTGCAGGGCTAAAATAAATAGTTCTGTTTCTTATCACATGGTCAGCCAATTAAATGACTGAATCATTTAAGAACAGAAGAGGTAGAGGTGTAAAAGACACAAGTGAGAGTTATCTCCTCTGAAAGTAATGAATTTCACTATACAGTCAGACCCTGTGGTGAATAAAGTGAAGGTGTCATTTGCAGAATGGAAAATATGTGCTTTTCAGAGGGCCCAGCTTGCTGATAAGTGCACTTTTCCACTCAGTGAGGAAGGCAATGGTAAACCACCTCACTCCTCGTTTTACTTAGTAAAACCTCTACAGGTTCAAACCAGCCTTTCGGCTGATGACCTAAACAACAATATTGTTAAATCACAATACATTCTCACTGTATCCTACAGATACACTGCAAGATTTGTTTATATGAATTACACAACATACATTTCTCAGCCTCTTAAATTTAATTTACTTAAGGGGAGCACTATACCTCAAAGATCGAAAAAAATCGATTTTTCTAATTTTGGCGCTATTGCCTTCTGTATCTTTTTCTGTGTAATTACATATAAAAGTTATAACTGTAAGATAGGAGTTACGAAAGCTATGCACATTTTTGTTAAGTAATGTTTTGACCAGAATTTCTTTTAATTGAGTTAATCTGTGGAAACAATTAAGTGTTGCGATATTCAAAAAACACAGAAAGCTGAGAAGGCAATGGAAAGTGTGTCAAAAGAAGCAAGACAAGAGAAGAAATGAGGAAATTATTTGAGGAAAAAGAACAGTCTGGTGAGAATCAATATTAAGGTGCAGGCCAATTTTAGAGTAAGTAAAACTTTACAGCTCATTTCCCGCAAATTCACTTTTTTCCATAAAGGTACAATTTGCTCAAAAACTATTTGACTTTGAAGATGGAAATTTTAAAATAAAATAAAACATTCTATAAAAAAAATGAAATTGGTTTTTTACATTTTTAAAAATAAATTCTCGAAATTGTATCGCTAGCTCTATATTAATAATTTTAGTACCAGAGCTTATACAAATTTCATAGAAAAGGCATAAAAAATTAAAGCCGTAACTCTTAACGGTTTCTTAGAAACGTGTACCTAAAAAGAGATCAATTTAACGTGGGTTAGATAGGAGGTATAGTGCTCCCCTTAAAAGTGCCTACCAGCTTGAGGTGCTCCTGCTAAGCCGAGGAACCTAGTAGAAGTTTGGATAACTAAACCTAGCGGGAAATTAGGAGCTATTTGATGTTGAAAACAGGACATTCGTGGAATTTTCATCCTCACAACCTTTCAGTATTTATTTATTTTATTTTTTATTTATTTATTTATTTTCCATTGCTTACAAGAAAATATCAATACAAAAAAATGTTAATTCCTTAATTATACTTTGATAATCTAAAAACTATTTATTTTAATTCGTGGTGAAAAAATTAATCCACCCAGCTATGGTTTCCCATGTTCAAGGGTAGATCAATTCAGTGCTTCTTTGTTCATTATGCTACTGCAACTACTACGGTAATCTATTAGTGTGTTAGTAATTAAAACTACATGTTAGTTACTTAAATAGACTACTAATTAAACTACTAAGACATTTTTATTGAAAAAATAATATGCTATTATATAATTGAATGTACAAATGAATAACAATACAAACAATAAAATATGCAAGACAAAAGAATTTATTTAAAAATAGAAAACTAAAATGGAAACCGGTAGACGAGCTCACAAAACTATATGTTTCCTGGAGTAACCATATTTCTATAGCTTCTATCACTACTTCCAATAGCCAAATGTTTACTGCTTTTTTATACCTTATGATGTCCGGCATATTTTTAATTTTTAGGGGGAGCATATTGAGCAGTTTGGGCACTCAATAGCAGAAATGCCTTTGGCATAAAGTTTTTTAGGCCTTGTGTAAAAGTAAGAGATCCTTGTTCCTGGTATTATAATGGTGTGCTCTTGTAGTAAAATCGTTTGTATTTTTATACGCGAAAATAAGAGCTTCTCCTGCAAATCTTTGGCGGATGTCAAGTACGTTGAATTCTCGAAAAAGTATGTAATATGACATTTCAGTATGTAGCGATCATTACAATAAGACTGTGAATTAAGAAGTGGGAGTAAATCTAGATAATTGGTGTAACTGGGGGCTCCTAAAAAGAAGCCCATTAACCAAGTGACCTATTTTTGGGGAAACTCGTCAGACGAGGTTATGTTGGAATCAGAGCAATGTTATTTTTTTTAAAAAATGACAAGATTTTCTACTTATAGGGTATTAAAAACGAAAAAGGAATAAGTGAACCTCAAGCCGAGAATGGCATAATGGACGGAGAAGGACAGGGAAGAGGAAAAAGAAAAAGAAGAAGACGAAGAGAAAAATGCCGAAGAAGAAGAGAAATAAGTAAAAGGAGAGGGAGAAAGAGACGCAGAAGGAGAGGAATAAGTAAAAGAAGAAGGAGAATGAGACGACGAAAGAGAGGATACGTAGAAGGAGAGGGAGAAAGAGACGAAGGAATTGGATAAGTAGAAGGAGAAGGAGAACGAGAAGAAGGAGAGGAATAAGTAGAAGGAAGGAAAAGGAGACGGGTGAAAAGAAAACGAAGAAGGAGGAGAGGTAAAAATAAAAATAAGTAGAAGAAGAGGAAGAGGAGGAAGTAGAGGAGGAGAAAGAAAAGAAGGCGTAGGAGAAGAAGAAAACTAGTAGGAAGAGGATTGAAAACTGGAGTATTTGCAATTTATCCACTTGCTTCTAAGGACTCAAGTGAAAGTATGTAATTGATAATAATAATAATAATAATAATAATTAATAAAGTGGGTAATTAATTAAGAAATAATTATTATGTCTGTGACCTCTTAAAAACTGTCATACTGAAGATACCAGCATTATTATATTCTTAGTGATACTAAACGTAGGGTGAAGTGAAAGAAATAGTAAATCAGTTTATATAACGCACTTTTCTGAGGCTAACAATAATTCTACACATATTGCAAAGCACAATTTCTAGTAAAATATGCATGACTATAATTTTATAATTCCATTTAAAACGTCGTGTAAATGATGTTTATGTATAGAAAAGGAAATTTATAATTAATTAAACACTAACAACGGAAACCGAGATATAATAATGAGATTTTCTATACGTTAATTACATAGCAGATACTCTGCAAATAGGAAACGTTAAGCGAAACAAGAGAAAGGAGAAAATCATCAGGTTGTTCACAAAGATTTGTAAACACAGTTGGAGGTACTTTCATTAACGAGAGATAGTAAAAGATAAAGAAAGATATACTCGAATGGAAAGAGAGAGAGAGAACTTTAGGGAGAAAGTAAGTAAGGATTAAGGCTCTGTTCTGTTTTTGTCAATGTAACACAGTTCGCGAGAAGGCCACAATCAGTTACGGTTGTTGACAGAAGGTAACACAGTGGGCTAGTTAAAAACGAATTCTACAGTATTTAGCATGGGGGCATGAGAGAAACCCAGATGCTATTGTGGTTACATTCAAAGAGCAACACTTACAAACAGTAGTTCCGACGAAGAACTGAACAATATTTGCCACACCAACGAGAACTTCTCACAAGTGTGCTTATAAGTTTTCTCGCAGCAAATATTACACTATACCTATCCAAATAAATTATAGTTTATTTAGCATGGCATCTATTTCAACGTAATGAAATTTCAATATCACGTGGTTCTTGTATGTGAATTAGGAGCTCTAATGAAATTACTTAGTTTGTTTGGATAAAGTACGAGTAGAAACGTTTGATGACGTACGAAAATTTAATCACTTCTATTTCCTTATCATCATTATTTATAAACAGTAACAACCCTTACACGCTTTGCTTCGCATTCGTAAATATTATAAATTATTTACTGATCTGTACTTACATTATACAGAATAATGTTTATACGACAATCTATGAAACTATCCAACCGATTTTGAAAATTCTTTCTCTGTTTGAAAGCTCAGAGCTTTCTGCGGAAAATCAACTAAACAACATTACGTAATTAATTAATTTTGAAAAATTTTAATTGGTAAAAATAAGCTCTAAATACGGAATATGTTCCAGTTGGAAGATGGGAGGTGGGAAGACCTCAAAGAAGATGGCAGTAGTTGAGATATACGAGTTGGAATATCTCGTATTTTTGTATATGTGTAGGATTGTTTGTGAGTTCGGAACAGGCTTATACCTCATCCTTGATAATAATAAGAAGAAATTCTAAATCGTTTTTAAGTCTACTTATTTTTCTTAAAAATCTGGTGTGAAACACTCACAAGACTTTATCTTTCCAATGTAAATAATAAACAATATAATTTAAGAATAATCTATTTTTTAATGCCTATTGTGTGTATTTCTGAATCTGTTCAATTCAAAACAATAAGCAACCCCATGACTCAATAAGTTGAGGTTAATTATTTTGTATGGGTGTAAATGAGGTGTAGTCGTGTACAGATCCAGGCTGACCATTCCTGAGAAAGTTTGGTTAATAAAATTGAACCCCAATAATCGAAGAACACCGGTAACCAATGTCTTTTATTCAAATCCGTATAAAAAATAACTACCTTCTCAAGGATTTGAACCAGGAACCTTCGTCTCCAAAAATCAGCTCTGTGTTTTAACACCTGTTTTAAGCTGATTCGTGGTGATGACTTTAACTCTAGACCAACCCGGTGAGTCAAGTTTAATGATGATTAGGCTAAACAATGTAAAATAAAAACATAACCTAATTTGAAACATGAGTGAATGATAAAATGAAAATCAGCCTTAATAATACTGTACTTGAAAATACGAAAAATCAGCAGTTGACGCTAATTAAAAACATCCAATATTTTACCCATTTTCATGAATAAAATACAGAAAATCACAAATTGACGTAAGCAATTGTAGAAAACAATTTTAGAAAAAAGTTGCAAGTTTTTTAATATTCTAAGGTCGCAAAGTTAAAAAAAAATTCCATGAGAACACAGCCTCCCCAAAAATTTCAGCAGATATGGTTTTTACCCTATCTTGTAGATTATAAAAAAATGTAGTAGCTTCATATATGAGGCGATTGTGAAGAAAAAATGTAGAGCCGTTTTCAAGTAAATCGCAGAAAGTGATAAATTACAAGAATAAATTGCTGTGATTATATAATGTGGTTTTTGTAGAGGTTATTATTTTTCCTGATTACAACAAGTAGATTCTCATAACTATTATTTGTAGGGGCCTGATTGAAGGATTTAGAAAAATATGGCACGTAAAGAGAAAATAAATTTTGTTTAAATAATATTAGATACATATGAGTATTATTCATAAAGTACTTATAGAAAAAAATACACATTTAAGGCGGCATTTTTTTCTGTAGCCAATCGATGGAATGGATGAGTTACGAATATACAGTATATGACTCACAGGTACTTAAAGCCTACTTGCAGTATGACGCTTGTTAAATTATACAATAACATTACAAAATTAGCTGAAATAAATTTATTACATTAAATAATTAATGTATGTGGAGGACAATAAATAAACAAAAAATTGTATAATGAATTTTCACTTTCGTGATATGGGACAAAATTATTTTTAAGATAAATTTATCAGAGATAGTTGGTTAACCAAATACAATCAGCTAACTAAAAATTTGGTGGAAAACTCACACGACTTTCTCTTGCCAATGTAAATAATGAACAATATAACCTAATACTATTAGTAATAAAACATTAGAAATCAACAAAAAACTAACTTCATAAAACATAACCTTATTTTAATAAGTGATAGATGCAAAATGAAAATAAACCTCAATTTGGCTTATTAATCACTATTTCATGCAAAAATTAGGCCCTGTAGAGAAAAATGCTTTAAATAAAAGTTGTAGATCTTTTAATTTCCTATAAAATTTATAATGCAGACTTTTGTCGTAAAATGCATACTAAGGCTGAAATCTTAAAAAAATCAATTTTTAAAACATTTTCGTGAATAAAAACAGAAAATCGCTAATTACGGCTAAACTAAGCGTTTTATAAAATAAATGTTTCGAATAAAAGTTGTAGGTTTTTTTTAAATTTTGTACAACTTTTATTCTAAGTAGACTATACATTTTTGCGCTAAAATGCATATTAAAGCCAAAATCTTAAAAACAAACATTTTTTTCTACGATAGCGCAGCGTCCCCAAGAATTTCAGCAGTCATGGCACCTGCACTACCTTATAGAGCATAAAATATGTAGTAAATGAGGCGATTTTAAAAAAAATCGTAGTAGCCGTTTTTGAGGAAATCGCAAAAAAGTGAAAAATGACACGAATAAACTACTACTTCCGGTTGACCGATTTTCACGAAAAAGTTTGTATCGGGTCCTCTAGTAGTACCTAACTTACGTTTCAAGTTTCAAGTTCGTACGATGTTCCGTTCTCGAGATATTTTGTACGCACACACACGCGCGCGCGCGCGCGCGTGTGTGTACTGTGTGTAATACAAATTTTTAATAAATGAAAAAAGTAAAAGTTAACTAACTTTTTTTATGCTTTACAAGACGGGTATACTCCATGTGTGCTGAAATTCTTGGAGGCCTGTACTCTAGTTGTTGAAAAAAAGGCCTTTAAGATTGCGGCTTTAAAATGAATATTAGGGCAAAAGTGTAGCCTATATAATAAAAGTTGTAGACAATTTAAAAACCTACAACTTTTATTTCAAACATTTCTTTGTATAACGCTCAGTTCAGCAGTGAAATTAGTGGTTTTCTGTTTTTTCTATGAAAATCTGTAAAAAATAAATTTAAGATTTCGGCCTCAACATTTTGCGACAGAATTGTATATAATAAAATTTTTAGTAAATTAAAAAATCTACAACTTTTATTAACAGCATTTTTCTCTACAGAGAAAGTTAAGCGTGAAAGAGTAATTTTCCGTATTTTTAAGTCAAACTGAGGTTGATTTTAATTTTGTGTCTTTCACTTATGATTTAAATTAGGTTATGTTTATTGAGGTTAGTTTTTTGTTTATTTCTATTTTTTTATTACTAATATTAGGTTATATCGTTAATTATCTGCATTGGCAAGAGAAAGTTGTGTGAGTGTTTCACACCAGATTTTTTTACTTTTCAAAGGATTTTAAAAATTTAAAATTTATTTTTTTAAATTCAAGGTCAGGTAATGGATGAGAACCTCAAATGTTTAAAGACATAAAGTTAGAGATAAGGAATTGGTCATAAACCACAACAGTGTAAATTTATGTCGCAAAGCAACAAGCAATTAGGAAAGAGAATCTTAGTTTAAACTAAGTCTGCTATTACAGATGTATATAACAGTGAAGGTACAGAACTGGGAGAAACATTAAAGCAATGTGTCAAGATTTACATTTGCCGCGTTAAACAAGACGGGTGGCTGGAACAAACAGGGATGTAAGACAAACACTTTCAAGGGAAATAACACTAAGTGCTCTTTCATTTTCAATCTCTTTATTTCGCACCTATAATAATTCATTTATTATAAATTATAAAGCAATATAAATAATGTTCTAAATAAAAATAATGTTAAAATAAATGCTAAAATAATTAATGTTTTATAAAATAATGTTGAGCTAAAAAAAATAGTTAAAATATTTGTTAAAATATTATCTATTATGGTTTGTGAGTGAGTAGTAATTCTTGTATAACCTTTAACTTTTATATCAAGATTGTTCATCTCCACAATATCCCTAAACTCTTCAGCCATTTTATTTTCAACAGCAAGATTTACATTAAAATCACCCAAAACTACCACTTTTATGTATCGTTCTGTTAAAACTTCCAGTAGTTCACTGAACTACTGAAGAGTTTAGGGATATTGTGGAGATGAACAATCTTGATATAAAAGTTAAAGGTTATACAAGAATTACTACTCACTCACAAACCATAATAGATAATATTTTAACAAATATGGAGAGTTGTCAGGTTAGGTTAAGGGGTTCAGAGCTCTCTGATCACGGCTACCAAGTATTAGAGATTCAGGATTTAGGTAGTCATGTCCCAAATCAAAAAAATATTAAAGAATTTAGGCAGGAAGACCAAGGGAATATTAATTGTTTGTTACATAGTTTAGCCAAAGAGGATTGGAAGACGGTTTTCAATTCATCTGACATTAATCAAAAATATCATAATTTTATTGAGACATTAAAATTTCATTATAATAATAATTGTCCAATTAAAAAGAAAGATGTAAAAAATATTGTCAGTGAAACAGATGAGTGGGTCACAGGGGAAATTTTGCAAATGAGGTCTGAAGTTAGAGATGCATACTCAGATTTTCTTTCACATAGGACTACCTTTAATGAACAAAGGTACAAAACTATTAAAAAACATTATGCCAGAGAAGTCCAGAGAGCTAAATGTAAAAAAACTGCTGAAGTTCTTCATAATTCACCAAATCTAAACTCAGCAATATGGGAAATAATTAATAAGAATCGAGGTGTAGTTAGCAACAAAAGTTTTACTGACATACCTAATATTGTTAACAAAAACAATGAACTTATAGAGAATGGTATAGAAATTTGTAATTATTTTAACAAATATTACCAGGAAGTAGCTTTAAAACTTAAACAACAGATTAGGGAAACAGTGGGATGTTATGATCCAAAAGGTAACAAGGTAGTTAATCAATTCTTATTTAGCCTAGTTTCAAGGGAGGAATTAGAATCAGTTATTGATAGTTTGAAAAGTAAGAAAACATGTGGGTTAGATGGGATTTCTAGTATAATTGTTAAAGAATGTAAACATCTTTTAATTACTCCTCTCCTTCATTTGATTAACTTCTCACTTGAAGCAGGTGTATTTCCAAACAAACTGAAGGAGGCAAAAATATTGCCTATATTTAAGAATGGAGATAGCCAGTTAGTTGAAAATTATAGACCCATAAGTATTTTAAACACAATCAGTAAAATTTTTGAAAAGGTAGTATTTATTAGGTTAATCAGTTTCTTGACTGAAAACCTAATCATCTCAGAGGATCAGCATGGTTTCCAAAAAGGTAGATCAACTAAAACTGCAATTGTTTCACTTGTGGAGCAAGTAGTTGATATATTGGACGCCGGGGAGAAAGCATTGGCAGTGTTTCTGGATCTGAGTAAAGCTTTCGATTGTGTTGATCATGAAATTTTATTGAAAACACTAGAGTCATTAGGCGTTAGGGATGTAGAGTTGAAATGGTTTCAATCTTACCTTATTAATAGATTACAGTGTGTGGAGTTAACTAGGGTTGTTAGAGGGAAACTTACAAAAGTTGTATCTGGAAAGCTTGAAGTCAAAGCAGGCGTTCCACAGGGGTCAGTTTTAGGTCCAATTCTGTTTCTATTGTACATTAATAGGTTACCAGAAGTCATACCTAATGGCAGAGCTTTGTTGTTTGCTGATGATACTTCAGTAATCAGTAACAGTTCACTGGTAGATGCTCTTGAAGTAAATACACATGTTAACATAGAGTCCGTAGTGCAGTTCTTGAATCAAATGTTATTAACAGTTAATGGGAAAAAGTGTCAGTACTTGCAGTTCAAAAATAAACATAACGTTAAAGAAAGTAGAGAAGTGGATGTATTTATTCATAATAATAGTTTAGAGCATGTAGAAACAGTGAAGTTCCTGGGCGTATCTCTAGATAGATCTTTGTCTTGGGACTTCTATATCAATCAAGTTTGTAGTAAAATATCATCTGGGGTATTTGCACTAAAACAAATCGCCAGATTAAATGATAAAAAATTACTAATGGCAGCTTATCATGGCCTCATTCTGTCTCATATCCGGTATGGTATTTTAGTATGGGGTAATTCTAGCATGGGTAATATGAATAGGGTTTTTAAAATTCAAAAGAAAGCTATTAGGTGTATGGTGGGAGCTAACCAGCTAACCTCATGCAGGCCACTATTTAAGGAGCTTAAATTGCTTACAGTTCCCTGTCTCTACATTTTTGAGGTGATTATGTATGTTAGGCAAAATAATTTTATGCAGAATTTCAATGTTCACAATCATAACACGAGAAACAGGAATGATTATTATGTGGCTAATCACTCCACAAAATTGTTTGAACAAAAACCTACTTATGCAGGGAGAAAATTCATAAATAAATTACCCCAATCTTTAAAGTGTTGTGAGGATTTGAATTCCTTTAAAAAAAATAAAAAAAATTACTTGATCGGTGAAACTTTTTATAGCGTACAAGAATTTCTTTCTTGATAGTAGTGATACATAGTGTGTTTCTTATATGTATTTCAGGTGTTACATCTGACGACATGTCCTATACTCCTCCTGGAGTCCCCAGGGCGCAAAAAAAAAAAAAAAAAAAAAAAAAAAAAAAAAAAAAAAAAAAGTTCTGTTTCTTATCACATGGTCAGCCAATTACATGACTGCATCATTTAAGAACAGAAGAGGTAGAGGTGTAAAAGACACTAGTGAGAGTTATCTCCTCTGAAAGTAATGAATTTCACTATACAGTCAGACCCTGTGGTGAATGAAGTGAAGGTGTCATTTGCAGAGTGGAAAATATGTGCTTTTCAGAGGGCCCGGCTTGCTGATAAGTGCACTTTTCCACTCAGTGAGGAAGGCAATGGTAAACCACCTCACTCCTTGTTTTACTTAGTAAAACCTCTACAGGTTCAAACCAGCCTTTCGGCTGATGACCTAAACAAACAACATAAATAATGTAGGATTTAAAATATATAGTTTAAAATAACTGTTAAAATTTTAATTTTTATGTTTTTTTAATGAAATGATTTTTGAAGATTCTGCTCTGTACTTAAACAACTGTATTAAAATTAACTTTTCAGAATATAACCTTGATATTTACCCGTAACAGGGAGATAAAGTGTTAAATTATTTGCACTCAATCTGATTCCAGGGATTCCAGGGTTCCAGGGATACAAAAAATAGTTCTTGTTTTATATCACATGGTCAATTATATGCCTGATGAATTTAAAAATAGAAGAGGTTGAGGTGTATAAGACACTACTATCGGTTTTATAATAATAGACACCCGAGTTTGAATCCTTGCATCTCCAAAACTATGAGTCGAATTTTAACATACATTACATAAAAATTTAGCTCATTTTTCTTCAGCGTTGATCTATAATAATCCTATATTTTTAATTTTGTTTAAAAATTCCCACATCGGGGTTGGAAGACAAAAAGACCCGGTTTTTTTGTTAACGCAACAATTTTCATGCATTTAGAAGCGTGCAATTCGACAACTATTCGACCATAAAGTTTGAAATTTTAACACATTATAGACAAATACATTCTTGTAGCGTGTACGAAATTTCAAATTTTTAAGCTATTTAATTAACAATATTCTGAACCCTTGCTATGTCGGTAACCGCTCGATCATTCGGAATGGGCAAACTATAGTTTTATTCAGCGTAAAAAACTTAGTAAAATTATGTTAATAACATGAAATATTGATTGGCCAATGTTGGGGTAGAATTTTTAAAATTTTGAAAAAAAGACTTGGTAATGCGGGGTAGGCGCTACTATTCATGTTGCCAGTACGTGACATCCTGTCGGACTGTCTATCTGAATTGACAGACTGCATTGTCAATTCAGGTAGACAGTCAGATTTAGGTCCTCTAAAAGTCACATATTTTCCAACCTGCAAATGACATCTTCACTTCACTTACCACAGGTTCTGGCTATATAATGAAAGTCATTACTCTGAGAGAAGATAACTCTGATTAGTGTATTTTACACCTCTACCTCTTCTGTTCTTAAATGCTTCTTTCATATAATTGGCTGTCCATTTGATAAGAAACAGAACTATTTTTTGTAGCCCTAGAGATAGCTGATTGAGTGGAAATAATTTAACACGCCACCTGCTTCTGGGAAAAATATTAAATGAAGTTACACTTAAATTAACTAAAAAATTGGTGCGATTTTTGTTTTGATATTTTTTCTGTAAAATAAATTATTATGAATGCGAAGCGAAACTGGTATGGCTGTACAAGTAGAATTTATAGAAGACACGTTTGCAAGATTTTTCTGTAGTCTACATAAAAACAAAACATACCATAATACAACAAATAAAACAAATTCTTTGTTTTAAAATATAAATGCTTACTTTTATTAAAATATGAACTTCATAAATAGCGTACATGTATAAATGGCAGTAATGAATCATGTTTTTTTTATCGCAAAAGCTGTAATTAGTTAACTTAACAATAGTTAAGTACTCTCACTATCTTAAAAGATTAGTAAAAAAAGCAGGGTAATTTCCTGCAGTTAATCATTGTTCTAAAACAAATTTATCAACATTAACTTTGATTGCTTTTCTTTAAGAAACGAAGTTCCGTAACATAAATTATACTTAGCCTTAGAAAGAGAACGGATTTTAACATTTTCACATGAAATACTACTACTACTACAACTTTCTAAATTTATTTTTGTGACGTATTAAAT
Organism: Catonia carolina; assembly: GCA_035578175.1. NCBI lineage: Eukaryota > Metazoa > Arthropoda > Insecta > Hemiptera > Achilidae > Catonia > Catonia carolina. The sequence continues at coordinate 29,153,828 of JAQMRL010000006.1, forward strand.
GTATCAATATAATACAAGATCATCAACAATTTTAATTTTTAAATGTTTCTTTAAAATGTTAATATAAACTAATATATTTTTAAGTAAAATATGTAAATATGTAATGCGCTCTGGGAAAAGGGACCCACGGGTGAAGGACAATATTTTACAGTATGATGAAATACATGAAAATTATATCTAAAGTTATCGATTTTTAGGTTGTGATTGCAAATCTCTGATCTCTTTTCTACAAGTAGGCGTGATTGTGTTGTTTGTTTAGGTCAACAGCTGAAAAGCTGGTTTGAACCTCTAGAGGATTTACTAAGTTAAACGAAGAGTGAGGTGGTTACCATGCCTACCCCACTATATACATAAGTAGACAATACTTATCAGCATGCCAGGTCTCCGAAAAGAATCTACTCTGCGGCCTGCATATGACACCTTAACTTCATTCACCACAAGGTCTAGCTGTATAATGAAATTCATTACTTTCAGAGGAGATAACTCTGACTAGTGTCTTTTACACCTCTGCCTCTTCTGTTCTTAAATGATTCAGTCATTTAATTTTCTGACCATGGGATAAGAAACAGAACTATTTTTTTGTAGCCTTGGAACTAGTAAATTGAGTGCAAATAATTTAACACTCCACCTACCTGTTATGGGCGAAGGCATGATTAGAAGTTGAAAAACTGTCTTTATAATAGGATATACAAAGAAAATATAAATAAATCCATGTTGCGTTCAGAAGAAGAAGACCTAAGGGTGATTGGAGATTTAACTATGTCACTCGAAGGTCCTTTTTAATATAATTCCAATTTTATTTCTGTTTTGTGTAGGTTAAGGATAAAACAGTAAAATACATATCAAAGTAATTCAAATAAATATGTTGACTGTTGAATATGTTGAATAAATATTCAAATGTTCGGCTGTTGACCAAAACAACAAAATTAAAAAATTCAAATTTACGTACACTTAGTCACGTATTTTATAAGAAATCGCTAACAATTATAAACAGCCAATAACATAAAAAGAAGGGTACTACGTTCTTAATGATAAATTATGCTCAAAACAATAAAAAAATTTAAAATAAAATGCAAAAGTTCAACAAGTTGTATATTCTGGAACAGAGATAACCAGTCCATGTCCTACGAGAGCTCTCGCCGATGACGGCGGACGACTATCGTTTCCCAAATATAAAACAGTGAGATTTGATGTAAAATATCAAAAATTCATAAACTGAACTAATATTAATTTATGATTAACTTCTATAGGCACAAACATTGATAACTAAGAAAACTGTCTTTAAAGGAAATTTGTCAATTTTCCGTAGCGTTCAAAATTGTAATGAAAACAATTCCGCACAAGTAACTTTACAGACCAAACACGGTTCGAAAGCTATATACGCCGCCAGTAACTAGCACATGCGCAGACCAGTGTCATTTTAACGCTTACCAGATCATAGTAAGCGATATTTAATAGCGGCAAGCATTCTATTTATGACAACACATAAGTTCTTCAAGGACAGAAACAAAGAAAACAAGAATCAGTTAACCATAAATGCTCAACTCTTTTTTGAATTTGTTGTTGTTTAGGTCATCAGCCAAAAGGCTGGTTTGAACCTGTAGAGGTTTTACTAAGTAAAACGAGGAGTGAGGTGGTTTACCGTTGCCTTCCTCACTGAGTGGAAAAGTACGCTTATCAGCATGCCGGGCCATCTGAAAAGCACATATTTTCCACTCTGCAAACGACACCTTCACTTCATTCACCACAGGGTCTGGCTGTATAATGAAATTCATTACTTTCAGAAGAGATAACTCTGATTAGTGTCTTTTGCACCTCTACCTCTTCTGTTCTTAAATGATTCAGTCATTTAATTGGCTGACCATGTGATAAGAAACAGAACTATTTATTTTAGCCCTGCAACGAACAGATTGAGTGTAAATAATTTGACACTCCACCTGTCCGTCATGGGCAGTTTTTGAATTTGTGAGAAATATAGGACCTACCTAAAACATAATTAAAGTTTTTATTAATAACAAATTGAATAGTAAAAATTGTACTTTTTATCTGAAATTCATATACATTATTCCGATGAAAAAGGATAAAAAATACATAAATTTTGTATTATACTGAATTATACTTTTATACATTCCCGGTTACATAAATTCAAGACAAATATTTACGTAAAATTTTGACGCACCTTATTTTGTTTAAAAACTACAAAACAAAATGTATTCTGTCAACGATATTTTCATTCAATTCGAGAAGAGTTTAAAAAAAATATTTTGTGGTGAACGCAAACATTTTTTTTGTCATATTCGGTAAATTTCAAAATATTCAACTTTGTTTCTTTTTAAGAACATATAAATTGTATATCGTTCAAGAGGTGTATGTATCTACCGAAGATAAAGTTTCGTGTAAAATGAAAAACTATCCTAACAGAATAGTAATATCGTATATATATGATTTCATTTTCCGTTGTTTTCTAATGTTAGATTACATTGTTCATTATTTGCATAGGCAAAATAAAGTTTTGAGTGTTTCACATCAGATTTTTACTTTCTCTTGCCTATATGAACATATAGGAAAAAAGTATTGTTTTCATGTCGATTTTTCGAAATAGAGTTTCACCGGAGCTACACGTTTTCAGACCCCCCTCCCAAACCCAAAAAACATATTTTTAGCGATCGGTCTGTGTTTAAGTATGTGTTTGTGCGTGGACCCGACACGAAACATTTTCATCAAAATCGGTCAACCGGAAGTGGTAGTTTATTCGTGTCATTTTTCACGTTTTTGCGATTTTCTCAAAATACTTAGCAATTTTCTGTTTTTTCTCACGAAATCGTGTAAAAAATCGATTTTCTTTAGATTTCAGTCTTAGTATGCATTTCACGACAAAAGTGTTTATAAATAAATTTATAGAAAATTAAAAGTACTAGAATATTTTAAATTATAGAATTTTTCTCTACAGAGCCTAGTTTAGCGTGAAAGAATGATTTTCCGTATTTTTAAGCCAAAAACTAAGGTTTATTTTCATTTTGCGTCTTGCACTTATGATTAAAATGAGGTTATGTTTTTTGAGGTTAGTTTTCCTTTTATTTCTAATGTTTTATTACTAACGCCAAGTTATGTTGTTAATTATTTGCATTGGCAAGAGAAAGTCATGTGAGTGTTTCACATAATATTTTTACTTAAATTAAGAGACTAATTTTGGTTATTCCGGTAACGCAATATAAGTTGACGATTGTCAGCGAGAGTAAGACTGGACTATTCGGGGGTTGGAAGTGCTACTATTATGTGCTTTTTTAAATACATCATAGCGACAGCTCTAACCATGGCATCTTATGCTTTCGGGTTGGCCTATGTAAGTAGGATAGATAGTATACTGTCCTCCGCATGATAGGCGCAATCGTAAACTTATAGCGCGTTATCTATAATTGGTTGGGCACGTAAGATAATAGAGTACTACAAAGATATTGCAGCGTACAGGATCATTCGGTTATAACGAACCACCGGATATAACGAACAAATAATGCCGGTCCATTGACGTTCGTTATAACCAAATATTACTGTATTATACTTTATTTATGGAGACGTCAGAAAATTTTTTATTCTAAATCTATTCAAACGTGCCCCAATTTTTCCGACCATATTGATTTCTGTAAGGAATATTTTTTAATATTAAACGTGGTCTTTAATTTAATTAGAAAGTCAAAACTTAACAGTTAAATTTCTATTACATAAATTAGTATAAATTCCAGTTTCTGATGTGGTTAATTAAAATTGTATTTGATCGTACACTAACGTTAAGATAACAACCTAATATAAGTTACTGCTTTTATATTAAAAACTTAAATTTGTAAAAATTTTCATAGTTTTATAATTAGTTTTTCAATTCCAATTAATTAATTATCGTGTAAAAATGGCACGGAAAGTTCTGAATAATTAATTAATAGGTACGTTTTAAAAATAAAAGTAACGATTCTTTTGATAGATAAATTCAGTACTAAACGATTCATTTGTAATACAGGCGTACTGTAACTGACAGTTAATTTGCTTACCTATGTTGGTGCAGTATTTTCATTGTTTAAAAAGTATCACAATGAGTTCTAGTTAAATAAAGTTTTAATACTTCAACAAATAAAACATTTTGTTATGTAATTTCTACTTGTAAAAGTTTTATTTAATTTTTAACTTTATAGTTTGTAGCATACGATTACCGTACATACTAATGATGTATAATTTCAAGAAGCATTTGATCAATTTTTTGTACTTTTTTCTTTTTTTTTGGTTTAACGTCCGACAGTTCTACAATTACTGCTAATGCTGACAGTGAATGATGAAATGATTTATTTTTGCAACGTATGAAAATATTAGTATATTATTTATTTATACTATTATTATTATTATTATTATTATTATTATTATTTATACTATTATATTATTTATTTATATTATTAGTATATTATTTATTTAGTATAAAATATATGAAAAACTTAACAAAATTGGAGCAGACTTTGGCATGAAGATCTCACCCCAAAAGTCCAAGATAATGGCATTCAGAGGGAAGTGGCCAGTTAGATCGAAAATTGTGCTTGACAATCACACATTGGATCAAGTAAGAAGTTTCAGTTACTTGGGATGCCACATTTCATTTGATGTAAATGATGATGTTGGTGAAAAAATAGCGAGATTAAGTTCTGTTTGTGGTATTATAAGGAGAGCCTTGGGTAGGAGAACAAGACATGATACCCAACTGAAATTTTATAGAGCAATGGCAGTACCGCTAATAGCATACGGTAGCGAGACATGTGTATCTATGAAGAGAACTGAGTCTCGGATACGAGCTGCTGAAATGAGGTTTTTACGAGCGGTTAAAGGTTGCACTCGACTAGACAAGATAAGGAATGAAGACATAAGAGCTGAATTACAAGTGGAACCTCTAATGAGTATTTTGAAAAAAGTCGTGATAACTGGTCTTGTCATCTACTCCGAATGTCACCCAATAGACTTCCATTGCAGGCATGGGAGTACAAACCTATAGAAAAACGAGATGTGGGAAGGCCTAGGAAAAAATGGATGCCGGAACAGGCCAATAGAGCCTAATCCTTGTAAGATGATGATGATGATGATGATGAAAATATGCCGTGCCTGAATGGGATTTGAACCCAAGACCGCATGATGAGAGGCGAGCACGTTACCAACTACGCCAATGTATTTACATTGTAAATACATAATTGCAGACAATAATTAAATTTATTGTACACTGTACCTAAATGATTAGCAGTATAATTTATAATTTCAGTAATCTATCATTACGTACATTGTCAGATAACAAGCAGCAATGTGATACCGACTGCATTAGCGTAGTTGGTAACGTACTCAACTCTCATCATGTGGTATTATTGGGTTCGAATCCCAAACAGGCACGGCAAGTAATTACACACTTCAAAGCCATACACAACAATTCAATAGTTTGTAACAAATACATAAAATAAAATACACTTTACACTTTGCATAGAATGGAAATTAGGTACCTCCAAAGGTTAATCCTGCCTCGGAGGTTACCATCACTTACAAATAAACTTCGAGTTTTCATTTAGTGGATAACAATATAATGCTCATTACACTGGGAATCAATTTGGAAAATTGTTAAGAAAAACTAACATTTTAAGAAATGAGAATTTGAAAGGGGGTTATGCGGGTTTATTCTTAATACGTAAAAGGGGCTGAAAGGTGTTTCCGTTGAAAGAAAATACCTCTATCCATTACGTTAATTATCTTTTTTTATTAAAAAATAATTTCAGCATACTTCATAGTTTATTAAATTTAAAGAAGGTAAATTACATAAAACATGTTTGAAAAATTTAGTAACTGCAAATAAACTTGTTAATACGAGACAATAAATTTGATGGAATTGGGATACTACAAAATACTTAAATTTTTATTTACGAACAATTACAAAATGAAAAGTTTTTTACTTTTATGAAAATGTTTATCTAATTTAAAAACAAATGCAGCTTGATAATTTCTATTATTTAATATCAACTCATGATTTATAATAACACAATAAGTTTATCACCATTGTAAATTGTCATAAAACCATATGATTCATTGTTTCCAAACGATTAAGAATTCAAAAATCATTTTTTAAAGATACTTTTTTTATTAATAATTTTAACACTCGAAAAAATTTAACAAAATGTATTCCTTAAACAATTTAATCTAAAATATGAATTTCTCAGTAAAGAAAATTAGTCAGGCAAAACGGTCATAAAACATTTAAAAATAACTTACAATTTAAATTTTATTTTGTGTAGGTATTCTTTATATCTGATTTAAAATGGAAAACCCCATTTGATTAAATTTTGACTGTGTAGTTTACATAAATATTTTTAATTGTATAATCTAACGGTAATTGTTAAAAAAGTATGATGTATATTGGAAGAGTTACGAAACGTAACATTTCAAGGTAAATTTTAGAAAACCATCAAACTCCGTAGTAAGAACTCAAATTGACAATCTACTCTACACGTTATCAAAGTAATTATCTTAACGAAAGTTTTGTTAATTTATTAAATTTTACAATGAAAAAATTGACATCATCAATGCGGTACTAATCAATTATCAAATATTATCAATGCTGTATTGGCTGTTCGGTAGGACCTGTGAACTGTCAATCTTCAATAAATTGCTTCTTTTCAAGCAAGTGCTAAAACCGGTATGGATATATGGCCTGCAGATCTATGGCTGCACCAAAACAAGCAACTTAAACGTTATCCAAAGGTTCTAAAACAGAGTGCTTAGGAACATTGTAAACGCTCCTTGGTATGCCCGCAACAGCGACATCCATCGTGACTTACAGGTGAACACAGTAGCAGAAAAAGTGTGTGTAAGTGTGCCAACAAACTTGAAGATCGTCTTCACGATCACATCAACATTGAAGCAAGGCAACTGTTGGATATCAGTGTAATAGTTAGACGTCTGAAAAGAGCTAAGCCTGTAGATATAGTGTGTTAAAAAGACTAATAAAAATACTCTGTTAAACTATAAATTACATTTAAGTCATGTAAATAATATAAGTTTCTAAAACTAATGATTAGCTATAAATATTATTATTAAGTTACTTTTAAGGCATATTTATTTATATTTATGTTATATATTTATTTATAGTTACATAAGTTATTAAATTAACAGTAGGTTTAAGATAAAGATTTATGAAATTAATATGTGTAGTACACTGTGTAAGTGACATTAGAAAATAAGTGCTAGCACCAGTGGGTGACCGCATGGTTATACAAGGCGGGGAGGGAAATAAAATCGGTAAAGAAAAACTGTTCCTTAGTTTTAAGTAACTAGTTGCCGTCGATTTAAAATAAAAAAATATTATCAATGCGATAATGATAATAAAATAATCTGGTGTGAAAAACTCACGAGACTTTCTCTTTCCACTGTAGATAATGAACAATATAAATAAATATAAATATAAATCATGAGTAAACAATGTAAAATGAAAAACCAAACCTAATCATAGGTATGAAGTAAAATGAAAACTGACTTCAGTAGAACTTAAAAATACGGGAAATCAGTAATTGTCGCTAAACTAGGCTCTGTAGAAAAAAAATGATTAAATAAAGTTCTAAGTTTTTTATTTTCTATAACAATGATTAAAATACACTTTTACCGTAAAATGACCGCACACTTAAAAAATACCATTTTTATCGACTTTGAAGAAAAAAAAACAGAAAGTTACTAGTTGTTGCTAAACTTTGCGTTGTACAAAAAAAATGTTTGAAAAACGTTGTAGGTTTTCTTTTGGTCTAAAATTTTAATCATACACTTTTGACCTAAAATGCAAATTAAGGCCGCAATCTTATAAAACAACATTTTTCTACAAGGACACAGCCTCTCGGAGAATGGCAGCAAACATGGTGCTTATCCTACCTTGTGAAGAACAAAAAATGTAGCAAAATTTAAAAAGAAATCGCAGGAGCCGTTATTGAGAAAATCGCAAAAAAGTGAAAAATCGCACGAATAAACTACACGGTGGCCAATATGTCGGTTTTTTCAATATTTACGGAAATCAGAAGAAAGGTTAATGGAATAAGAAACATAAAGACAAAAAAACAAATTTATTATATGAACTCTACGTATTATATTACCTTGAAAATATTATAGCAGGTTTTCAAAATGTCCGCCTTGGTTCTCTTTACACTTTATACAGGACTTAAAACTGATTCACAAATTTTCAACAGTAACATTTTATCATACACACTGACATATGTCAGATACATAGTCAAATGCAATTTTATTTGAACTTTTTAGTTCGTGGAGGTTTTGTGGGATGGAAGAATACACTAGCTTCTTTTACAATGCCCCACTATGAAAAATCACATGGCGTTAAGTCTGGCGAGCGCGCAGGACATTCGATTGTACCACGACGACCAATCCATTCATCAACTTTGGACTTTAAAATCTCACGAACTTCGAAACAGAAATACCTTATATAATACCGAACTTCGATACGAAGGAAAAAAATAGTAACTACACGGAGACGTACCTCATACTAGCCATTGTTACAGAAAACTAATGAATGTTGTACCTGATGCTGCCAACATTAAACTATTACCAAATTAGAAAAATTAAATGTCCCATCTCGTGAGGGAACTGACATATGGGCCACCCTGTAAATGCGGTTAACCAATTTGATGGAAATCGTCGTGATGGGTCCTGTAGTGGTACTTGACTTAAGTTTCAAGTTTCAATTTCATGTTACATTCCGTTCTTCTGATATTCTGTTTGCACACACGCGCGCGCGCACACACACAAACACACAAATCACTAAAATATGGTTCTTTAGGTTCTGAGAGTTTGAAAACGTGTTTGAATCCGGTGAAACCTTGATATTAAAAATTAAAATATTTAAAAAATAATAAAAATCGATATGTAAACAATAGTTCCCTTCCCTACATATTCAGACAGGCCAAGAGAAAGTAAAAATTACCATAAGGATTGTATTATACCATGTATTGGATTTAAATATAGCATCCATAATTAACTACAAAAATTTAAGTAATTAGAGATTTACTCAATATTCGAACAGTGTTAGTAACAAAACCGAAAGAAACACTGGTGGAATATTTATTCAGGTTCCTTTATTACGAAAATATGAATAAACTGTTTCAAATTTATTATTATTTAATTTTCTAATGCGGTTCATATTGAAGCACTGCGTTCGCAACAAACAGTATTATTCAAATTTATTTATCGCACAAACAAACCGAAATTTCAATTTATCAAGGTTTCAGTAGGTTAATTCATGAAGCATTTACAAAATTTAAATCAAAAGTGAGACGAAAATTACTGAGGAAAACACTTACGAGCTTTAAATGTATGAATATAAATGTATTGCTTTGAAGTAAAATGAGAAACATACTGATTTGTCGACTCTTTAGAAGAGAGACTGCTTAGGATTTAAAGTAACCTTAAATTGAAATAAATTATACTTTATAATTCGGAAAGTCCTACATTTTACCTTTGTATTGTTCGTTTCATTGAAACACATTTAAAATCGTATTAATTTTAACAGGTCATTTTGTAAAATTTACTTTGATACTAATTAGGGAAATACAAACGTAGACCTATCAACTAAATATTTAGCGGGGGGTGGGGTGGTTACGGTGGTGCATTTAAAATACATTTTAGATCAAAGAACCTTTATGACAGCCCAATTAAGTGTACTTATGAATACCATCACCAGGGGCACAGATCCAAATTAGAATCCTTTCTTCTGTCCTCTTAAATTCTCATTTGAATTAAAGGTAGACAATATAAGACTCACCTTTTAATAAATTAGGTAACATTTAGTGGTTTATTTTGTAACTCAAATAAAAAATAAATAAGAACTAATAAGAGAAAATTATAAAAATGTAATGAAAGCAATATTTTCTTATGACGATTCGTATTTTGTATGAGAATTAAAAAAAAATGGTGCACTGAAATTAGTTTTCAAGTAGAAAAGAAATGAATTTCATTTACTCGTAATTACTCAAAAGTTTTTGTCTTTGATTCAATGTGTGTTGTTTACGTCTTCAGCCGAAAGGCTGGTTTGAATCTCTAAAGGCTATACTAAGTAAAATGAGGAGTGAGTTGGTTTACAATTTTTCCTTCCTCATTGAGTTGAAAAGTATGCTTAACAGCATGCCAGGCCCTCTGAAGAGCATCTACTTTCCACCCTGCAAATTACATCATCACTTCATTCACTACAGGGTCTGGCTGTATAATAAAATTTATTGTTCTCAGAGGAAATAACTCTGACTATAATATAGTGTCTTTTACACCTCTACCTCTTCTATTCTTAAATGGTTTACTCATATAATTGGCTGACCATATGATAAGAAACAGAACTATTTTTTGTAGCCCCAGAACTAGCAGATAGAGTGCAACTTTTTTAACACTCCAACTGCCTGCTATGGGCAATACAATTTAATACCAATATTTTATAAAAATTGGAATTGTGATGTATGTAATTTTTCCTAATTTTATCAAAAATATAAAACTTTGTAGATTAGATTTAGTCAAATTCAGTAATTTCCAAGAATTTCAGTAGACATGGCGCCTACCTTATGTTGTAGAGCATAAAAATTGTAGTAAACGAGGCAATTTAAAAAAAAAACGTTGTAGACGTTTTTGAGAAAATCGCTAAAAAGTGAAAAATAAGACGAATAAACTATTACTTCCGGTTGACCGATCTTAATGAAAATGTTTGTGTCGGGTCCTCTAGTCAAACCTAACTTAAGTTTCAAGTTTCAAGTTTGTACGATGTTCCGTTCTTGAGATATCCTGTTCACACATTCTCTCTCGCACACACACACACACGCACACACACACACACACACACATACACACACACGCACGCACGCACACACACACACACACATACACACGTGCGCGCACACACACACACACACACGCACGCACACACATACCAATAGCTAAAAACATGTTTTTTGGGCTAAGGGGGTCTGAAAACGTGTAGATCCGGTGAAATATCGATTTTGTAAAATCGACCTGAAAACAATATTTTCCTTCCTATATAGCCTATGGTTCATTTTTGTACAGATATAATATTTTGAAATTAGATACTCAAGAAATTTGCATAAATAAATATTTAAAAGTGACGGAATATGTTCCAGTTGGAAGAAGGGAGGTGGGAAGACCTCGAAGAAGATGGCAGTAGTCGAGATGTACGGGTTGGAATGTCTTGTGTTCGTGTAGACGTACAGGATGGTTTGTGAGTTCGGAACAGGCTTATGCCTAATCCTTGATAGTAAGAAAAAGAAGAAGAAGAAATTCGTGAGGACAATACTTAATTTTTAGAGTACTGTAAAAGTTTATTTGAGAAAGAAGATTATAAATTCGTCTTTGTATACTGTTATACGACTCATTACAACAAAATTAAGATTGCAAAGCAAAGCAAGAAGGTTAGCTAATACATAAATATCAAAATATTTTGAAGTTAAACATTATAGAATTAAACGTCACCACAACTTTTCAGTGTTAACAGAAATTGAATAAAACACGATGAGTGTTAGGCAGTTTTTTGACGGCCAAACGAACGGGGAAACGAAAATAACTAAATAAACGAACTGACCGAACGAACAGGCAACAGTATTTAATTTCTGATACACAAAAGAGAAAAATAAACAAATTAAATTTCCTCCTGTGACGACAATCATTATTAAAATGGTGTTTTGTCATCATTGAGTCACTACTACACTTTATAAAACAGGAAATTTAATTTTATACGATAAAGTTTCTTCACAAAACTTCATCGTGAAACATTCTACATTTTTTATATTTGTTTTAACTTTTTACTTTCTCTTGCCTATATGAATAGGCCTATAGGAAGGAAAGTATTGTTTTCATGTTGATTTTTTGAAATCGATTTTTCACCGGATATACACATTTTCAGGCCCCCTGAACCAAAGAAATTTCTTTAGCGATTGGTCTGTGTGTGTGTGTGTGTGTGTGTGTGTGTGTGTGTGAACAGATTTCTCAAGAACGGAACATTGTACGAACATGAAACTTAAAACTTAAGTTAAGTACTACTACCAAACCAGACACGAACATTTTCACCAAAATCGGTCGACAGGAAGTAGTAGTTTATTTGTGTCATTTTTCACTTTTTTGCGATTTTCTCAAAAACGGCTCCTACAATTTTTTTTAAAAATCGCCTCATTTGTTATATTTTTTATGCTCTACAAGATGGGTAGGCGTCATGTTTGCTGAAATTCTTGGTAAGGTTATTTTTTTGTAAAAAAAGTTTTTTAAAAATTTCGACTTTAATATGCATTTTAGCGCAAAAATGTATATAATAAAAGTTGTAGAAAAATTTAAAATCCTTTAACTATTATTTCAAACATCTTTTTTGTATAACGCTTAGTTTAGCGGTAATTAGCGATTTTGTGTTTTTTTCTCACGAAAACGTGTGAAAAATCGATTTTTTTAAAGATTTTGGCATTAGTATACATTTTACGACAAAAAAGTATATAATAAAATTTATAGGAAATTAAAAGATCTACAACTTTTATTTCAAACATTTTTTTCTATAGAGTCTAGTTTAGCGTGAAAGAGTGATTTTCAATATTTTTAAGCCAAACTAAGGTTAATTTTCTTTTTGCGTCTTTCTTCGTCTTCTTCTTCAAGTGCCGTCTCCGCGTCGGAGGTTGGCGATCATCATTGCTATTCTAACTTTCGAAACAGCTGCTCGGAACAGTGACGTGGAGTTGAGACCAAACCAATGTCTCAAATTCTTCAGCCAGGACGCTTTCCTTCTGCCCGGCCGGCGCTTTCCTGCTATCTTACCTTCCATTATCAGCTGAAGAAGTCTGTATTTCCCGTTTCGAAGAATATGGCCGAAGTACTGCAGTTTTCGTCGCTTGATGTCGTATAGCAGTTCCATCTCCTTGCCCATCCGAGTCAGTACGTCCGTGTTTCGTACTCTGTCGGTCCACGATATACGGAGCATGCGACGGTATAGCCACATCTCAAACGCCTCCAGCCTCCTTTCTAGAAGTTTCGTTAGTGTCCATCCTTCCTGCCCGTAAAGAAGTACAGGAAGTACGTAGCACCTCAGAATTCGGAGCCTCGTGTTGAGACTAAGATCACGCTGGCACAATAGGTGTTTTAGTTTCGTGAACACCGCTCTGGCTTGCTCGATACGCACTTTAACTTCCTGACCGTAGTCCCATTTGTCATTTAGGCAGCACCCAAGGTATTTGTACGTGTGCACCTGTTCAATGGCGGAGCCAGCGAGTGTGATTCCTGCGTTGACCTCCTCTTCACCGATCACCATGAACTTGGTTTTACGTATATTCATCCGTAGTCCGTATGCATTGCTAATTGTGTTGACGCGTTCCAGCAACACTTGGAGATCTTCCTCGCTATCCGCAATCAGCGCTGTATCGTCGGCATATCTCAGGTTGTTGATGCCCTCTCCATTCACTATAATGCCTTTTCTGCATCCATCCAAAGCTTCCGACAAAATGGCCTCCGAATATAAGTCTAATAATATTAGATCTAGTAATATTGCGTCTTTCACTTGTGATTAAAATTAGGTTTTATTTATTAGGTATTAATTGGGTAAGATTATGTTTTTTGAGGTTAGTTTTTTGTTTATTTCTAATGTTTTATTACTAATATTAGGTTATAGTACACATTATTTGCATTGGCAAGAGAAAGTCGTGTGAGTGTATCACACCAGATTTTTATTTTATTTGTCTATTATTAACAAACAATTGTTATTAACATACCCACAAGGGTTTTTTCAGTAAACTACTATCAACCTTATTTTAGACCGATAAAAATTGTAACTCGAGCTTACACAACCCTTTAGATAACATACATGAAGTACCCACGCTAAAATTCAATATTCAAAATATAACATAATATCTGATAGTTACTGTTACTTGCTTAACGTACTAAATTTTTGCATCATCTAAAATTATTAAAAGATATATTTCCTCATTCTCTTTCTCATTTCACTTTGTTTCAGGGCAATGAAAGTTACATTTTTAGCAAACCCTAAATTTCACCGATAAAAATTTCTTATTTCTTTTTAATTACAGTAAAATCTGCAATTTATTATAATATATAATAATTGAGTTTTATTTTTAACGTTTTCATGACGGAAGACAAACCCCCAATGAAGTAATTTCGTTTATTAATTTCATGTGTTACCTTATCACTACAAAATAAGTCTGTAGGATTTCTTCGTTATCTATTTATTTATTTAAATTTAATTGTTTGCATTTACTATCCATACATCTTAGAAGGCGATGCTTCAACCGATCTGGATGTATGATAGTCAGATTTTATGGTGCAGAAAAGCCGTTGGTCATTTCACGAATACATTGTTTCCAAAATAAATTCTTGCAACTCATTACTAACTGCCCGAGTTACGTATCCACTAGAACACTGCACGATGACCTACGCCTTCCTTACGTTAACGACACAAATTTCTAAAATTATACCGAAGGTTCAGAGACAAACTTCAAAATCATAATAATCCCTTAATATGCAATGAATTCTCCAGGCCTACCAGGAATACCACAAAGACAACTGAAACGCTGATGAAGTAGAGACACGACTCTAACAGTAATTACGTGTACAAAAATATGCAATAAAAATTTAACACTTTTTCATTATCTGAAGGGCCTCCTCAAAGCCATTAAAACGGTTTTTTTATTGCAACAAAATTTTAACCTTTCTGCTGGTTGGACTTTTACAGTTGCAAAATAAAACAAAATGAAAAAAATTGACTATGCATGGCTTCAAAACTCTTGACGTACAAGGCGATGCTTCAACCGCTCTGGATGTATGATAAATAAATTTATGGTGCAGCAAAGCCATCAGTAATTTCACGAATTTAACGTTTTCAAAGTAAATTCTTACGACTTATTACTAATTGTCCGAGTTACATATCTAATAGAAAGCTACACGATGACTTACGCGTTCCTTGCGCCAGCAACACATATCTAAAGCTGTACCACAGGCTCGGATACAAACTTCAAAATCATAACAATCCCTTTATATGGAACATGAATTCTGCAGACCTACCAGGAATCGTACAAATACGACTGAAACGCTGATGGAGAAGAAACATGGTAAATTAACGCAACTGTAACATTTATTACGTATACAAAAATACAATTTCAAAATTAACACAATTATCGTTCTCTGGAGAGATATCGCTGAGTGGTGTCCTCCTCAAAGCCATTAACGCGGTTGGTTTCTTTTTAATTTAGTTGTAAACAATTTTGCTGGTTGTTTTTATACAGCTGTAAAATAAAAGAAATATTAAAAAAAATTTGTTTGCAACAGTCTTTCGACCAAATATGGCAGATAATAAATACGCATTAAAACAACTAGATCATAAAATTAAGTTTTTGTTTAGGTCATCAGACGAAAGGGTGGTTTGAACTTATAACGGTTTTACTAAAAGTAAAAATGTCTTTAAATTTATAAAAGCAGCTAAGCTCGAAATATCAAGAACAATGAGCAGATAACCCAAATTATTTGGCGCTTTTACTTGATAACAGGAAAGATGTAATACGACAAAAAGGATTAAATTGCTTGACCTTCCGTTCAGATTTACCGACAACCTTATTGTTAATTAAGTCCATATTAATCTCCATAATCATCTACTTCCTCTACGCATTCTACTGTCACATCTAACTTAAGTTTTACTTTTCAAGTTCACACAATGTTCCGTTCTTGAGATATTCTGTTCACACAAACACACACACACACTCACAGAGTTTTCCTGTGAAAACTTGATTTTGAAAATCGACATGAAAACAATACCTACTTTACTTCCTATATACTCATATAGGCAAGAGAATGTAAAAAGAGTTCAAAAACTAAGTTATTAATCAAAATCTAAGTAGTCATAAATAATCAGTGTATCTTTCTACACAAAAAAATTAATTAATATTTCAATATCAAATTATAGATTTCTTGTAGCATTGACAGATTTCTTTATGTATTTATCTTTTGTGGTCATTCCGATTTGAATATGTTGAACAGCTTTTATTATTTATGCATTTCATTACCCTTCAGTATTCCTAAGAGGATTTGTGCTTATGTCGGAGGTACACATTAGTTCACTGGGGTTTAATTTTGTTTTCATAAATTGAATTCTGTTTATTTACTTCATCACAAAAACTTTCATGGAGAAAAATGTAAAATATTGTTGCCTACCAGAATTTTAAGTAAAAAAAATTACTCAAGTAATTTTCGTGAAAAGTTTATTTAAGAATCACCATGCATAAAAGAGTTTTCTTGTATATAAAAGGGGGCACAAACTATTAAAACTTTTAAACAAAAAGTAGTTTATGTTATATATACAACATGGAATGAAAAAAAGGGTAAGCACAAGTTTCGTTGATTCCCAGCGGGTATATTTCAAAATTTAAAATATGCTACTTTAAACAAACATATATAAACATGCTTCACTGAGAATGTTATGTCAAAAATTCTGTTATAAATTAAACAAAAAACCTAGAACTTTTACATTAAAAGACTTTACCATTAATTGTCATTAAAATATGTTACAATGTTACAGAAAAAGACACGCATGACAAAAAAGTAGTAATTAACATACTCTTTATTTAAAAGTTTTAGTAAACCATACTTCAGGAGCAAAGTAATTACTAGTCATTTATATTTAAGTAATTAATTTTAAAGAATTATGATGGATGTTTGAAAGTATATTATTTTGAAGTTTATAACTTTTATAACTGCCCATAACAGACAGGTGGAGTGTCAAATTATTTACACTCAATCTGTTCGTTGCAGGGCTAAAATAAATAGTTCTGTTTTCTTATCACATGGTCAGTCAATTAAATGACTGAATCATTTAAGAACAGAAGAGGTAGAGGTGTAAAAGACACTAATCAGAGTTATCTTCTCTGAAAGTATGAATTTCATTGTACAGCCAGACCCTGTGGTGAATGAAGTGAAGTTGTCATTTACAGAGTGGAAAATATGTGCTTTTCAGAGGGCCCGGCATGCTAATAAGCGTACTTTTCCACTCAGTGAGGAAGGCAATGGTAAACTACCTCACTCCTCGTTTTACTTAGTAAAACCTCTAGAGGTTCAAACCAGCCTTTCGGCTGTTGACCTAAACAACAACAACAACTTTTATAAGAAGTTGTTTGAGGAAACCGTAAGTGAATGCATACTCCATCTTTATTTAAGACTACAATTTAACAACAGACTTAAATAACTCTACACCCTTGTAAATTTCCGGTCACAAAAAATAAATTAAATTTCTATTTAAATCAATGAAACATTTTTCTATTTAAGTCAATTAAGACATACGGAGTTCAAATTTTAGAAATAACGAATGGATATGGTAAACACAGAGGAATCATAAATTAATTATTCTAATATTATCATGGCATACAGAGGAGATTGTTATTAAAACATGTGTTTTTTTAGTTAAATATTGTAAAGAGCTGACCAATCTGGTAAAGTTTCGAAAGCGTTACTCAATATGAAAGATATCTTACTTTTTCTCTGACGTTTTGGTGGTATTTTAATAATTTTTTCATAATAAAAAAAATTTTTAACATATTTTTATTGAAAATTTAGATTCGTTATTACAATATTATAACAATTTTTATATAGTTTTTTTATTCTTAATGTGTGTACGTTGCAATCTGTTCAATTTAAAACAATAAGCAACCCCATGACCGAATGAGATGAGGATTTGTTTTTGGTTTAACGTCCGACTGTTCTGCAATTACTGCTAATGCAGACGGTGAAGGATGAAATGATTGTGTGTAACGTATGAAAAGATGCCGTGCCTGAATGGGACTCGAACCCAAGACCGCATGATGAGAGGCGAGCACGTTACCAACTGCGCCAATGCGGCCGGCGAGATGAGGATGATATGTATGAAGTGTAAATGAGGTGTAGTCTTGTACAGACTAAGGCCAACCATTCCTAAGAGCGTTTTGTTAAATGATACCTAACCATCAAAGTACACCGGTAACATCTGTCTAGTATTCATATACGTATAAAAGTAACTACCTTTACTAGGCTTTTAACCAGGAACCTTCGTCTCCGAAAATCAGCTGTTAAACAGCTGACTAGCAGCGATGATGTTATACCTAGAATGGGTTAATTTATAAGTATGGTGCTAAAGATTCCAAAACTTGAATTACTTGCTGGAGATTGGAGTCATCACTACAGTTCAACGATTGAACCAGAAGATCTCTTGGCCAGAGGCGTTTTAAACGTCTGTTCTGAGTACCCGGTATCGCCTTAGTGTACATATTTTGCATGAGAGGGTTCTCATGTAATTCAAATTTATCGTGAATCGTCTTGTATTATTATTTCACGACGAATTTATGTATGGGATTTTTAAATCTTTGTGCAAAATTAAGTTTGTGACGTAAAAGGACGATTGCGTTATCGCACGTAGAATCTTATTTTGAACTGATTTTACATGTTTAGCAAATGTTTCCCAAAGTTGAACTCTATTTACTTCCAGATTAACTTAGTAGGTTGTCTTGTAAATTGTTAATTTAAGTGACATATAAAATTTAAAAAATGTATATACATATATTTTACAATGAAAAATACGAAGGAAAATGGGTGGGAGGAGAGAACGATTTTTTCGGTTAAATTGAAGATAAGAGGTTTGATAATAGTATGGACATGTGAGGAGGGCAGATGAATACTGGGGATAACGGATTAGAGTTCTGCTGGAAAGTCCATGAGAGGCACACTCCGATGGTCCTTAACATATATCGTTGACGAAGCAATAGAGTACGGAGGACTTCATGAAGAGGATTAGGCAGAAAGGAACAAATGCAAGAAGTGGTACAGAAAGGATTGGCGTTGACAACCACTGAAAATCCCTAAAAAATATAAATAAAATACCTGTACGTTTTAGTGAGTTTCTTCGATAAGAAAGAAGTTAAATTCAGACTGATACGAAAGGTGTGAGGGTAGTTTGAATAGAAATTGCATACAAACAAGATTTCGGTACAATACAACCTAATCAAAGCTAATAGAAATTTGATGCAGACCTAGAGTAACTAATGCGTTAGATTTAGGTTAAATATCTATTCGACCACAGACAGTGGTTCCTTCAGCGGTAGCACGCTCGGTTTAAACTTCATTCAATTGTCACTCGATTTAAACCCAAATCTAATCTGTTATTTGACTGAAATTGTACAACCTGATAGAATAATGTGCGTAGCCGCAGCTTAAATTTTACGAAACTTTCTTTGTGGAATTAAATATAGAAAATTATTTTATCTAGTGAAAAATTAAAATTTTTTTTACTTTCTCTGGCCTATATGAGTATACTATATAGGAAGGAAAGTTTTCATGTCGATTTTTCGAAATCGAGTTTTCACCGGATCTACAGGTTTTCAGACCTCGCTGAACCCAAAAAACATGTTTTAGCGAATGGTCTGTGTGGGTGTATGTGGGTGTGGGTGTGCGTGTGTGTGTGCGCGTACGAACAAAATATCTCAAGAGCGGAACATCGCATGAAATTGAAACTTGAAACTTAAGTTAGATGCTACTAGAGAACCCGATAGCAACACTTTCTTCAAAATCGGTCAAGCGGAATTAGTAGTTTATTTGTGTCATTTCTCACTTTTTGAGATTTTCTCAAACATGACTGCTATGATTTTTTTGAAAATCGCCTTATTTACTACATTTTTTATGCTCTACAAGAAAGAGTAGGCACAATATCTACTGAAATTCTTGCAGAGGCTGTTCTCTTATAGAAAAAAATGGTTTTCTAAGATTGCAGTCTTAATATGCATTTTAACGCGATTTTAACGAGATGTATGTAATAAAACCTGTTTTATTACCTAATAGAACCTGCGAGAGTGGTTTAATTTGTCATCCATCGACCTATTTAGAGCTACAGTTTCCAAGGTCAGGATTGCCATGATGCTAGCACACATTCGTAATGGAGATGCTACATGAAGAAGAGATGTAATAAAAGTTGTAGACAATTAAAAAATCTACATCTTTTATTATAACCGTTTTTTTTATATAACGCTTTTAGTTTAGCGAAAATTTGTAAAAACATCGATTTTTTAATGTTTCGGCCGTAGTATATATTTTACGACAAAAATGTACATAAAATGTACAAAAGTGTATATGTACATAGAGGTTATTTTTGGTGGTAAATAGTGATTTTCCGTATTATTAAGCCAAACTGAGGTTGGTTTTCATTTTGCATCATGCGCTCATGATTAAAAGGAGTTGTTAGTTAGTTGGAGGTTAGTTTTTTGCTTATTTCTAATGTTTTATTACTGACATTAGGTTATGGTTTATTATTTGCATTGACAAGATAAAATCGTGCGAGTGTTTTACACCAGATTTTTTTAAGAACAGTTTGTCTCGACTACATTCATTAGGGCAAGAGAAAGTAAAAATATGAGAATCTTATGAATAAAATCACAGCCACACGCTGATAACAGCAAAAGAATCGAACATGATTAAACACATACTGAACAACAGTACGCTGAATTGTTTGAATTAAATAATTTAAATTGAAACCAATATTAATAACAAAAACTACCTATTTAAATTAAAATTGATAGTTCTAAAATAACAACCAAAAGATTGAGTTACATCAACTCACTAGACTGACAAAATGTAATTTTGACAACTAACATTATTATCTGTTTACAAATTGATCGTAACACGAAATGTCTCACAGCAAACACAGCACTGCGTTGCAACAGGTGTGTCAATCGCTAATGCTGGGTGTTAACAGAATAACAAAATTGTTTCGCAGGTTCGGTTAAAAGGTTTAGCATTGATTCTATTTACGTTTATCTACCACCTTCAAATTTTCACGCTTATTTTTATTCCTCACAAAATAGCAACAGGTAAACTTTTAATTTGTATTATAATGTCAATATTAAGTAGCAATTATTTTAATATCCATGATATTTGTTAAAATTATTTGACATGTTATTATTTTATGTTACTTTCTCTTGCACTACATGAATATATAAAGAAGGAATGTATTGTTTTCATGTAGATTTTTTTAAAACAACTTTTCACCGGATGTACTGGTAACGCAATATTATAAGTTGACGACCGCCAGCAATAGTAAGACTGGATTATGAGGGGTGGAAGTGTTACTATAATGTGCTTTTCTAAATGCATCATAGCGACAGCTCTAACCATGATATCATTTTGTGTTGTAGTTTTACTCTTACATTGATTTATTATGTTTACAACTATATCGTTTTATTAACATCCCACTGTATTATTTATTGATTCTTAGTAATTATCCTAAATAATAAACATTCATTCTAAATAAGCCATATTACTAGGCCTAAGCTATATTTAGTATCCTTTTTGGTCATCAGCAGTAAACTGAATTGCTGCACTCTGACATTTTGTAGTGATAGACTAGTTAGTCCGTGAGTTCCTTCAATGCGAGCTTATTATAGTGAGTAATACTAGTTTTACGGTAATTTCAAAATGTTATTGTATTTTAGGGTTAAACGAAAACGTGTAAAAAATAAATTTTTTAAAAATTTCAGCCTTATTATAAATTTTACGGCAAAAGTTTATGTAATCAAATTTATAGGAAATTAATAGATCTACAACTTTTATTTAAAGCATTTTTCTCTACAGAGCCTATTTTAGCGTTACTCATGATTAAAATAAGGTTACGTTTTTTGAAGTTAGTGTTTTTGTTTATTTCTGTTTTATTACTAATGTTATACTGTTATACTGTTAATTATTAGCTGTTATATTGTTATTATCAGTGTAGGTTATACTGTTAATTATTTGCATGGGCAAGAGAAAGTTGTGTGAGCGTTTACACCAGATTTTTCATTTTACATTGTTTACACGTGATTAAACGTAGTTTATATTGTTCTTTATCTACATTGCCAAGAGATAGTCATGTGAGTGTTTCACACTAAATTTGTATTTTAGTTATACAACTCTCAATGATGTACATTCATATAAAATTAGTTGATCTAAAACGGTATTCACTAAGTGTTGTACTTATAAAATGTCATTTCTTAACGTAACACGTTCATTGTGAGATAAAATGTGTTTTTAGGTATCACACCTTTGAGGCCTGATGTCGTAATTTTATGACTGATAATAATTAAAAACATATATATATATTGCTGTTACAGCTTATCAAGTCATAAGACATCTTCAACTGATATAAAATGTATTATCATACATTCTTCATAAATCCATTAATACATTTTCTAACTAAATTTATAAAATTAAAAATCTGGTGTTAAACACTCACACGACTTTCTCTTGTCAATTCAAATAATTAACAATATAACCTAATATTAGTAATAAAACAGTAGAAACAAACAAAAAACTAACCTCAATAAACTTAACTTTATTTTAATCATGAGTGAAATACGCAACAAGAAAATCAACCTCAGTTTGGCTTAAAAATACGGCAAATCACTCTTTAACGCTAAACTAAGCTCTGTAGAGTAAAATGCTCAAAATAAAAGTTGTCGGTCTTTTCATTTGCTATAAATTTAATTATATACATTTTTGTCGTAAAATGCATGATAAGGCGGAAATCTTTAAAAAATCTATTTTTTACACGTTTCGTGAGAAAAATACGGAAAATTGCTAATTACCGCTAAACTAAGCGTTATACAAAAGAAAAAATGTTTGAATGAAAAGTTGAAGGATTTTAAAGTGTCTACAAATTTTATTATATACATTTTCCGTTAAAATGTATATTAAAGTCGCAATCTTAAAACAACAACTTTTTTACGAGAAAACAACCTCCCAAGAATTTTAGCAGACATGGCGCCTACCCTATCTTGTAGAGCATAAGAAATGTAGTAGGCCTATATGAGGCGATTTTTAAAAAAATCGTAGGAGCCGTATTAGATAGTCGCAAAAAAGTGAAAAATGACACGAATAAACTGCTACTTCCGGTTGACCGATTTTGATAAAAAAGTTCGTGTCGGGTTCTTTAGTGGTACCTAACGTAAGTTTCAAGTTACAACTTCGTACGATGTTCTGTTTTCGAGATATTCGTTTCACACGCCCACACGCACGCACGCACGCGCACACATACACACACATACAGAATAATCGCTAATGAAAAATCCTGTCACGTTTTCGAATACTGTTGTTAATTTATGTAACTATCAGTACTCAAATTATTCTGTAGATTCACTGGTAGCCGAACTAACAATTTGTTTTTAAAACGGGCGCCATTTTAAAACCAGTCGCTCAAAAATAAAACAAAAATATGCACTACACTTAGAAACCTTTACTTTATAATACTTAGTAACCATATACATTTTAAAGTACCCGTAAACAAAGTAATAGTGTCCCAGAGGTTCGTAAATAAAATTCCTTTAAAAAAATTCAAAGCTCTTTATTGAAGTTTCTGGATAAACATCATAAAATCCTTAAAAATATTAAAAGTTTTAAAATCTTTAAAATGTATTAAAACTTCCTTAAAATCCGCTCCAGTAAATCTTCTAAAATTATTTATTATTTCTAAATAATCTTTTTTAAAATTCGCAAACTTTTTCTATTTTTTTAAAAAATCGTAAATTGCACCTTACTCCTTAAAACTTTTAAAATAGAGTAAAGTAACAATCCATTTTTATTAATATGTTCTTTTTTCTTTTTGTTTTAATTTTAAATTTTAAAATTGTTTTTATTATTCTTGGTGCTCGCATCTGAGGGTGGTAAATCATCTGTTGTTTATTTTGAGTGTGTGAATGTGTATGTTTATGTTATGTGTGAGCGTATTTAGTTTGTCATTTGTATGTACGTGTGCGTTATTGTTTGTGTGTATGAGTGTCTCCTATTACAATCTTCCCCCCCCCCGGAGAGTATGCATAAGCAAAAGGGATAAGGGGTGGGTGCTTAAATGTTAAAAAGAAGGTGAGTACGCAGCAGTTGTCGGCCTGAGACGGTAAAATTCGTTCATTCGGGGCCCCTTTCAATAATACATTCATACAGCATGCAAACAGCATTTCTTGTTACAATCATCTCAAGCTCGAGTATCGCGACAGACATCACCTAAAATATTTTGTTTTAAGTAAATTATGTAACCTTTTTAAGGTTAGAAATATGTTCTTTAGTTATTTCCCCTCCAATAGTCTTACGAAGTAAGGCTGTTACTGGAGTGGAGAAGCCTATGATATAGAATGGTTCAGACCATCGGTATGCCATTTTTGCACAAATATTTTTCCGTTTCGAACTTACGGGGTGAGTTTTAAGCAAAACTTTATCTCCCACCGAAAACGGATTGGGATGACGCATAGCATTATATCGCCGCGCCATATCATGAGGAGATTTAATTAGTTTTCTTCTAATGTCACACATCATGTTACTTGAACGTACAGGATTTCTATGAAGGATATCTTGGATATTCCATGCTCTATCCAACGGTGTTTGAGCTGGAAAAGTATGCAATATATCAAATGGACATTTCCCATGCGCGTTATGTTGAGCCATATTGAAGGCTAATTGAAACCAAAATAGAGATTTATCCCAGGTTGTTTGAGTAGTTGCATGGTATGCAATAAGAATAGACCTAAGATTTCTGTTTAATCGTTCGGCGTGAGATGGTTGTGGATGGTAGGGTGAGAGAGTGGTTCCTTTTATGCCTAGATTGAAACAAAAGTTTTTAAACATTATTGAATTAAAATTTTTAGCATTATCGGTGACGATTAACCTCGGGATGGAGTAATTTTGAAAAATACGTTTTAACTCTTCTATAATGGAGGATGTATTAGTGTTTTTTAATGGAGCTAACCATGTAAATTTTGAAAAACTGTCTACTACCACTAGAATATATTTATATCCTTGGTTGGTTTTTGGTAGGCTGCCTACCGTATCAATAAACAGTGTATCAAATGGTGTTGTTGGAACTCTGGAACTGAGATTTCCCCATTTATAATTTATTCCAGGTTTGCTGCGTTGGCAGGTTGTACAAGCATTCACTTTTAAAGGAATTTCTCGATATATAGCCGGCCAATAAAAATACCGTGTAATTTTGTGTATAGTTTTATCGACACCTAAATGTCCACCGATTTCCGAGTGATGAAAGTATTAAAATACTAAATCTTTTAAGGAATTGGGGAGAACGATTTTGGTTGGATTATTGTTTTTATCTTTTAGACATAGGACTCCTTTGGATAAACAAAATTTATTATCCATTTGTTGTTTTTGTTGAAGGATAAAGGTATCCTGTTCCTGATGCTGTCTTATGTCTGTAAAAGATAGGGGGAACTGTGATAATAAAGTATTAATATAAGAAATATCTTTTGAGATATCTTCATTATTTAAATCGTACATCCTCGATAATGCGTCCGCCACATTATTATCCGAACCACGGATGTGATTAATTTTAAATTTAAAAACAGATAACCGAAGTAACCATCTAGCCAATCTACCCAACTGTTTTGGTCTGGAAAGAAGCCAGGCTAAGGCTTGATTATCGGTTTCTAAAAGAAATTCACGATGTGTTAAATAGGTCCTGAAATGATCTGTTGCAAAAACAACTGCAAGACACTCTCGCTTATATGCAGAAAACTTCCTTTCCGCCTCTGTTAATGTTTTGGAAGCGTACGCTATGGGTCGTCTAGACCCTTCTTGTTCCTGAAGAAGTACAGCTCCTAGACCTGTATCAGACGCATCCGTCTGTAAAATAAAAGTTTTGGAGAAGTCTGGTATTGCCAATACCGGGGGATTAGCGATTGCCTGTTTAAGATCTTCAAACGCGATTTTTTGTGAGTCTCCCCAGATAAACTGAGTATTTTTACGACGCAATTTATTCAGGGGTTCGATTCTATCAGCATAATTTTTGATAAATTTAGAAAAATAATTGATCATACCACAGTATCGATGTACTTGTTTCACTGACGTAGGTTGCGGGTACTCCAATATTTTTTGTGTCCTAGTTGAGTCTATAGAGACTCCTTTGTACGATAATGTGTGTCCAAGAAACGGTATTTCATTTACGGCAAATGTTACCTTATCAGGATTAACTGTAATACCAGCCTTCCGCAGAATTGACAATACTATTTTAATGTGTTTCACATGTTCTGGAAAACTTTTGGAATATATTAATATATCATCCATGTAATTAAATACAAATTTATATTTAATGTTTTTGAATATTGTATTCATAAGACGTGTTAAAACTTGTGCGCCAGTCGACAAACCAAAAGGTAATCTCTCATATTCGTATAAGCCATCCGGGGTACAAAACGCGGTGATTTGACGAGATTTTTCTGTCAATGGTATTTGATGGTACGCTTGCGCTAAATCTAATGTACTGAACCATCGTGCATTGGAAAACCATTGAAAAGCATGATTTATATTCGGTAAAGGTTGAGCCTCTGAGTCAATTATTAAGTTGACTTGACGATAGTCTACAACTAAACGACTCGTGCCATTTGGTTTTGGAATCAAAAACGCTGGAGATGAATAAGGCGAAACACTTTCTCTAATTACTTTATCTTTTAATAATTTATCAATTTGTTGTTTCATTTGAAGTGTTTTTATTGGATTTAAGGGATAGGGTCTAGATTTTATAATTTCACTATTTTTAAGTTTAATATCATATTTTAATACGTGGGTACAACCTAATTTAGTAGTGAGTACGTCAGGAAATTCCTTATATAAATTATTAATTTTATTTTTAATATACTCACTTTGTTCCACATTATTAATCTGGTCTGGGTTTAGATTTGTTAGATGAAATTGTTGATTTTTCAACCAGTTAAAAGTTATCACAGACCTTGTGGCGTTAAATATTGCACGTGTTTTTTGTAGGAAATTCATTCCAAGTATTATTTCGTGTTGTATTTTTGATAATACTTTAAAATTTATTTTCCACGATATATTGTGTAGGTTAATGTTAATCCAGACCTGTTTATTAATTTCTAGAGGAAATCTATCAGCTGTAAGACAAATTGCTTTAATGTTTTCCTCTTTTATAATCGCCTTTTTAGTTTTTAAAAGTTTATACATTTGTTGGTTAATAATGTTGCGCGTTGAACCAGAATCAATAAGGGCATTAAATATATTATTTTTGATTTTTATTGATAAAGCTTTCAAAGTATAATTACTACTTAACCTTTGTTCTTTTATTTTTAAATGTTTACATGCGTTATATTTACAAACACGCATCATATGACTATGTTGTGCGTATTTGTAAACATTCAGTTTTTTTGGAACATGATTATTTCCTTTTTGCTGCAAAAGTTTACAATTTCGTTTGATATGACCTAATTTATGACAATAAAAACACTTCAAAGTTGTTGCAGACATTTGTGATCTGATTTTATTGCATGCTGTATCTTTTAATGTGTTTTGTGTACCTTGGGTAGGTACTGCGTTATTTACATTGTTTATGACGATTGTATTATTCATTTTTGATAAACCGATGTCATTAAGAGTTCTAGCATAAACTCTTTCATAGACATAGGCATCTAATTTATTAAAATCTTGTAAATTATTGGGTTTGCCGATTATACCTATGTGTGTGGCATATATTTCATTTAAACCGGTTAAAATTATATTAATTAACTCACCTTCTGTTAAATCTAATCTTAATACATCATGGTTTTCTAAAATTTCTCTCATGTATTCCGCAAGGGTCTCCGTTTGTGACTGGTTTCGGTATAATAATTTTAATTTTAATATCTCTTTCATTTTTGGTGTGATTAATTTGTTTACTAAATCTCTATGAAATTGATCGAAATTATGATTATTTCTAATAAAATTTTCAAAAATTTGTTCGGTGAAACCGGTCATAAACGGAGTTAACAACACCAAGGGTAAATCAACTGCATAACGTTTCTGTATCTGTTTAATAATTTTGATATTTCGTACTAACGTGTCAATATCTCGTCCATCAGTAATAGTTAATTGTTTTAATTCATTTTCTATTGGATTTGCAATTTTTGTCCAATTAAAATTCAATTCGCGTTGTAAACACACGGAATTATTGTTACCTACGGGATTTGGTATTAATATGTCAGGGATTTCGTTTCTAAGAACGGGATTTTGCATTTCTGGGTGATGCATAAGATTAATTTGATCATAATTAAGATTTCCTTGTTGTTGATCAGGCAAGAAATTATTCCCTAAATGTGCCTCTTCAGGATTTAAGTTTTGCTCGAAATTAGGTCTAACTTCGAAATTATGCAACCCATTAGCCTTCCAAATATCAAATCCCTCTCGTAAATTTTGAAAGCCTACGACTTTATCTGGTTTGTTGGGTAATATGAATGTTAATATTTTGTTAAGCCGATCATCAAACATTTCGGCATTATACTTTTCTAATTCATTTAAATTTTCTACGTTTCGTAACTTTACTAAATAGTTCTGACACTCTGTCAGTTGTTTGTCCATGTCAAATCTATGTAATGTAGTTAAATCTATTTGTCGTCCATTATCTAAGAGTTTTTGTAATCTTTGCCTTTTTTGTCTTACGTTTCCTGTTGTTGTGCTTTTCCGAATTCTAAGTTGGAAGTTAAGGTTTGTTTCGTCTAGTTTAGTGGGATCAAGAATCGGTGCTACCTGTCTATTCATGTTTCTATTTGTTTTATTTGTTGATGATGATTATTTATGTATGTGTAATAGATGACTTACCGTCGACGTCGGTATACCTGTCAGATGCGAGTCCTTTATAATTTAGTTTATATTATAAATTTTAGAAGATTTGTTGTTATTTGATTTGTTGTTATTTTTGATCTTTTTCTTGGCCTATGACTAATCTTGTTATGTGTTTTTGATAATTTCTTGTTGATGAATCCTTCCTTTTTGTTGATTATTTTAATTTTGTTCCCAAATGTGATATTACTGAATTTATTTATTGGAAGTATCCTGGTATCTTGAAAGTATCCTGGTATCTTGAAAGTATCCTGGCCACGGCACCATTTTTGTCCCAGAGGTTCGTAAATAAAATTCCTTTCAAAAAATTCAAAGCTCTTTATTGAAGTTTCTGGATAAACATCATAAAATCCTTAAAAATATTAAAAGTTTTAAAATCTTTAAAATGTATTAAAACTTCCTTAAAATCCGCTCCAGTAAATCTTCTAAAATTATTTATTATTTCTAAATAATCTTTTTTAAAATTCGCAAACTTTTTCTATTTTTTTAAAAAATCGTAAATTGCACCTTACTCCTTAAAACTTTTAAAATAGAGTAAAGTAACAATCCATTTTTATTAATATGTTCTTTTTTCTTTTTGTTTTAATTTTAAATTTTAAAATTGTTTTTATTATTCTTGGTGCTCGCATCTGAGGGTGGTAAATCATCTGTTGTTTATTTTGAGTGTGTGAATGTGTATGTTTATGTTATGTGTGAGCGTATTTAGTTTGTCATTTGTATGTACGTGTGCGTTATTGTTTGTGTGTATGAGTGTCTCCTATTACAATAGTACCTTGAAGTTGGGTAATCTAGAAGAGTGGTCAAAAACAGGGTACTTTTTATGCGTATTTCGTTGAATTTAATACATTATTGATTTCCGAAATTATTAATTATATTCTATAACGAACAATAAAACAAGTTTTAATTTGATGAATCGTAATTGTTTTTACATACAATGGTTCAAAAGATATTACTCTTAAAAACATTTGTTTTCTTTCGTGAATCGAACTATAGTGGACGTGAAAGAAACATTTTTATCAAAACATTCAACCATAAGCAGTAATGTGTTCGTGTGTTTAAAAATAATTAAATGAGCATGATGTACCTAAATTTTTGTTTTATTGAGAAAAATTACCACTATTTATAACTATAATTACAATGTATTTGTTAACAAACAAAATCAGGGTATTTTTATATTTTTATGGAATCATTTGTATAAATTTTCATAGAAACAAAAAATTTATTGTGTAGAAGATAAGAAAAACTAACCAGAGAATAGTTATTTTAAAACTTGAAAATGTTTCTCAAGTTCTTGCTCGTAAATCAATAGAATATGATTTTCCAGTTTATGTTTCAATAGAGCAGTGATATAATACTGTGTACGACATAATACTTGTATACAATTACAGGATGAAAATAACTTACATTAACGAACCGACCCCTGAAGATAGAGAAATTTTTCTGAAAAAATGTAATACTTGGTTTACTTGTCGTTATTTTTTAAAGCGTACTAAAGGACTTATGTTTAACATTGTATTAAATATCTTATCAATTTCCACTTAATATAATATAAATTATGTTTATACGGTAGTAACCCAAAGAATTTTTTAACTCCGTATGACAAAATTATCGTAAACTTAATCCTATAAAATAGTATCAACTATTATGTATCAGAAAGGAAATCACAACATTTAGATAAAAAAAACATGTTATAGTACTTTTGGGAATCATTTGATTGTGTGTTGTGAAGTTCAGTTACTGAATTTGTCCACTATTTTCTGTTAAAACATTATTCATTTAACGATTATTTTTGTGTGATTGTGTGCGAATGGTGAATAAATATGTAAGTTGCTAATTTTATATATTAATTACTAACCGACTTTTAAATTTATATTTTTTTGTTTAT